>CM046832.1:55194492-55299492 GCA_025618425.1 Heliocidaris tuberculata | reverse complement strand
GGCATACGCTGAACTATCGATTTTTTTTCAGTTTTGGGCGTATACATAACGTATTAGTAACTTATATATGGAACGTTTCGATAACTTATAAAAACGCATGCGTAGCGTGTTGCCCTCGTTCACAAATTACGCCTAACAATAGTCTAACTTATGCATAGCGTTGGCGATTGGCGATCGTTGGCGATTTAGCCAGCGTATGCCCGACGTATGAAACATTTGGCGAATACGCTGGCGTACGTCGAATAAGTTATGGGTAAGTTTTGCATAAGTTAAGAGCACGCTGAAGCACGCTGGTATACGCCGTAGTACGGCGAGGTCGTCGAAAAATTTTGTGCATGCCCAAAAATTTTCGACGTATGCCAGCGTATGGCTCATATACGTCCCGCATACGCGGGCCATAAGTTGTAGGTAAGTTATGCGATCGTTGACACACGTTCACACAAGTTACTTGTAAGTTACTCATAAGTCGAAACACGTCGAGATAATGTCTAGCGTACCCAAAACTTATGAGTAACGTGCTTTGAACCTATGTGTAACGTTTATCGAACTTATCTCCAACGCATATACGTATTATGTAGACCATTTGACGTGTTCCGAACGACTACAGAACGTGTTTTAAACTTACAGCTACCGTATAATGGCGTATTGACAGCGTACTTCGAAATTTTCTTCGGCATGACGGTGATTTTGATACGGCGATGTCTAGTACGGTTATGATTTGAATCGTGGTTGTTGTTGATTCGTGTTAATTGGCAATCAGTCAGTTTTGACTATTATAACCACTATTTTTTTTCGTAGTTTTTTATTTCACAGACATACTTTATTAATATAAAATAATACAATTTAATGCTCTCTAATTGTCAAGCAGCAGCCTTTTTATAAGCTAGGACACGTAATCGTCGGCGATACGCTGCCGCTCGCTATGCATAAGTTAGACTATCGTTGAGTGTAAGTTGTGAACGCCAGCAATACGCTAAGCATTCGTTGGTATAAATTATCTGTAAGTATCGAGACGTTCTATATAAGTTACTAACACGTTATGTATACGCCCAACTCGTTATGAATACGTTATGTATACGCCCGAAATTGAAAAAAAAACTTCGTCCGGAACACGTCAAATACGTATGTCATTATGCTTTTGAGATACGTTCGATATAAGTTACACATAGGTTCAAAGCACGTTACTCAAAAGTTTTGGGTACGCTAGACATTATCTCGACGTATTTCGACTTATGAGTTACTTACAAGTTAAGTACGACCTCGCCGTACTACGATATAACAGCGTGCTTCAGCGTGCTCTGAACTTTTACAAAACTTACCCATGATTATGCCAGCGTATTCGTCAAATTTTCCATACGTCGGGCATACGCTTGCTAAAACGCCAAGGTTTGCCACAATGCAAGGAATAGACAAGCCTACTTGAACAACTAATTCGAATAAATGTACCCAAAATATGTATTTTCCTTTCTTTTTAGGCGTACTCCAGCTAGTATAAAGAGCTGACACATTCTGAATCGTTTAGACACCCCCACGGACTGCCACCCTCGAACAACTGCCCCTAGAGAGATTGCATACAATATATTGCTTTAAGACATTGTAAACACAACCTGGAGGAACATAATAAACTCTCATTTCAAACCTGAACTGCTGTAACCATGGATAAACAGGTATTTGAAGGGAATGGGAGAGAACCCAATATTGACGATACGCTTTGGCAAGAGAAATGTGATTATAAGAGAGGGGGGTTGGATTTATCAATATTATAGACAGCTAGTATGTTCAATCGAGTCTTTGTAAGCGTACATAAATACACGTCCCCGCAAAGAACTTATGTCAGCTAATGGGCCGTAGCGCTTGTCAAAAATGTCACACATGACAGTCAGCTAAAGCCTGAGGTAGCACTCAATTTGGAAAATCATCTCGAGGTGAGATGTGCCAAAAAGGGTTTGCTCCTTGAATGAGAATATAGGAGTAAACATTTCCGTCATGTTACCGCCGTATACCCTGTCCAACCCCTCTCAGATTTCCCCCTCCCCAAAATTCCGTTCCATCGGCAGACACATACATGTAGGCCTGGAGGCCTACTACCTATTTCAAGAAAGCTATAATTAGCATTCCAGCAGGAAAAACAAAAGCAAGATAATTGAGAGTAGTCATTTCGGAACCTCTATCGTCATGCTCTTAAACAGTCAAATTAAAGAGTCTTCACATTTGAACGGATACATGTGCGGTATCCAAAAAAAAATAAAAAAAATATCAAAAACAATTAATGAAAAGAAATTATCTGGGAGCCCTTCATTGCCTTTTTAAAAACTAAGTGGATTAAGTTTTTTTCGTCACTCACGTCTAAAAATGAACCACTTAGGATATGATCATTACTTTATTCATACTTAAGTTCTGATAAAGTAATAATAATGATAATGAATAGTAATATGATCTTATTTACCCAGGGTAACCTATATCAGTATTAATATTACTCTATCTGACAGTCCTGTAGTTATTATTACCCGGGCATTGCCAGGCACCCATTTAATATACCTCGCTGGAGAGGGACATTATGGATGAAACACCTTGTCCAAGGGTGTAAGCACCGAGAGAGGTTCGAACCCAGTACCTCTCGTATAAGAGTCAAGAGCCTTCACAAAATATACCTCAGTGATCCCACTGTGGTATATCTATTTCATGATCAACTCTCGCCTTGTCAGATCGTTTTGCACGAAGCAACTGAACAATTGGAAACCCCTTAGTACTTTTTTATGTATTTTCCATTTTTATCTGTACTTTTCTTCTTTTTTCTTGGTGAAGTTTGAAGGTTATTGGGCGACTTTGAAATCTCATTTTGAGTGAATTCATTATCACTCTGACCTAGACTGTACAGATGCACCGAAAAGCCAGATTTGCATCCGCTTGATCTTGATCTCCACCGCTGTTTACCATTAATCTCGCCATAAAAAGCAATGAAAGTGTGAGGTGGGATGGGCTCCAAAATGATATTGCTTTCTTAGAATTTCCTAACTTCACGAATAGTTTTATGCATTCAGAATTGCAGACTGATATATAGGGGGAGCGATATGACGTAGAAGTTTCATTTCGATGTTGCTCGGATCACACGCCCGCAGAGGTTTATTCGTAAAGATCTCATCAAAAAAGTACTTCGAGACACTTTCTGCAAGGTCAAAAGAAATACAGTTCATTAGACGATCAGGCTGAAACCTCATACCGTTTTTTAAAAAAAAACCAATACCAGAGTAAGTTTCTAAACGAATTACACAATAATGTTCGAGTGACGTTTCATCAGTGCAATGTTAGACAGTAAGTAGTATAACTGATATCATGACACTTGTAATTAAAAAAGGAAACATTCGGTTGAAACAGGACGGGATATCCTAGGTTCCGTGATGTCCAGATTAGAAAATATATTCTTTGTCATCTGACATTTACACTATCAATAAAATACCGGGTAAGGATTCTTTACAATGTCACGTTCTACGACTGATTCAATTAATGTGCAGTGTTCAGACTACCGGATTCGACTCATTTTAATTAAACGATCGAACAAAGCAAAGCGCATCCGAGCCCCCCTGCTTGGGGATCAGCATTTAGCTAAATTAGGAATCATTCGGACTTTGCCAAATTCTTACAAGCGGTAAGGGACACTGCAAACATTCCTTGGACACTATTCATTTCATTATTCATAAAAAAAAGGTTCTTCTTGTCTTCTTTGAAAACTTCCTCTCTCATTATACGCGAAGAGTGAAGTCTACCACCTTATGTCTTTCATTATTGTGTAAGACAGTAAGAAATAAT
This sequence comes from Heliocidaris tuberculata, assembly GCA_025618425.1. NCBI lineage: Eukaryota > Metazoa > Echinodermata > Echinoidea > Camarodonta > Echinometridae > Heliocidaris > Heliocidaris tuberculata. The sequence continues at coordinate 55,295,685 of CM046832.1, read as the reverse complement.
GTGAAGATCATTTTGGGAAAATATTCGCAAATCGAGGATTCTGAGACAGGAAGGGCTCGGGTAAAAACTTATACGTGCGTGCTATTTGAAGTAGTTTAGTATAGAGGAGGAGCGCAAACATAACATCATATATACATGTTTAATGATGGGAGTTGCCCCGAAATAGAGGGGACGACCTGGGAAAGGACTGTCTACGGCAACGTGCTTCCGCTTGCTTTCTAGCTCTTCACAAGTATTCGCAGTGTTATCATCTACTCTTCTTGCAGCTCAGTAACGACACAAAGCTGCTGATAAACCTGATACTAAGATGTATATACCGTTTACAATGACTTCAACACTTGCCAGGAATAATTAAAGTCATAGATTTATCAAAGTCGTTAAATGCGCACGAGAAATCCCCTTTAAAAAAAAAAATCATGTTCAATCCAAGGCTTGCGATGAGTCCACCGTCTTGGAACCAATTACCTCATGATCGTGGATTTGTGAGCAATTGGAGCTAGTACTTGATCAAAGGGCAAGGCGCTTTCTTACCGGCCATATAACATGTAAGTGGCGTATCAACTCAATCCACCGTTCATTCATGTGACATTAATTTGCAGAACCACTCATGGATATCTGCCTCCGCTCAATGATGTCATCATCACCACATCGTAATGAACACTCATCATACGTGGAGTAGAGAGAAATGGGGGATTTATCATCATCTCGATTCATATTACATATCATACCCGATTTACTGTTATGTTATAGTTATGCGCACTATCTCCACTCCCACGAAATGAAGTTCTTTAAAGAAATCTTTCACCCAATATTCTGAGCAAATAATTCATTCACACAAATCATTTCCACATGGTTCAAATTACTCTTTGAGGCAAAGGGCAGAATTTTAATGTAGATGGACATGACATTGGTGCCGCAGTTGGTATTCAAGCCCGTAACTTAGATATTTAACCAAAATCAGGGACTTTTTGACGAGATTGTTGCTGCAGTGAAAAAAATGAAACAATGAACAATCAAAGAGTTATTTGTAAACGCAAAATTAATATTTTGTTAATGATGCTACTGTTTTGAAAGGTTTTGCAGACGTTTTTCAGTCAGTTTATTCACGCAAGAGATCACTATCTTTAATACATCTCAATGAAACACATGACATGCTTCACACACTGTCGTCAACCCGCTTTTGTAAACAAGAAGAACTTACCCCTTTTGAGACAGAATCTGTTTGAATGTCTATAATTTAACACTTTCTTCGTAATTGGATACTAGGGCGGAGGAATGGGCAGCACTGGTATTTCCACACCAGAGGCTACTGGTATTTTGCGACCTTTAGAAGGCGCTATATAAGAGGCATTTCTGTTCTAAAAAAGACAAATTTCATTTTTCAATATCATGATTGTTTGATATGGAGCTGAAGATGAGTGTGAGACCGAAAAGGAAGCTGACGTTAGAGAGACGCACCGTTGGATTCACCTGGACCTTGCCCTTTAAATCATTATGTTCACCTGGCTAATGTGCATTCGTTTTTCTTGTCAAACATGAAACATTAACTCCTCATATCATATTCATGTTTATTCGGTTGACTAAAAAAAAAAAAAAAGAAGAAAACCTTAGGGGACTTCAAAGAGACAGATAATGCTAAGAAATTACAAATACTCTTAAAAGATTAACATATAATGTTATTTTTTATTGATCAGTACTGAGTTGCACCTCATAAAGTACAAGATGATAACAAGATGATGTCTTAGCAAGCTCGCAATACATTACGAAGTCTCTGCATTATTACTTCTAAATTAGAAAAAAGGCAATTATATATATGTTTCGATAAAAGCATTTTGAGTGTCCTGAGCACTCTGTTATTACATTCTTCTGATTTATTTCCCGGTATTGTCCATCTCAATTTTGAATTATCAGCGCTCGGGTAGATAACTACTAACATCTCTAATGTGATCTAATGTGATCTAATATAGGGGAAAAGCCTGTAGAATAATGTATATAAGCATAACTAAAATTTTCCTGGACTTTCTTTATTATATGATACACTGGGTGAAGAGGAGGAGGAGGAGGAGGAGGAATAGAAGAGTAAAGGAAAGAAGGGTGAAAGATAGAACTATGGTGGTGATATGAAAGAATCAATATTAATTGTAACTTCCCGTACGCTTTTTTATCTATTTATTTACCATCTTCACCCACTCACACCCCCTCTCTCTTTCTTTCTGTCTATCTTTCCCAGTAGAACTTAGCTACCTCCTGTATTTCTTTTTATCTTTTAAAAAAAAAAAATTGTTTCCCCATCTCTTTTATTTATTTGTGTCATATAATTATCATCTAGAAAATATTTTGGAGCCTTAAAATCATCCAACAACGGCATCAAATGATAAAGATACACGTTGAATAAAAATAAAGAAAATAAGTTGGTTGAAAGTCATGCCTGCTAATGATCTTAACCAGTCTCTTAAAAAAATGTGTTACAAAGTACAAATATCATGTCACACAGATAAAAGATTTTTTTAAAAAGCAATTTACAAGGTTTGAACGATATGTCCCTGTTTCTTTATGGCATATATATAGAGGCGTTGCCATGGTAACGGATAGTTAAAAGCAAATATGTCTATAGGTAACAGTTGAAAACTCGTTCGGTTGGCGATTAGTACTACTTGACGGTTATACATATAGGAAGAATCAGCTCCTTATATGCACATTCTCCTTTTGGTCTCCCAGCTTTCCTCCCACTGATCACGCTCACCATACCTTTGATTTTGTCCCTCATATTACGTCACCTGACAACTGACTTTGTCTATCTGACCTTTTGCAGACGCGATTTCCTATAAATTCGGAGTGGACATCGACATAAAATGAGTTTTTGTGACAGCAATCTTTTCCTCAATATATGAAGCAAAGAGCCAGCAAGGAAAAAAAAATCATCCCTTTTTATTTTTAATCATTTTGACTGTTTACGTAGTAATAAGGGAAATTCCGTTTTGCATATAAAGTCGCAACTCCAAGAAAATGACTCATTACGCGATCCTGACTGATTAAAAATTATTTATTTTTCCTCTATTTTTTAAATTTTATTTTTATTTCTAAAAAAATTATCTTATTCTATTTCATCTTATTTTATTCCCTTATTATGATTATCTTTTTTTTTTTTTTTTTTTTTGGGGGGGGGGGGAGTGGGAGTCTTTTTAAAGTATGTAAGAAAGTATGTAAGAAACTTAAGGTCGAACAACAAATTCCATAAACAGATACTGACCATTTATGTTTATTATGAAGAGTATCATGTCAGGGCGAAGTTATTATAAAAGCGTAGGTCTATACGACACCTTTTCAAAATGTTATCTTTCATCAAATTCGAGCAGTCTTTACTCCATACATCGTGTTTCAAAACAAACTACATTCAAGAATGTCGCATACACTATACATGCTATACATGCACGTATCCGGGTTTAGCTGTTTCTTGCACGACGAGACTCGAAGCATCGGGGAAATGGTAATGAAATTGTCATTGCTCCGGTCTCCTAAAATCCCTCTACTTGTTTTTTAGTACACGCCCCTTCTGTTTTTTCCACATGACACAGTTTCTTGAAACACTCATTCAATAACTAGATCTCAACATACTTCAATAAGTTTCCTCGAAGTACCAAATCGATGCTAATTCGATCTATTCTTTCTACTGTCTTTGATTTTATTCTCTAGTTACACACGAACAGTTGGACAGTAGGATAGGGCTATGAAGGAATCAGTAATTGCCTGTACCAAACGTTTAACGTGAATGTTAGTACACTTTTTATAGCTGACTGGGATGGGGGGGGGGGGGGGGGGCGTATTGAGCTCCCTGCCAAACCTGTCTACGCTCGTGCAGTAAATTAGATTCTTTAACATTAAAAACAGTCTAGAATGCATTGCCTCTCCTCCAGTGCTCTCTCCCCACAAGCTCTCCCAATCTCTCCCCTCTCTTTCTCTTTCCCTCCACCTCTCTCTCTCTTTATCCTTCTCTCTCAGGTTCTCAACTTTTGTCAAATTGTTACTTCTCTCGCTTTCCTCTATCATCTTTTGTTTATATATATATATATATACACACGCGCGCGCGTGCGCACACGCACACACACACTTTTGTCAAATTGTTACTTCTCTCTCCTTCCTCTATCATCTTTTGTCTATATATATATATATATATATATATATATATATATATATATATTATATGTATATATATATATATTTATATGTATATATATATATATGCACACACAGGCGCGCGCGCGCACGCACACACAACACACACACACACACACACACACTCTCTCTCTCTCTCTCCCTCCTTCTCTTTCTATCTCTTGTCTTCTTTCAATTTCAAGCTGATTCTTCTTTTTAATCTCACTTTCCAGCGTACGTGAATCGGTAGCCTGACTAATCCCGCATTATTTTGCTTTTATCATCTTCCAAACATCACCCCCCCCCCTCTCTCTCTCTCTCTCTTTCCTCTTCCTCTTTCTCCTCCTCCATTCCCCTTTTAATGTCTCGCTTCCTATCTATATTGTAATTCCTATGGTATGATGCATCATGATCTTCATTTTGGCTACTGTAGTGGAAGCCTTATTTTCTATAATTTGTAAAATCCGGATCATCAAACTTTTATCTGAATTTGAATCTGAATTTGAATATAATTTCAATGCTCATCTTGTGATGGAAAAAGTGATTGTTTTCCGGTAAAATTTCCTCAAAATATTCCCCTGCGTACAATGTTTCTCCGATCTGTGGCAATAAGACCATATTTTTCGGTTACAAATTAATTTTGAAGAAATGATCAAGCCATATTGAATTCTTCATATCAATTTTAATACACTGATATCAATTTAGAATATATAACCAGTCATTTAATATATATTTTCTTAAATGATAGGTCACTAAGACACCGTCAATTTATCATACGCTACTCTTTATGAGCAATGATGATAAAAGAAAATAAGATTTTTGACCAATGCATTAATCGGTATTGAGAGATATTGAAATTTCTCTAAGCAAAGATTATTTTTCCATCCACATTTTGGAAGTGTTTTTTGGGCGATGTGGCTGCCCCCGCCCACATTTAGATGATTCAAATTTTAAATGACTGTCAATTCAAATTTCAAGTGGAATGTTCTTTCACGGTAAACTGCAAAATTATCAACAACATGCAAGTATAAATGGAGTGCCCTAATTTCTAACATAACACCAGGGTCCTGCATATATATATATATATACCGGACATTAGTATCAATTTATGTCATTTCAACTGAGTTATGTGGGTGCATCTTCCGTAAGAAATAATTATTGGATTAAAAAGAAATTTTATTTTATGATATTCATCATTTAAGTAAAACTATACCACGCATATCACCCACTTGGCCTGTTTTAATAACTATTATCACAATATTGTTGTCCTATTTTCCTTTCTCCTTGCTTTCCTTTCCGTCACCCACATCTCCCCACCCCGTTCTACCCTATACACTCCACCACTCCATCTCATTATATGTCTTCTTCTCTTTCCCTCTCTCTAAGATTCCCTATCTTCAAGTTATTGTGTGTGTGTGTCTCTCTCTCTCTCTCTCTCTCTCTCTCTCTCTCTATCTCTCTTTGTATGTAAATCGATCTTCTCCCTGTGTGTCTTCATTCCTGTGCCTTATGTCTTTCTGTATTTCTCGCTCTCTCATTTCGTCAATTCTCTTTCTTTCTTTTAGCTTTCTACTGCTCCCTCTTTCTTCTCGTCCCTGTCCCTCTCTTTCTCCCCTCTTTCTCGATGCAGCTAATTTTCCTCCTCTCCCCCCCCCCCCCCTCTCTCTCTCTGATTATCTCTCTCTCTTTTCGCCATTCCTATACCATCGCAAATGCGAATCCACGCTCACTCTATGATCAAATTTATTCTGCTTTGTCAAGCCTGGGTGAAGGAGCACCTATTTGATATCTGTTTCAAGTGAAAAGCAGGAGATCAGCGTCCTACTCAATCCTTCATTCACTTCACAGTTTCTTATCCCAGACCTGCACTTGCGTGTTTGACTCCACTTCTAAAGGGAGGAATTGATTAAACATCAAAGGTTTGGTCAACTCGCTCAGCTCCCCAATTCTCCTCATACAATTCAATAAAAAATGTATACCCTAGAGTTGCCTAGGCAATTAATGTCCTAATGATATTATATTGATCAGTAGACTATCGACGGTGCAATTATTCAAGGAAATTATTCTCGTTTAACGTATTTAACAAATTAAGTCTTCAATTTTCTTGCTTGGCGTAACCTTTTCCATTCTCTGGTGTTCTTTCCCAGAAACATGAGCTTATACAAGAGGTATATTACAGAAAACATGGCGCCTAAAATACTTATCTGCTTTACGAAAAAACAGAAAAGTACTTAACAGTGCTTCCTGGCGATTTTCGAAAAGGGCCTCCGAATGAGCTAAGCTTACTTGGAGCGTGTCGGCGTGACAGTCCGGGAAAGAGACGAGGAATTTATGTGGTAGAAACAATTGATAAGACCAAACGTGACATACATGAGAAAATTCGCATTATTTAAGGAAGAGGGTTGTGTATATTTGCCCGATTTACAAGTTTATTCCCCCGGTCTAGAGATAAACAGAGTATTTACGATCAGACGATTTCTGATCGCGGGAAGTAAAGAGAGCATGAAAGCGGGCAAGTTTGATTTTCTTTATATATTTCCATGTAATTAGAATCGTAGCTGGAGCACTGTCAGGGTGATGCTGCAGATGAAATTACCAAAAATAGAGTCTCAAGTGTCAAAAATGACCGGAAAGGGTAAACAAAATTATGATTTAGAACAAATTTGTCAAAAAGAGGGGGCACCGGTCTTACTATATGAATAAATTACAAAAGGCCAGGTCTGTCCAATGGGTGGGGTGTAGATGAGGTGCAACCGACTTATTTTTACGTTGATTTTCTCCCCTCTCCCTTTCTTTTTCTTTCTCTAATATGTCATTATTTTAAAAATTATTTTGGGGTCACTTTATCCAGGGGCACGTTCCCCCTTACCCCATATAGCTACACCAAGGAGGGCATGTCCTTTAACAGCAACTATTCTAAACCTTCACCGACTTATCATTTGTGACCTCGAACAGGCGCAGTTGTCGCATCCTTTTGCTTTTCAAATTCGTCTTGGCGCGAGTACACGACGTCCCTTCTGAATTTGCGCCCAATTTAGAAATGAATCGGCAACTTCCAAAGCATCTTTCCAATCCCCAGATCGCCCAATTCAATCGCACAAATGTGATTAATATTTGTGAGGAATAACCATACAGACACATCAATGAATTAAGTTGTGCATTTCCTTGTCATGTGGGAATAGAATATGTACAGTATAGATGATATAGATGACTATATATTAAGAATAAAGTGAGGGAAATTAGAACTGTGATCTTGATATCGGTCTCCCTCCTGTTGACTCCTGTAGTCTGTAAATAAATCCGATTACTGCCCTGAGTGCTTTATTATTTTCTGCGTCTCTCGTTTTGCTATCTCCGTCACAAAATTTTTGAAAACTTCTTTATGAATATCCATAGCTATTTCATGTGGTTTATCATAATAATAAAAAAATATATCTAAAATATTTTCCAAAAAAATTATTTGCACCCGACAATAGCCGTCTTACTTCTTCAACCTAATTGGTGCATATTAATTTTTGCACGTCTTGATATCCATGTTACATTCTTACCATCCACTGGCGTAGCTAGACGTGATGGAAAGGGGGGGGGGCACAAGCCGGGGGAATGGTGACACACAAAATCACATAGTCACACTTCTGTGGATAATCTTTTTTTTTTCCTTTTAGCGGGTGAACGGTTTTTTTTGGGGGGGGTGCCCCTTATGCCTCCCTATGTTCTAATCGAGGGTGAAAATTATTCTTTCTAGAGGTATACTGCGATTGTACCTTTTATGATGCACATTAAAACCTTATTTTGTTGGACTGTTTTAAACATATTTTTTTATCAATATGACAAAAAGAACAGCAGCGACTTTTTTGGGGAGATGAAAAAAAAAAAGAAAGACAGTTTTTCTTTTAATTTCTCAACTGCTGGACGTATATTACATTTTTAAAACTTTCATTCCTTTGAGTGATTGCTTGCATTTAAAAAACAGCTATTGTGGCAGGCTTCGATGATTTTTTTTTTACTCTGATGTAAAGTTAAACTTTGTTCTCCTGTGAGAAAGCTGTCTGGTGGTGTTATTATAGATAACATTACAGTTTATGAGAAGTTGAAAAGAAAACAACCTTCATGGATTGAAAACGTTTATTTACAGAACGAATCAATTCAATTATTGATCTGATAACAGAGCACAGGGAAACTGGAATTTTTCTTTCTATCATTTGAAACTGATAGGGGGGGGGGAGTTCTTTATAATTCCATTCCTGTACACCTATTAGATTTTGGATTCAATTCACTTCAATATTTTATCACCAATGTAATAATATGTGTTTGTTGTTTGTTTTTTGAGTTACAAAAGCAGGACATCACAGAAAATTGTAAATTACAAATATACGGCCACCCGTCATCTCCCAGAATTTACGAAACTCAAAAAAGTTGATATTCGGAGAAGAGGCAAAAACCCCCTGTCGAATTTATGCTCGTATACGCCTATGTACACTAAACACTTGCTATGAAATATTTCGCTTATATGTTGTGAGCGCAGATACCGCAGTCATCATTGTGCGGAGGAAATTTGTTGTCGGAAAAAAACGTATTCATGGTTTCAAAATAACAAGAAAGTAGTGTTCACCAAAAAATCAAGTTATTCGTTGATAACATAATATGATTGCAGACGGATAGAGAGAGAGAGAGGGGGGGGGGGGGGGGAGAGAGACATAAGCTACAATTATGAGTGTTAGTCTAACTCATAATTTATACCGCAAATTCTTGTACTATTTCGCTATAGAAATGCAAAATAACATTTAGAATTTTTGTTGTTGAAATATCTTGAAAATTTTGTTCCGACTGTTTACACACATTATTTCGTGTAAAATATTATTGTGTGCCTGAGTGACTCTTGCCATTGGCGCATTTATGGGGGCACTTGCCTCCAAACGCATGGCGGAGGGCGTATAAGAGAAACAGGGAAAAAATGAAGATGGGGGAAAAGGAACGCGGAAAAAAATTCTCTGCAATGATGTCAGTGCCCCCTCACTCAATGAAGAAACCCACGCTACAACACCACTGATTGTTACGTCGTTACTCAATTCATAACCATGTTTGGAAAACTAATTTGCATTTGCTTTTGCTGGAATATCAAATTTCGAGGGTAGAAAATATTATGTAAGCGAGCGAAATCAGCGAGCAAGAAAAATTGAAACATATTTGTCGTGAAAATGTAAAGATATTACTGATTCGCGCACCACGCTGACCAAATATGATGTGGTGATTGCTCAAATATCCGAACTTTAAAAATCCTGGGGGCTGCAGCCTCCGAGCCCCCACCCCGCCTTGTACGCCTATGCTATTGTGGATCCATTGCCCAGTATAGTCTTTACATGTAAATAAAAGGCAATCTCCTAAATTATGCATTGTAACAAAAGGAGATTATTTAGAAATGAGAAATGGCAGATCTTACCTTGAAAACTACACGTTCTCTGGTGATTGAGGAAAGCATTGGTATAAGCTTGGCCACATCCACCTGCAGTTAAGAATAAAAGGAAACAGGTTTTGGAAGTGTGAGAAAAAAGAATTTGGTTACGAAAAAAGGCCAGTGGTTAAAATGTTTTCTTTATGAAAAAAAAAAAAAAAAAACGCGAGTGGTTAATATGTTTTCTTTTATTAAAATAAATAGATCTGAAGCCACTGCCGTCGTAATTTAACCATGGATATCGCATATTTTTCTACTCTGTGGTATTATTGCTATCTTTGTTTTGTACTCTAAATACCTTAAAAAGAAATTTGTGTTAACCTTGTTTGTGCATGAATTATGAATGAGAGAAGGCGTAGGTGATATATCATAATAACTTTGTACTTCAATTTCATACCAAAGATAGTTTCTGTTTCAGTATAATTCTTTTATATCGATCCCTTGATAACAATTATCAACTCACTATCTTTTATTTTTCCTCAAAATGTTTTTTTTCACCCTTTACCAGAGACATATATACGGATGACATTATACGCATACTCCCATTTGAAACGTTCAACGAGGGGAAAGGGATATTTTATAGTGTGCCTAAAAAATGCAAAATAATACTCGACGCTCAACAGCATACTGGACAGGTTTCCTCTTTAACTTTCATTCCTTTGAGGAATTCTCAACAGATCAAAAACACCTATTGTGGCAAGCTACTGATATTTTTATTGCTCTGATCTGTAACGTTCTTCAGCGAAAAGGCTGTTGGGTTCGTGTTCGATATCACAATTCACAGCCGTTGATCATAAGGAAGACTGCCAACAAGGAAACGTAACATATATACAGAAGAAACGATACGGACAAAAAGCACACGTATTATAGACAAATCAATTCAATTATCGATCACTTCAAAGAGCGCAGGGAAAATAGCTTTATTTTCTTTCATTTAGAAATTGATAGGCAGTGGATTGCTCTTTAATGATGTCTCCGCACACCTACGGCTCTGGACGAAAGAGCTTTCAATATACAATGTCTGAGGTCATTCACAATACAGTTTGATTCTGATGTTTTATATTCCTTTTCTAAAGTAGTATAAAACATCATGATGGATAATTATGCGTCATGCAAGAGATAAAGGAAACAAGGGTAACTAGAATTTATAGATGTACGTAACAGGTACACATGAGCTGTCGGATCATTTATCTGATATTATATCCCTCATCGTAAGATTGTTGCATTAGGAGTGTACACAAAAAGAAAATGAATAGTTTTACTAGAAAAGCTGTTTCTTGCCGTCTAGTTCATTTTTCCTGCTGACGTCATCGAATAGTTCATTTTCCCCCCATCATCAGAGGGGGAAAAAAATGAACTATTCGATGACGTCAGCGGGAAAAAAAATGAACTATTCGTTTTCCCGCCCCCCCCCCCCCTCACCCCCTATCGACTCGCGACGCGAAGGGGGGAAAAAAAACAAAAAAACAGCTGCTCAGCCTGAGCGCGTACTACATTGTGACGACATTCATTTGCGCGTATCTATTGTTTTATGCATGCACCGGTGCGTGATAATGTCATCAGTACGCGTTTGATATCCACGCCACGCAAATTCACCCCTTCTTCAAACTTTTTTTGTACACACGTGTGCGGTCTATCATACCCTACAGTGGAGATGATCAGTAGATGAGTAGAATTAAGCTTTTGTTCAAGATGACGGATATAAAACAAATATGACTCATTCTCGGAACAAGCTAAAACTATTCGCACCCAAGAACACCAAATAATACTATTCTCCCTCTGGCCGATGGCCTTCGGGTGAATAGTACTATTTGGTGTTCCTTCGATGCGAATAGTCTTGGCTAGATCCTCGAGTGGCATTGTATATTTGTATACTATTATAATAATGCAAATAATCATATGTACATTATCGTATTTAATAACACCTGGGGGGCGTTTCATGAAAGGACTTGTCAGATTTTTTATCCGACAAATTTGCTCTCAGCCAATCAGATGCAAGGATTTCAGTAGCTTATATCCGACAACTTCCTTTCATGAAACGCTCCCCAGAACTCTCACAAACCAATGCTTTTCATAGGAAAGGTACAGTGTGCTATTTTTAGTAAGATTTTATGTATATACAATTTACCCCGGAAAGTTGGCTAATAAGCAAGTTCGTAATTAGTACATGGTACATAGTACAAATGACCCTGACATGACCCCAATTTGTACGCGCACGCGCATCTGTTTCGGTAGACGCCAAATTGTTTAACATGTAAAACCATAGTGTAAAACCATACTGGAGCGCGCATCATGGTGCGCACATGCGCACACTATGAAAGCGTATAAAAGTGAATTGTACTCGGTACAAATGACCTTTATCTGCACATGCGCAAAGTGTAATTACGAACTGGCTTATTAAGCTCGACCAGGGGGGTGTTTCATAAAGCTGTTCATAAAGTTACGCATGACTTTACGAATGACTTAAATATGACAAGCCAAATGGGATGCTCAATCATTTTTAACTGCCTCAACTAAAATTGAACTGTGAAAATGTAGATTAACATTCTTATTATAACAAACATTTTTAATGCAAAATATATTTTTTCCATAATTTAACTGAGGTCATTGGAAATACAGTTTCCTCATGTTAAAACATGAGGAAAAACTTTTTCTTCATATTCAAGTCGTTCGTAAAGTCATGCGTAACTTTACGAACAGCTTTATGAAACACCCCCTTCGGATTAACTTAAATTAGTCTACTAGTAAATGTATCGCCGATTGTCAACCATCCATTTTACAGGAATTACAGATCTTTTTTTAAAGGTTATTTGTAAATTAGACGTTCAAAATGAATTTCATGATATGATTTTAGGAGACTTTACTTCATTAAGTTAAAAATTTACAGTAATTTGTACGGGTGGAGAGAGAGGGACTCAACTTATTTAGTCGACTTTAAATTCGGTCTAGACCTGCAACTAGAAAATACTGAAATACATTAGCCCACTTTGTTATTGACCCCCCTCCATGGATTAACAAGGAGGAAAAAGAATTTATTTGAAATTGAAATAAACAACAACTGTGTGAGTGGATATTGGTTCTGGGGGAGGCACATGAGGGTCAATAACACAACATCCCTTCAAGGTCTCCATGATGAATGGCAGATAAAGGGAAGAAAAGTCCGTGCTCTCCTCGCTAATAACTCAAAACAATCCAGCCCTTGGAGTCACAGAATAAGTCGTGCTAAACACGCTCTCCCATCAAATGATATGAGTTCTTTTGATATCATTGCGAATAAATCATGTCTGAAATTCAATTGATGATGCCTGTAGAATAAGTGGATAAAAAAAGGGCTACCTGCTTTTCTCTCCAAACTGGATCAGCGATCGGTGCTTGATTCCCCGATGGTGGGCTTCCATCACGAAGCTTATTTCAACCCAGGTTTCATGGCTGTCTTTTACGACAAACTCACTTCTTCCAAGTAGTTATCAACGATCTCTGTGATATTTTCTTGGTTCTTAAAAAAGGTTCTAGGGAGTGCAACACTGTTGACTACAGACTGTATCATCCCCCTTTTTTTGTTAAGGTGTATTGTTAAGGTTTTGCAACAAGACTAGTGTATAAAGACCCTGTGCATTGTAATGAACAGTAGAATTCCGAAGGTAGGGGCTGTGCATCGTGTCATTCATGATTTTAGAAATTAACCCCTCAAGAGATATATCAAACTGTTACAATGGCAAAATTCATTTAGCATCAATTCCCAATGTCGGTCAAGGTCGACACCGATTCGTTTGCATAGTTATCTTGTAGCGAAAGATTGTTTCCTTCAAGTGACGTGTACAAACCTACTTCAACAAAAATAGACCTTTATTTGCATGTCTGATCATCAAAAGACCTCTCTGATGAGAAGTTTAGTGCAGACTGGTTATGAATATGTCGGACAATGCCTTCTATGCAAGTCTCAGGTTTGAAGAAGGAAATGTTAAACATGCTGCCATTATGGCTGTATTGACGCTCTTCATTAAGATCATTTTGAAGTTCATGATTATGGAATGAAATATTAAGGATATCATAATTCACAGTTTGAAATACGACGAGCGAAATGTGGGCAGAACATCTGATTTCAAGCAACAAAACACCACAGGGCGTAATGAAAGCAACTATATACATGTACAGTATACATTTCATGTTATAGACCATTGGGCCAGAGACAGGAAACGATATTTTAAGGAAACTGATATGTGCCCCATCAAGTTGAAATGAATAATTCATCAATAACGTTTGAGAGTTACAGGCAAGCGACGGGGTCGAAACGGTCGTATATTCCAGTGATACTGCACATGTTGGTTGGAGGAGCCTTTTAATTATCCATTGGTTGTCATCATAGTGATGATTGAATACCCGAAGGTATTGGGTTGATAACATTGCTCATATCTCATACCCAAGTATGATCTTACTTCTGGGGATGATGTGATAAACTGTAATCATTCATGCAGAAGTGTAAAGGAGAGCACGTTTACGACAGCACGAACGTTTTGCTATTTCTGAGTGTGTTTATTTTCAAAGGGAATCATTCAACCTTTTTGGCCATGATGGAACATCATTCAAGGTGTAATGGACAGCAAGCTGACCATGCAAAACAAATCTTTTAAATATTAATACCATGCAAGGGTAAATATGGCAATTTTTGTTTACTCTTTACTCTAAGGGTACAAACTAAAATATTGTCGGTATTAACTCTTAAATCTACGTACACGCAGTGCACTCTTGATGTTCAAATTTGTAAGCTTTTTTAGGAGTAGGCCAAACTGATATCATATCTCTTTGGGTGGAAATGACTGTAATGCTTTATATCATCAATATGCCATATACAGATGTACTAGCGTTCTGCCTTTTCAACTCACCATCTCCCGATTGTATGCATGATTTTCTTGTTGCAGCGGCCTCTTCTTTTGCTGTTCTCCTGCAGTCGAGTGACTCTCCTAAAGTGAAATCGAAAAATATAACATAATAAAATCAGAAGATGGAGTGATTTGAAAATAACCAGAAATATATTTCTAATACACACGTATAACATCAATAACGGAGGCAAATATTCATTTGATTTAACATGATTAATGTGGTTTATTCTAATATAGCTTCCATCGCGGCCCAGAAGACCATATCGTCGAGGTTTATGAAAGGAACTAGACACTGGATAAGGCACAGATGTTCCTCCTCAGATTACTAACCGATTACATCAAGGGGCTTGTTACACTGCAATTTCAACAAGCAACACGTCTGTACATTACCTAGAAGTAAAAATATGTACCTAGATGTACTGAATTTGTTAGAACATTACATATAATTTGCACAATGTTACCATTTTATTCCGAACAAGTACATGTCTGTTAATCATTAAAACAGTACCATGCGTTTGGTTAAATACAAGCAGGCCTAACGAATTTCATACCAGAAAGTAAAATGATGGATCATGCATCCATAGAGACTGGTGTTGTACATATAACAGGCTTCTCAATTATGTAAGCATTTAGAAAGTCTCCATGGGATTGCCCCCAAAGAGGCAGACATTATTTACAGTTTATCCTTATAATTTTGCCATCTCTACATATAAAGGCCACCGCACACCTTACGATCGGTCTGCGATCCGATTTCAGAAGAAAATGTAATATCATTTGACAAATCATTTAAAAACGAAAAATATTTTTGACTGAGGGTCTGAATAGTCATACAGATATTAATCTCGATAATACGGCTTTTGCCGAGTTTTCTAGTCCGTTGAATGGCCAAATCGGCTCCGAGTCGTAGTGACGTCACAAAAATCGCACAACTGCCTACGATTTGAAACTAAGTTTGCCCGTATTCCCTTTAGAAAGCTTAC
This sequence comes from Heliocidaris tuberculata, assembly GCA_025618425.1. NCBI lineage: Eukaryota > Metazoa > Echinodermata > Echinoidea > Camarodonta > Echinometridae > Heliocidaris > Heliocidaris tuberculata. The sequence goes on along the minus strand of CM046832.1, from coordinate 55,280,221 downwards.
AGCTCACCAAAACCCTATGTTTAGTATTCATATTACTTTTCAGAACCTGAATAGGGTAAATTTCATTTGTTAAAATGCCAGTTTTTAATGCCATAGCGATTTATTTCACAACTCGGATCGCAGACCGATCGTAAGGTGTGCGGTGGCCTTAACGTGTATGTTGCATATGCTGTTTGAATGCTTGGTAAAATGAAGAATAAAAACCAAAAACATATACGGAATATGGAGTGGAAGGATATTCACTATGCTTCTGAAATCAAGCGTTTGAAATCCCAAGGTAAAAATTCTAAGGAATACGGATTATTGGGTGCTGTATGAAAAAAAAACACACACACAAAAAACGATTTGATGATAACGACATGTCTTGAGTATGTCTGCAGAACTAACTGAGGCATATTTTAAACAACATCTGAAGTCTTTCATACAATTTAAAACTATGTAATAATGAACACGAATATTAGAATAGTAGGACAATATACATGTATCTAAGAATAATACATTTTTGTTTCTGGAACAATTTTGAAATAATAATTCCTGATAGTGTCTACGTTCAAATAATTTCCAGTACATATACATTAAATAAACTGAGTTGGTTTCATAAAAAAAGAAGAAAAATTCGTGCCCATTCATGTACAGCTCTATCTCTCTCTCTCTATCTCTCTCTCTCTCTCAGTACCATGAGCGCTCTTTGTTTTTAAAAACTTCTTACACTCTAAAAGTGTTGGGTAAAATGTGAACATGCTTTTTTGTTGGATAAATTATAACCCAATATCGGGTAAACTTGCCCATCCCCCCTTTTTTAGAGTGTATACTGATTATTTCATTAATGAAATGAAATTGAAATGCTATACATGCATACAAAATGCAACATCAATGTCTGTTAGCATTTTAAAACCTTTTCTTGCTTTCTTCCTGTCTTGTAGTTAATAACATAAAAATCTCATAAGCTAGATATTGTATTTAGGTAGGGAATAGTTAGGATTGCATGGAGAAAATATGAATTTTATTTGTGATGATTTTTCTTAGGACTTTGTATTGATTGGGAGAGAAGTGAAACGGTAATAATTATGTGTTTGCTATATTTATGGCTCATAAAGGCTTCATTTCCCATTTTGATTTGGTCGTATAAGTAGCTGATTTCCATCAATCTGTCTTGCAAAACAATCAATATTGAGAAGTCTTATGAAAAGAAAAAAGATTTAGTAAAGGACATGTTACTGCTGATTGATATGAATGATAAAAATTATATTCCTACATGTTACTGTTTTACTATCTGGAATGTTGTTCCATCATTATACATCAACGAGAAATGTCAAAATATTCAGTTAACATTCAAAGTATAAAAAAGTTGGGTAATTATGTGTCCGACCAACTTTTGGGCAATTATATGCCCAACTCGGATGGTTTTTTACTCAATTTGTAGTAAACATGATCGTGATTGGTCAAAACCAAGATACCCAGCAAGGGGGGCAATTACGTTGTTTACTTTTGGGAAAATCAATTAAAAGTTATCATTTGAAAACAACAAAAAGGTGGTAATCTGTCATTCATGGGTTGAAGAATTGGATATTGCAGTGATGGAATACAAGAGTGACATCTACCTGACATGAAACACGGCTAATGGTTAACCTAGACACCCTCATGGTACAAGACATTGAGTAATCTAATAAACCGCAATCCTGAGGGAGTACCGAATGTGTTGGCTTTTGAAGACGGGGCCCACGCATCCGTGTCAAAATGAATAAACGTCACGAGGAGGTAGAAGGTAAACAGTTGGCGTGATTTCGGCACATTTAACATTGATATTACATTCATCAGGAAACGAACGTGTAATGCCGAAAAAATAGGACAAGGTGAGCGAGGTAAAGTGAGGAATCCTTGTTGAAAGTATTCGTGATAATATGACGTCATTTGCGGCTGAACGCGGTCTCCTTCTCGAGGTGGGCTCTACTTCAGACGATTCAACAGGACGGCGGATGTGATAGATTGTAACCCCTAATGAAGCCCGCCCAAAATACACCTCGGAGAAGTTCACGTTCTCACCTGGCGGTTTTTAAAATATTTAGACAACGATCACCTGCAGGCAACGAGGCGGAAGGAGGCGGCATAGCCGGGAGAGACCTCCCGTCTTAAACAGGACTCGGGTACTATAGTGAGCAAACCCACGCACTGCTTGTGCACCATATTACTGTTGTTGTTGTTGTTGTTTTCACAATGTGTCAAATTTCATTTGGAAAAAAAAAGAAGAAAAAAAAAGGAGCAAACAAGTAACATGAGTTAGACAAGTTGCCACTCTTGCAACGAGTTCTACCTCTATTTCAAGCCAATCTGGGATTCTGGTAATGGAATAGCACTTCGAAGAAGCTTGCTTGGATTATGAATTATTATGCATTAGATGGGCTCTTTGGATGGTGCTAAAAATAAACTAGGAAACTTACAACTTACTACATAACAGTCACAATTATATATATATATATATATATATATATATATATATATTTATTTATTTATTTATATCATATATTATACATTATATATACAACTATATTCAGTCACAATCCTAACTACTTTGAAAATGAAAATTGTTTTTTATAATCAGCCATCATTAAATATCATCATTTGATTTCATTAGCAATACAGTAATCATGGTCATTTTTCAGTAATAATTTGAACAGCTTACTAGTCGACAGGAATAAATCAATATGAAACAAAAGATGGATATATTGATGGCATAGAAGATTATCTAAGCAGTGAGCAGGGCTTCAGCCTTCAAGCAAGGAGATTCATTTACGATGAATATTTTATTCTACAGGACTTCAACAACAGTGTCCTATCCTCGGTGAACTAGAGCTTCATAATGCAATTTTCCAATTAAAGCACTCTTTCTGACAAGCCTCTTTGGTTGAATACTTCATGAGTGATTAGTTATGGTGCGAATGCATGCAGTTATCAAAAAGCGACAGAAAAAGATGCGAAATTCTTTTTCTTTTTTTTTCTATAGGCGAATAAAAGGTTAGTCTTCCCATCCGTACGAACGATATTACAAACTTACATGACAATACTTTAAGGAGGTTTTTCCCCCTTCGCCCTCCCCTGTTATCACTCTCTACCATCCTAAATGACAGAGAGTGCGTCGGTTTGAGGACACCTTGTGGTTAAAGGAAGGCGTGTAAATCTGTCATAATATCATTAATATACAAGCGACTAGAAGATTGTGGTAAATAAGACGGAAAACGTGTCATTCCCATGAGACAACAGTACTTTCAGAGGCCTTCTTTTATCTCTTTCTTAACAACCCTGCAAAACAACGAATAAGCATTCATAAAACGGGAACAATAATTCACTCAATGATTTCAAAGAATATAGAAAAGGGAAATACTTTTATTTGATGCGAATAAGAAGGCAAATTTATGATTATCAGTAACGACATAAACGCCCTTCCTCGGATGGTTACGTAACCTGTGTAACCGCTCAGATTATGCTTTATGTCGGAAGTACTGTAATCCATGTAATCCATACCTTAGAATTTTCTACCCTAAAACGTTCACTGAATTAGAATAAAAAGCGACATGTCTTTCATTCCAAATGTTTATTTATCACGAATCTTAGGAGGAGTGATGATTGTAAACAAATTTTCTAAGACAACGAGCATTACTCATGTTGTTTATGTGAAATTATTACCTCATAGTAAGTCAAAGGCGTATTCGATAGGCTTAGTATTAATGTTTAGCATACATCAAAGAAATACTTTTTTGAGAAGTGAATTATATGGTAACAGATAATAACACAAGAGATCCAGGTTAGTCATACCTTGGGGACTTAGTACTTCTCATGGTACTATATAGCACTGACTTAGTTTTTTGAACTCCGAACCTCCTGACTACTAGTACAATGTTTTTATCCACATAGCCATCACGCAGAATAAAACATTGGTTCTTCCCTCCTAAACTCTCATGAATGCTTGTAAAGTGCATGTTATACAGAATGTAGCTCTTTCATTGATTGATGATTAAGGAGGTGCAGGGGGACCTATGCCCCTAAACAATAGCCGAGAGACTTGTTAATGAGGAATAATGTCTTACTAAAGTGCACCAGCTCATCGACTTGGTGTTGAACCCGGGACCTTCCAGTTAAGAGACCACTGCTCTATCACTAACACATCACGCCTCCTTTAGAGAGAGTTATAGTTACAAAATGTATGACCCTCTATGTTTGAAGGTATCAGAATAAAAATAAGGGTCATATCGTCATTTCATCTTATTTGTTTTCTATAACAACGTCCTGTTTCTAGTTCTTTCTTCTTTTCTTTTTTTTTCTATCTGAGAATTTTCCACTTTATTTTTCACTACACTGGTTTTCCATCTTCTTTGCTATCATGTCGGTAGGTACTCATTTGCCGTTCTATTTTGTTTTGCTGCGTACAAGGCCAAGATCAATTATTCTTCTATTCCGCGACGTACCGTGGGCATGTTGGGTATATTTGTTTTTCATTAGAATAGAGACAAATTACTAGAATCACACCTTTTCTTTTTCTCAAATAAGAGAGGAGAAGGGATGCGTGTGGGCTTGAAATCTACCCATCTGCCCCTGAAAGTATAAACCTCAATGATGAAGCGGCAGCATGTGGGCAGATCTTGGGGTATTGCGTTTAGCTCGGGCGAATCCCCAATATCCCGCGGTCTTCGCGGGTAATTATCATGAAACAGAATCACTTTCTTTGAGTCAACGTAGATTATTTGGATTTCATCGCGGATTTGCTTCCAGTCATGATAACCCTCTGCTTATTTGAGATCATATATCAAGGATTGAATATCTCTCAAAATACAGGTCACGTTTAAAGCTGCAGCCCCTACAAACATAAATTCTAGATCTTTGTCACTTTTAGTTTTCACGAACGAAAATACTACATTTCTTTGCCGCAAAACAGGTCCCTAGAGCCTCACGATTTACAGAAAACAAACATAAACGATGTATCTTTGTTTGTGAAAGGACTCTCAGTTGGAAAAGAAATCAGAACACACTCACTGCGATGTTTCAAACAAAGACTGCAAAGGTACGCAAATAGCTTTAGAAAACGAGATAAAATTATATCCAGTGGCGTATCTAGGTATTCTGCTGCCCGGGGCAAACTATCAAATCTGCACCCCACCCCCCCCTGCCCAAACTCATATTAATGAGCGTTTTTAATTTAGAAATGATGGCACTACGTGAAAATTAGTTTTGATGCACATAACCCGGCCGGTTGTTAGCCCAAATTTGATGAGTTATTGTATAAGCGAGGGAGCAACGCGACAGAGCGGCAGATCTTTTTTTTCCTTTTCACCCCTCAAATTAAAATTTCTTTTGTATTTAACCCTTACAAAGAAAAAAATCCAAGGGAATACCGCGACCTAGCAACAGATTTTTGTTTTTTTGTTGAAATTTTGAGCATTCCTATTTTCGGGGTGCAAAATGAACGAAAAGCCTGAAGAAATAGGCAATGTAAATTTATGATTTCTTTCTTATGTTTTATACTTTGAAAGTGCCTTTTATGCACTTATCTCCCCTCTGGGAGCGCAAAATTTAACAAGCTCCTGCCTTTTAATATGCAGGGGGGGGGGGCAAAACAACAGTCAATTAATGGTTAACACTTTAAAAACGCCATGGGGGCGCGAAATAGCTAGATCTTGAACATAATTATGCGAGAGAGCAAAGCGACCGAGCTTTAGAAATTTTTCGCATTTCAAACCCTATAAAACACCATTCCTTACGCATTTTGTCCCTGACTGGGGCGCAAATAACCCTCAAAGACCATAAAATTTCTTGTTTTTCTCCCCCTTTTCTTTCTCTCTTTTGCGTTTTTTGCGCCCCCTTCAAGTGCCGCCCGGGGCACATGCCCCCTCTGCTCCCCGTAGATACGCCACTGATTATAATTATTATATAATTTTATAATATAATATATTTTATAACAATCTTCTTGGATGATGAAGATGACTGAAAGGATTTGCCCTAATCAATTGCATTTTGGCCATCCTAAATTGAAATTGGTGATTAAGGGCTCGTGATCATTATTGCTAACTGTTCAAATTACGAATCTCATTTTATTATCGGATCAATGGACACCCTTGTGACGGAAAAAAAATTGTTCAGGGCCCCGTTTCATAAAACTTGTTATCATTAAAAAGTTACAATAACTGTTATAAGCTACTGAAATACTAGCATCCGATTGGATAAGGGCAAATTTGTCATAGAAATGGGGCAGTTGTTATTGATAACAAGTTTTATGAAATGGCGCCGAGGACTACGAAAGAATGTGATTTCCGGCCAGTATTTGCCAGTTTGTTTATAGATATTTCACTGCTCTAAACAAGACACCTACTGTGTTATAGCCGATTCATAAATAATTTTGAGCTAATTTTCTCTCATAAGGTGTAATTCCATTACCTGAACTAATCCTATAAAAACCATCTGCTTAAAAACTTAATATTTCATAGAAAGTATAATGTTCAGCAAATTTGATTAGATAATTGTAATTTACTGAAATATCTGCCGAATAAAACACGTGAATAGACATGATAGTTGTGATGCACGAAAAATAATAAGGATAATATCGTACATGAAGACCTGTTATATTCATTCTCAAGAAATAAGATCTGCAAACATTGTTTCCGCCCACATTGCTTCAAGTGACTTGGATCGTGAGGATGAATAGGGGAAAAGAATCAGTGTTTTCTATTACTATTTGCTGGATCTACACACCAGGTCCTAGAAATAGTCACGTTGGATTGCCAGAGTAAACCTTTGAACTATTTGCAGCAACTTTTTAAAGGGAAATTCGTCCGTTGGTTTGTGTAGGTATAATGGTTAACTTGGATTTATACGCACGTACAATGCATCTAAATGCGTCTTAGGATATTCTTAGTCTGATTATTAAGCTCTTTATTTTGTCAAAATTTTACGTTATTCGAGAACAATGTAGTGAAAGGTTTGTCACTGTTTCACTATTAGAATGTAGCCAAAATTATACATGCCCATGTACATTTATAGCGCTTCTGTTGTAATCATGCTCGTTGAGCAAGACAATAAGGTGCCAGTATTTTTATTTTAATAATTAAGGGGTTTACATCAGTGACACTACACTCACTAGGAACTAAAATCTCAACTTCGAACCCTACAACTTTGAACCTTCCAAATGTCTCGACAGCATCCTTTAATAAGGATGTAATATCAAACACGATAAGATCGATTTCTTCAACAATTTTGCATATTTACAGGTGTTATTATTAGACGTTTTCAAAAAGTGCAAGTCTATCAAATCTTAATGGGTGCAAAAGCAATAATGCACTTTCTCAGGTCCAAAGTAAAAAGTTACGAAAAACTGAATGTCGAAGCAGCAAATAATTACAAGCTAGCGCAGCTTCATTCTAATGTTGTTTTTAATGCATAATATTTCAACACAGTCATGGATTCAAACTCATCATGTATCGTTCTTTTGCTTCTTTTGCTATATTATACCAGCACATTTCTTTCTCTAGTACGTTTGCGAAATGCTTTATTTTAAGATAGAGCTCGTTGCAACTGCGTAAGGTAGCTGCCACACCTTGATGATTTAGCCAGCGTACATGCCGACGAATGAAAAATTAGGCGAATACGCTGGCGTACGTCGAATAAGTTATGGGTAAGTTTTGTATAAATTAAGAGCACGCTGAAGCACGCTGGTACACATCGTAGTACGGCGACGTATGCCAACGTATGGCTCATTCGTCTCCCATACGCGGGCCATGAGTTGTAGGTAAGTTATGCGATCGTTGACACATGTTCACACACGTTACTTGTAAGTTAGTCATAAGTCGAAATACGACGAGATAATGTCTAGCGTACCCAAAACTTATTTCTAATCTATGAGGGCGTGCTTTGAACCTATGTGTAACTTATAACGCACTTATCTCCAACGCAAATTGACGTATGTAGACGTATTTGACGTGTTCCGGACCACGTATTTTTTATTCAATTTGGGGGTATACATAGCGTCAACAACAACAACAACTATTCAAATCATATCGGCACTAGACATCACAGTATCAACATCAGCGTCGCAGTGTCAACATCATCGTATCAACATCACCGTCATGCCAAAGAAAACTTCGAAGAACGTTGCCAATACGCCATTATACGGTAGCTGTAAGTTGAAACACGTTCAGTAAGTTGTTTGGTCGTCCGGAGCACGTCAAATTATACGTCTACATACGTCAATATGCGTTGGAGATAAGTGCGTTATAAGTTACATTTAGGTTCAAAGCACGTTACTCATAGGTTAGAATAAGTTTTGGTTACGGTAGACATTATCTCGAAGTATTTCGACTTTAACCTGTGTGAAAGTGTGTCAACGATCCCATAACTTACCTGCAAATTATTCCCGCGTATGCGGGATGTACGAGCCATACACTGGCATACGTCGAAAAATTGTGTGCATGCACAAATTTTTTCGATGACCTCGCTGTACTACGACGTATACCAGCGTGCTTCAGCGTGCTCTTTACTTATACAAAATTTACCCATAACTTATTCGACGTACGCCAGCGTATTCGCCAAATTTGTCATACGTCGGCATATACGCTGGCTAAATCGTCAATATGTGACAGCGCCATAAGGAGTTGAAACGTGCCTTGACTGATTTTTTTTACATGCGCCAACGGTGATGTTGATACTGCGATGTCTAGTACAGTTATGATTTGAATCGTCGATATGCTATGACACGTGATCGTCGGCGATACGCTGCCGTGCGCTATGCATATGTTAGGCTGTCGTTGGCCTTAGTTGTGAACCACGCTAAGCATTCGTTGGTATAAGTTATCTATAAGTTATCGAAACGTTCTATATAAGTTACTAATACGTTATGTATACACCCAAAATATAAAAAAAACAAACAAACAAAACATCGACAGTTCAGCGTATGCCCGCGTTTTAGAAAAAAATTGATACGTCGGCATACGCTGGCTAAATCGCCAATATGTGACAGCGCCGTAAGGAGTTGAAACGTGTCTTGACCGATTTTTTTTTACATGCACATGCATGGTTGAGTACACCTTGACAATCGAGTGTAAAATAGAAATATTTGACATCACTGCCAATATGGCCACAATTTCAGGTGCTTTACACGTTTGAAAACACTATTGCTATTTTCATGTTTATGAACTTAATGTTTAATGAATTAATGAAATGTGGAAGTTGTTAAAGAAGGCATTGTCTGTTATTGACACCACCTGAATTATTCCATAAATTAATAAACAAAACATTATTTAAACAATAATATACACCGTACGATACATTTTAACACAGACATAGACGATCATGAATGACAAAACACAACATGATTAAAAACAATTGAAAAATTACTAAGCACTTTAAAACATGAGTAATTAATTCTGAAAGATGGAAGGAAATCACATTAAGACTGTCGTGAATTAGATTAAACAGTGCAGAGCCCTTTTAGGAAGTGCATGTTAGTATGTGTTGTAACACTGAACTCTTGAAAAAAGCTTTGGGTGAGATAATGCTAATACATATAGGCAAATTGAATGTTAGTACATATATAACACCAATAAATAAATGTAGAGGTGTTTGTGAAGCAATTCAGTTTTGTATTCTCGATCGTTTTCATTATCTTTTTATTATTAATCTTATATCCATCATTACTATCCTCAATAATCTAAGATAAAAATGTTATCAATTTGTATAAACCTCCTCAATAACCCAAAATAATTAAACATTTTTAACTACGCTGCAAGATATTTTACTGTGAACCTAAAATATAAATGGAGAGTTTGAAGTTATAACACATAAGGCAAAGGTCACATTTTAAAAACTTCGACATAGCCAAGTTTCCAAGCTTCCGAGTTTCAGTCTACTTTAAAGATAAAGTTGAGTTATGGTGATGTGACTGCATTGTGGAAGAAACTAGAATCTAGAAAGTTGTTGGGAAGGTTAATCATAAAAAGGAATAAACGTGTATTGAGATGATTTGAAATCACCAGTCATCGAAATCATATGAAATTGTCTGAATTTAGCTGAAAATCATATACAGTGAAAACACTACACATAGATATGGATACATGGGACTACACACACATTCGGTATCAAAATTTGGTCCAAAGTTTTAATTAATTTCAAGTTATATTTGGAGTATGGGGGCATTTCCAGGGAGCAAGCCTTTTCATGTGATATTGCTATTATGATATACTTCCACACAGTGGCGTAGCCAGGATTTTTTGCAAGGGGGGCAAATTTTGTCAATTGTCAAATTTCTGCATGGAGGGAGACCCGTATTTTTTTCTTCTCGCCAGCCCTCCAAAATTCGCACAGGGGGGGGGGGGGGGGGGGGGGGGGGGTCCTCAAATTTTAAGGGGTTCAGTTTTCCTCCGTAATTCTCCAAAAACAAAACAAAACAAAAATTGGGAGGAAAAAGTTGTCAGGGGGGACAGTCTGCCCCCCCCCCAGCTACGCTAGTACTGCCACACGAAATGAAAAAAAAAATCTTAACAAATTAATTTTTTTAGCTTATCAGAACTGAACCTTCCCTTTAAGATTTCAATAATTCAGTGAAAATTGATTCTCAACCGTGCTCAACCGTGAAGTAAAATATCTTTTGCTTTTCTGCTTTTTCGGTTGCACACCTCTTTTCGCATTTTCTTCTCCCTTTGTCTTTCTCACTTTTTCTTTTCATGTCTATATATCTATCTCAGTATTTGTCTTATTTTTATATCTCCCTCTTTTCTCACCTGGTACCTAAACACGCTCATTAAAAGGTTTTGATCAAATAAATCCAGAACTGTCATGTTTGTTGATTTTTAAGTCCATGATTGCTCTCGCTGCTTTGGTTTCGTGTATTTAATCATATGTAATTCACAGAGGGACAGTGCCACCCTTCCTCATGTATTACTTTCAAACCCCATTAACTGACGTTTGTGCCTCAGAGTATGTGTACATTTTGGATAAAATGCTTTCTTTGGCCTGCAGCCGTCACAATAGAGCGTTCTCTTGCATTTCACTTTAGATATGAGAGCGAAACCCAATGCTATAATTAAAAGTCTATTGGTTAAAAGTTGATTTACAACATTCCGTGCCTATTTGAGATGCATGTTTCCGATAATGCCACAACATCTTTAAAGCTGGTCCCATTATTTTTTCGTTTAACGAAAGCCAATGAAATCTTACAGGTAGGGGCTTTTTTTCCCTTCTTTTTAACCTTCACTTGCTATTCATTTACCAGAGAAATCGTGTTTATTTGGCTACAGCTTTTAAAGTTTAAGCCTTAATAACATATGATACTACAAACTGCCTCAAAAAACAGCCGTGGCAAAACAAACTAATTTTTCGTCTGAAAGAATGACAAGTGGTGGAGGAAAAAACCTCCGTGCAACATAAGTCTAAAGCACACTCATGTATTATGATATGTCATGTTATTTTTGCCTCGACGATTCTTTTTATTTTCGAGGCCTTTTACCCCGTCATGTGTGGCCTTTTTTTAATTACTTTTGGTTTACTCTCTGTTAAATATTCACTCATTGGTGCGTTTTAGCACGTAGTATTATAACCTCGATACTGGGCATGTTGAGTTGCATTTTGGGGTGAATAATTATACAAAAAGTAATTACCACCTCACAATTGCATGCTTCTACCTTGTATAACAACCTAATTACATCAAATTATTTTTTTTTAAATTTCATGCTTCGGAGGGGATGTTGTAACCTGCGATCATCCACTAATAAATGGGAAAGACAAATATAATTCACTGAAGAGAAGAAAATAGAGATTAAAAGAGAAGAAGAAGAGAGGGGGATATAATGTAGATAGAGAGATTAGGAGAGAGAGAGAGAGAGAGAGAGAGAGAGAGAGAGAAAGAGAATGGTAGAGATAGAGAGGGAGGGGGCTAGATCGTAGCGGTGAAAAAGGAAAGGGTCAAAATGCGTTGTGGATATTTTTTCCTGAAAAAATTCCTGAATTCCTACTGTTTTGTGCATAAAGAAAAAGCAAAAAGCGTATTAGTTCGTCATACTGAAAAAAAGTGCCTTCTTTTTCTCTCTTTGATTTTTCTCTCCCTGGTTCTGTATGTCTGTCTGTCTCTCCCTCTTTCTTCACTTCTCTCTTTCTCTCTGTCATTAACTCCCCGCCACTACCCTTCTCTCTCTCCAATATAAAAAAATTCTTGTGGCATTAACAAAACCAAATTACTTCCAACATGTTAAAATAACATTTAAAAATTGTTAGTATTATAAAGTGTCGTACAAAGATATCACTGATCAGGGTGGTTTAATTAGTGTGCTGAAAGGATGTAAGGTGCCCATCAGTGTTAGGGTTAGTTCAAGAATAGCTCACACAAGGAGAATCATTCCGTACATCAAATACCCCACTTACCTACTAAGTCTTCCGGAATTGTAAGAGCATAAGCTGCTTGGTGCATAGAATACATAGCATGGTGTCAATATAAACAAAATCTTTTACAAATATGTATCGAACAGGGATATTTTGGGGTGAAAAATAAATGTTACCGACAAACGTTGTATGCGCATAAATTACAATTTATTCCACTAATCATATTAGACTACTCGAATATTTGCAAAAATATTAAGAATACACTTACCCCTCTGCATATTATCTTAAAGTTTATATTTTGAATATGCTGCATTTTATTACAACAGAAATAGAATAGACTATATGAATGAAAATACTGTAAAAGAGGGTTGTGAGCATTGGTCATCAAAACTTAACAGCAGTATTCTTGAAAAAAAAAGCACATTAATACATCACATTGTAAAGACGGCATTGGCTAAGTGCAAGTAAATACAAAAACATAATATCCATATTTTAAGATGCCTTACCTACGTTAACATCAAATAGAACCTTTCGAAATCAGAAGAACTGCATAATAGTTGTACCTTAAAATTGATATAAACAATTTGTTTTACTGTTCCCAGACTGGCCAATTAAATAATACTTCTTTGATCACTGTGTACTTTAATACCCATTTGTAGTAATAATTACAGCTTTTGATAGAAGTGCCTTTTTTCTGACCACCTGGAGAGAACTTCGCTAAAAGGGGGGGGGGGGAAATAATTTTGATTTAAACATAAAATATGATATATTGACAGATGTGTAGTATTCATAAGTTTATATTTGTGTTTTAAAATGTGATAATGCGGTACGAGAGTTCGTGGGTAAATACATATGTGTGTGTGTGTGTGTGTGTGTGTGTGTGTGTGTGTGTGTTTGCTGTTGTTTGTTACTCTTTTGAGCGCCGCTATGAACTGGTATATTCTCTAGTAGGATTGACTTGGGCTGTGTCCATATGTAGATCTTTTCCATGATAATATGGGTTGTCTGGACACATCCTTCATAAAAAGCATAGGTATTTTCTATTGCTACATGCATTTTACTCCATATTAACACACATCCTTGATAGGGAAGTGCTTCACTTTTGGAAATATTGTTTAACTCTACTAGCTCCAAGTCCAACCTAAACACTACATGGTACTCCACAATGCCTCAAATGATGTACTATAGGGGTCCGTCAAAAGGCATCTCTCTGTGGTACTAACCACGCTGTAGTCTGAATTCGTCGAAATTTTGCTCTTCATAAGATGTATAATATCAATAAAGGGTTTAGAAACACAATATGACATTTAACACCCTAAGGACAGAAAAAACTTCATATTTTAATGGTAAAAAGGACAACCATATTAGACAACAGTCAAGTTTCTTAAAGTCAAATGGGCCTGTTTCTGCAGAAAAAAAAATCATTAAATCCTAAACTCTAATTCCATATTATTTGAACTTTGTGTTTCAAACTGCATATGGTAATAGTCACAGAAACAAACTGTCTGGACAAGGCCTTTGCTTTTCTGCGAAAGTATTTGATAAAATATGATAAATTCTTTCATCCAGCATCTTTCTCGCGGTTCGTTTAGCACATTCATGCGGAATGAAATCAAGTGAAAACAAATTTCCACCGACTTTCCCCTTTCTTGTGACCATTATCATTCTATGAGGAGAGTTCGATTCATGGAAACTTGATTTTAATCAATTTTTTACCCTCGGACAAGGACTGTAACGTATCTTAAATCGTTCCTGTTTTTTTTTTCTTTACTTTTTATTTGCAGAACAGAAGTTGATGCTGTAACATTATGTGAGCGTTCTATGACCTCGAAGTATCTGCACCACATATCCACAGCGCACGGTATTAGAATTAAAGTAGAATACGTCATTTTTATATAAATGCACGATGACCAATATAGTCATCATTCTTGGTCATCTTTAAGGACATTTCTTATTATATACTTATATATTTCTTTATATGATTTCAGTGCTGTTGAAACTAAATAAAGGCAATGGGAATTCAGGTACAAGACTGCAAATATATTAGCCATTGAAACGACTTTGTTGTGTTATAAAAGAAAAAGCATCAGAAAATTGTATGGACTATTTCACTTTGTGTCTTGCATCCATTGGAATTAAGGAGAATAGGTCTTGATATCTTTGCATTGTACTACTTTTTAATTATTTTGTTATGTATATTATATATATTATTTCTCTTGTAAAGTTGAAATAAGCTCAACCTGCAAATACTGAGGGATTTTCTTGTACGTACATTTTAACCTTAGTATTTATGTATATAGTATGGAAATATGAATATGTCATCTGCTTTTGCAAAGTATCCCTTTTATTTTTAATATAATTGCTTCTGTTGGAATCTGTATAAATATCACCTTATTTTTTATATGCAGTTTAAGATGTGAAATGTTTTTTTAGAAGCTATAGATTGAGTGTAAGTGAATCGATTGGTTTAAAAACAGTTGCAAGTTTAGTGTGAGGAGCATTATATATATATTTTTGTCGTTATGATTTTCTGTCTTTCTGTCTCTGTCTGTCTCTGTCTCTCTCTTATTACAGCTCTTATTACAGGCCTGTGGTACCGATGACTCGACTCTCTACAGAGAAGATCTCTTATTCTCCTCTTGACTACCTGCGGTGGAACTTTACTATATATATACATTAATCTTGATAATCTACAGAATAACAGGATTTGGGAGAAACTTGAGACAGACCGAACTCCTTTCTTGTTTACACCAGAAGTAGATTAACCCGATACGTTTGCGAGGTCAGTATGGTGATATCCCTGGTGTGAACCCGGATCATATCACTCCCTTCTGGGACCAACCTTTGGTTGTCTGGGAGAAGGATGATGAAGACACTCGTCGATGGTTTCATTCATGGTTTGTGGGGACGAACACCCACATGTACATCCACAGGGTGGAAGCAATGTCAAGCGTGTGGTTGCTTGGGGTCTTCCATCTTAATGGGAAACTTATATGGTGACAGGAGCGATAGGATGTCAGATGAAGAGCAGAGGCTCAAAGACTGGGATGACAACAATCGGTGAAAGCGAGTCAAAGAGCAGAAATAAATAAAAGGTCCAGCCTCAAATATTTAATGCTTCTAAACACAAGCAAACATCCAAGCACCCACAGGTATGCGCACACAAATATCCTGATGGGATTCCTTGAGGAAGGGGAGTGCTAGCTGTCATCCAAAAAAAGAAGTGCCACCGGGAATCCTTCAATCCGTTTAATATGATGTTTATACTCTAAAGCTATCTACGATGCACATTTTACAGTCTCATCAATATAAAATGAAATGCATGACGGGGAGTTCGCATATTCAGTCGTTAGTGATCTTAATGTCAACCGTTTTCCATTCCCTTTCTTGGGATGAAAAAGAGCAGCTAAGATTT
Organism: Heliocidaris tuberculata; assembly: GCA_025618425.1. Lineage (NCBI taxonomy): Eukaryota > Metazoa > Echinodermata > Echinoidea > Camarodonta > Echinometridae > Heliocidaris > Heliocidaris tuberculata. Next base: position 55,264,455 of record CM046832.1, on the reverse strand, counting down.
AATCTCCTTTCCCCAAAGGTGTATTTATCATTACATTCAGACAAGGATTAAAGCGTTCTTCGTTACAACCTCATGGATTTTAGTAGGAATCTCTTTCAGATGTAACCAAAGCTTTCTTTATAACCGCAGTCAACCCTTAAAAGCCTGGTTTGAACCCCCAGAGCTTGCTATGTATTCCAGAAAATCATTTATCATTTACGTGAAAAATTTTCTTCATGTCATTGTTTATTCATGGTTACCTTCTCGAAGCGTCCGCTTTTAAAGGTTGATTTTATAATGGTAACCATTTACGGTCTTTATTACATAACAGAAACTTGTGTGTGCAAAAGCTGACGTTTTTCAACTTGTGTTTTTATACAACATCCAAAAATAACCTAGCATGTTGGTACGTTGATCAAAATTGTTAATATCAATTTATTACTTTCAATAAGTCAAAAAAGTGATCCATTCCGCTGTCAAGAAAAGTAAAATAGTATTATTATTCATTTCCTATAAACACAATATAACGGGCTATATACTATCCTCACTGGAAGGCATTCTGCTGAGGTAGAAGTGGGTTGAAAACTTGACTTCATATGACAGATTGATTCCCGGAGGATTAAGATCAAGTATCAGCTGGAATCAGCCGGCAAGAATCGATGTTAGATCTCTTCATCCTCAGATATATCGATGTTTATATCCTAAGTGGAGTATAATGCCAACCGCCGAATAGACAAGCTTAGACCGTGGCTGAATCAGGCCATTCATGAGTCGTCCACGAATACCAAAATGCTGTTCTGTCAAAGTTTATTTTGATTCTTCGTCTATACATTAGGCTCATCGTGCAATCATTTGGAAATCATCAGAAATATTTTGCAAGCTTCAAATTTCCAAGAACAAAAATTATGAAACCATCATGAATAAACAATTAGTTTTAGAAAATTTAATGCTTCCCATGATATCTACGTCTATCAGCGACAAATTTACCAATATTTTTTAAAATCCAACATCTCGCAATTAGCCACTGTACACCAAAAAGATACGACGACATTGATCAGCATGAACGGAGCTAATGAGGCGATGCATGATAAAGCAAAGATCACATCTTCACGATGGCTTGGGGACATCATGCAATACAGTCGAGGCAGTACGATCCATAACTTTAAATATGCTGTGCACCCCTTACATCCCAATACATGTATTAGTCTGTAGGCTGAGACCGTCCATCAGCCAGAACGAATCATACTTCATCCGGCCTGCATCATGCTGAGATGCTGATACTTGTCTGTTTTCATTTGGTATTTGACAAACCACGGCCAACTTTCTCACATGAATGGAATCAATAATTTCTACCTAGGTCTGGTGTATGTATCATATCACTGAGGCGCCTGCGGTGCTAGCCCTAGGAAATCAATTTTGTAGCGTTTCACACCCTTTCAGACCACTCCATCTTCAAGAGTCAAAGTATTTATATAGAGCGTGCGGATAATAGCCTGAGTGTCCGTCAACACCGATGATTTCCATTCCGATATTGGCCTATACGTGACATGTTAGAACAAATGGATGGGGATACTCAAGAAAGGACACGTGGTTATTCTAAACAGATAAGCATGCATGATGCCTTTGGAACTTTCCGAAAGTCTTTGCACACATAATGTACAATCCAAGTTTTCAGTAAAATTTAAGGAAGTTGCATTGTGCATAAAGCCATCTTAAAATGCTTGTATAAACACTCACACGCACACACACACACGCGCGCGCACACACACACACACACACACACACATATATATATATATATATATATATATATATATATATATATATGAATGAAATAGTCTACATTTCCCATTAATAAAATCCGGAGATTGTAAGATTTTGTAAATTGTGGATCTGAATATGTACGAGAATATCACATAACAGTCCCTAATGTAAACTACATAATTTTGTAGAAATTTATACAACGTCGTGACAAAACGAAATCAATTAGTGAACCTAAAATATATAATGATAATGTTGAGAAATAGTTTACATAATGATGATCTTACACATTTTAGGTAAATAATTTGCAGAACATCAGGTAAGTCCAATTTTCAAAAAGGTGAAATTGAAGCTTTTCTGAGTAAATATCATTCAAAAGGATTGTTAGTTTTATCACTTTAATGCCTAGATGAAATATTCTTCATTATATGCTTTCAATACCCTTTATAGGAAAAAACCTTGAAGTCATCTTACAATGACAATACACTCCCTTATTACTGAGGCCAGGAACGTGCAACTGCATTAGAAATGATTTGTGTTCTATCTTCAATCAAATGATTATCTTCCTCCCAACCTTACAACAATTATTTAATGTTTTTATCAAACCATAGATATATTTCTGAACACCACACAAATACTCTCGCTGAAAATCCATAAAACTGTCAGAATATTTGCTAGGAGTGCTATTATCTTGTTTTCCTTCAAAATGAGTGTAATGACATTTAATATTGTATCATCATTTTTATGCTTCGTTTCAGGGTAGATTTAAATTGGCCTGACGGCATTCAAGAAACCGATACTTCCATTGATAAGAATGACCGGGTGGGGTGATCGTACGTTATTAGCCAATCACGTTTAATCCCTGCCTCTCGTTGCCACCCCGTTTTCGTTGTTAGATTGAATGTTCTTAAATGATTGCTTCGTTACAGCATAGTGGCTGTTATCCATGTGGAATTTAATTCATTCCTCCACATGGCTTTAGATTTCTTGAAATGGATGGAGACTCTGAACTCTAGACTTCTAGGTGGATGAACCCTGTGTGACGTTACATCCTAAATTGCTTCATCTATCACCAGCTCACTTCTCGAAATGTGTAAACAAAAGAAACCCAGCGGTCAGATGCAAAATATTTTAGCGGAATAATCTTGCAAAAAAGAAAAAAAAAAGACATACACAGAAAGAGTAACAGAGCTTTCGGTATAAACTGATGTATTATCAGACGAAATGCTAAAGGCGCATTTGCTCTTGACATCATGAAGAAGTTCGATATGTGATGAGATATGCGGAAACTTGCAGTGACGGAAAACAATTATCTGTGTCCTTTTTTAAGGTGGTAATCATATTTGAAAAAGACGACTGGAACTCCCCACCGGCGTATGATTTCTCATATGTCACCATCCATCACAGACATACATGTCCAGATTTATATGCGCTTCTGCATGCATTCGCTTACTAGACTTCAAGGAGCGTGACTCGACTGAGCCAGAGGAACGAAACACCATACTTTAATTGACCACTTGTAAAGTAGGAAGGTTTCACCTGAGATGCCAGAAAAGGTCAGGCAGGTTGGGATGTTTTGACTTCAGGAAGATCGCTTGATTGCGCCGTGTAAACATTTGTCAACAGTGATTTGACCGGATATTAGTTCTGAAATATGACTTTAATAGCATAGAGTCATAAATATCTATGACGGATTCCGAAGGTGTAATAAAATGACCCCAAAATTTAGGAAATCAGAATTAATGTCATGTATTCCAAATGTTCATAAAAAAGATTTATAACTGCAATAAAGAAGCAAGGATAAAATAATTAAAAACATAGAACCTCTTTATGGAAATATTCATAATCATTATTTTAAGAGTGAAAGAAAGATTCAAGAAGAATTTAATTTCCACTTTGTTTGTTTGTTTTTAGAATTCAAACAGAGTAAAACCGTTATTTTTGTCTTAATTTTTTGTCATTTTACACCACTATCTTGTTTTAGAACAAAAATGAAGGAGCGACAAGCTTTTATGCATCAATAGCAGGGACCACAAAATTGGTATCCCTTGAGTGCTTAAATGTACTTTTTTTTTTCTTTGGATATGACGAAAAATCCGTCCCCATACATCAATTTAGGTGCATTTAATAAACTCAGAAAAGAAATAAATATAACGGTGTAAAAAAAATTGTATTGCTTACCTGAAACTTTTCACATACTAGATACATGTGTATATGTAAATTGTGTGTATGTGTGCGTGTGTGTGTGTGTGTGTGTATGTGAGAAAGCTTGCAAATACACCGAGTGACCTGCTTCATTCCGTTCCATCATTCTCTGTTCACATATCTAAATTTAACATGGTTCAACCGAACGGGACACACATCCACACCTCTCTCGATATATATATATATATATATATATATATATACATATATATACATACATATATATATATATACATATATATATATATATATACATATATATATATATATACATATATATATATATATACATGTAAATATTTACTCTTGTGGTTTAGTTTTCATACCTCTCTCGATATATATATATATATATATATATACATATATATACATACATATATATATATATACATATATATATATATATATATACATATATATATATATACATGTAAATATTTACTCTTGTGGTTTAGTTTTCATTTTTTGTTGCTTTATTATACCGCAAACAATCTCGAGTCACAAACATGTGTAAAGCCCACCGCACACTATAGGATAGGTCTGCGATCCGATTTCGGAAGAAAATGTAATAGAATTTGATATAAACAACTAAACACATAAAATATTATTGATTGATGTTCTGAATAGTAGTATAGATAGTAAAATTGAAAACGGCCTATTGTGAGCTTTCTAGACGGAGGAAAGGCCAAATCGGCTCCGAGTCGTAGTGACGACAAAGCAGTCCTACGATTGTCTACTATTTTAAACTGATTTGGCCCTTATTCCGGGTATAAGGCTGACAGCGCATCAAAATCCTATGTTTAGCATTTATATTATTGTTCAGAACCTGAATGAGGTAGATTTTATTTGGTAAATTAATACCCATATTTAATGCTAATGCAATTTATTTCCAAAATCGGATCGCAGTCAATCGTATAGTGTGCGGTGGGCATAACTCTCGCAGTGCGTATCTAAACATTAATGATGATACCACGCGACAACTATAAAAACGCATTTTCTGACACGACCTTTCCATTGTTTTTAAAGCTGTCCTACTGCGTTTCCCGCGTAGTTTGTTTGGCCTGTTCATCAATTATTGCATTTTGATTGCAGTTTACCAGCACACTTTCATTGAAAAGTGAGATACTGCTGATAGTGCATAAAACGCTTTTCTATTGTGATCAACACGATCTCTTTATGGAGAAAGGAAAGACTTTATATTAAGAAAATAATCATTATTATTGAATAATATAAACTTTTCCGATTTGTGTCATTATATTTTCTTGCACACACAGAAGATCTTCCGGACAAATTAAGTCAGATATTTTTAGCGATTTTAACATGCACGTTCGATAAGAAACGGGCACTCTCTTTCATTTATAAATGGCAAATAGAAATGGCAAAAAAAGAATTTTTTTAAAAATATCAACAGCGCTCCAAAAGTCGCTCAGTGGGGGGGGGGGGGGGGGTATCAGATTTTATGGGGGTCCAGAATTCTCTGACAAGCAACAAAAAAAAAAAAGTCTAAAAGGGGGGGGGGGTTTCTGTCAAAAGTTGTCAGGGGGCAGTCTTCCCCTCTGCCCCCCCCCCTTGGTACGCTAGTGGTGCAGACCCATAAAGGATTTGGGGTGAGGACGTAGTGTCTTTCTTTGACTGTGCTATAACTTTTTACAACACAGTTTTGACGACGGAGGCAATAAGCAGTTATACACTACATGCTAATTTGTACAGTTCCATTACACGTTATCAAAATTGAAGCTTTGCCTTTACTACTTAGAGTATTAAAAAAAAAAGGAAATCCATTATAATTATGAAATGAAAATCATCCCATGGATTTTTTTTTTAAACGCAAAAAAATTATAAGCAACTGCTATGAAAGGTTAATTTCCAAAGTTCCATTGCATCATGATCACCGAGGTGTGACGGGTCTCTATTTTCTAGGCGCGGAGAGTGATACGTAGTATTAAATCCATTTTAGATAGCACAAATAGGGCCTATGTGTTTGTGTCCACTGGAACAGAAAGGGCAGGGGATGTTTAACGCAGGTAACACTGGAACTGACTCCCATGGATGACTGATCTCCGTTTGCATTTACGTGTTTTTGATGAAGAGGCGGGAATTTTAATTTGTTCTCGATTATTGGTGATTAAGGAGTCTGCGTCAGTCATCTCACCGGGGAGCGCTTACAAACACATTTGTGCAACTAAGCAACCTCCACCAATTGCACGAGGACAGGTTCTCGTCAGCCAGGAACACCTTCTCACCGCTAACCGTTCTGTATAGGCAACATCATGCACCGATGTGGTGTACCGTGTAGTGTGAGGGTGTGTGTGACCATGGAGCTATTAAAATCTCATTCATAATCACTTTCGATCACTGCTGGGAATGTATTTTACAAACGTAGAATCATAATTTAGTGAGAACCTGAATTTTAAAAAGTGCTATTGCAATTTCTCACCTGATCATAGTTGGAAACATTCCGGGGGGTATTTCAAATGTATTAGAGGAATGTGTGAGAATAAGAAGAAAAATGTTAACATGTCTGAGAAAACACTTGAATTGGAGAGCTGATTAAAAAATGGCAAAATTGACACTTTGAGAGTGGTGATATTCCCATTTTAGGCAAGTTGTAAAATGACCGAGTGTGTCATTATTCGAAAGAAATTCTATCGAGACGATACATTCCTAATTCATATTTATAAGGAACAGGTGTACAGTTGTAAAATTCCCCTCTCAATGAGACGTGAAGACCTTTTGAATATGTTAGTTAACGAAGGTGAAATATCATGATAAGTTTATTGGTTTTTGTTCATGGCAAATGCGAGATTGATTCAGTTGGTAAATGATATACAGGTTAATCAATTAAGTCTATAACTTTGTTTTTAAATTCTTGCATGAATACACAATTTTTCTTCTTTTTAAATCAGTAAGTTTCATCAGGAAATGTATCATAAAGTGGTACTATTTTCCTTTAAATTGTAAGCAGTGTGTGTGTGTGTGTGTGTGTGCATAATTTTAAGTGACCGAATGTTACACGTATAAACAATATATGTAATTACTTGTATTGCGAAGCATTCCAAATGCACTTTAAATAAACGCGTCTCTCATCCGTAATCGACCACCATTGCTTAATGAGTGTTGGTTAATGAAGCATGCATTGAAAAGTTACATGTAATTATAGTTTCAACTTTCCAGAGCAGCAAACGATAGAGTATAAGTGGTTTGAGAAGGAAAGAAAAGGTTGTAACAAATGTAGAGAAAATACACCGTCTCAGCTCTATGCTCTGGTCGCCACGCCAATTTAGAAAGCGCGAGCACTGAACAATACCCAAATTGTTAAACAAACAACTCAGTCGTGCCGTGTACGTACCGCTGCACATCATATTCTGCAATATTCTGAGCTGGCTTTGTCTGACGCTCATTAAATTCCTAATGACCTTGCTTTATTGGCCAAATATGATATTACCACGTGTATAGCGGAGGTATAAACAAAATTGAAAGAGAGTGTTTCCTATAAAATACGATAAGCCTTGAATAATGCTAGTCCAACCTTATTGCTACTCGCTTGGTCAGACAAAAAAGAGGAGGCTTTAAAAGTTTTTCCGTAATAATAACACCACTAGATAGAGAGAAGCTGTCCATGACCAGGTAAAAGAGTCAACCAGCAAATTAATACAATATGAACTGGAGTAAAGTAAAAAGAAAAACGGATCTCAAGATTACCGCCAGTGGGACTCTGTCTGATGATGGGATTTTTGAATTGGCCCCGTGACCCAAAATGTGAGAGTCATGAGCTGACTGGCGTGTTATTTCCCCTCCAATTTCTCTTAAGTCGCCCAATATCAGGCCTTTTAGATTGGGGGAAATGGTGTAATCCTAGTGGGATACGGGAGGCGTGTGTTAATCACCCCTCTGAAGAGCAGTTGCTCTCACCTTTCACTGAGATCTCTGAGTACTGGGATAGAAGTCTTCATCAGGATAACCCCGTGTGGAGGTATGATAAACCTCAAGAATATTGGACTATTTTGTCCGCTGATTGAGAACCAAATCGGTTACAAAAACTCTTAAGGGATCCCAGGCACTCAAAGGGCTACTAGCTAATGATGAAATCGAAGAAGAACCGAGAATGGGAAAGTCGATGGGAATGAAATATTGAGGCTTCACTCAATCAACTATCCAGCAATGAAAAATAGATTGATTACAAGGTGTTTTCTATTTGGTGAACGATGGAACACCAGATAGAGAATATGCCCTGTGGATTACTTTTGTACCAAGTTCTGAATTAAGATTTTTCTTGGTTGTAATCGAGAACCAGTTTCTGGCCAAAGCAAAACCACCAGGATTTAAAACATTGGCCATCAAATCTAATTTGTAGAATTTTAATCTTTGAAAAGAAAATACCACAAATAATTGATCAAATGGCATTTGCAAATTTCGAGTTGATTCAATGTGACCGAATTCTACGATTACATTTTACAAGCAGGGACATCGATCAGTCTTCAGGATTAAGGGGCAATGCTTTATTCGAACCTTTTACGCTGCATATGAAACACAGGTAATTTCAAAATCATTGGGAGGGTAATTGTCCCATCTGCCCAAAATTACATAGAATGAAAGTCTCTGCGCATAAGCATCTACCGACAAAAGTTATCTCCTGCTTCATATCAAGTATCAAGCAAATACATTACCATCGATTACTTTAACGAGATCAGACGGATATTTTGAAGGTAATAATCAATGGACTAAGTTTTAGATAAGGCATATCATTGTCGTCAATACTTATTCATTATCAAGATGGATGGTGTGCGCTTGAAATCCATGCACCAATCCTTAACGATTTAATGTGCAGTATCCATGTTCTATGTTATGGGTGGAAAGTATCGAGTGCTCTCTAATTTCTATAATTGATGTGGATGATACGGTCATTCAGTATTGTTCATCCAGGTAATACGTTCCCAGAGCAATCTCTAAGTATAGGACGAAAGATGGGGTGGTAATGTGATAACTAAACATTTATATTGTCGAATTCTTTCCCCGGATAAACATTCGAGGTGCACAATTGACGCGGAAAGGCATTCTTTGGGTCGCTAAAGAAAACCTGTCGTAAAACGCAATTATTTTGGGTTGATAAAGTCACGGGGCGAGCGGAGAAAATGCGAGGAACAGCACGCGTAAATTGTAACTAAATCTTTCCCGACCGAGTGAGAATCAAATTTACGAGTTCGACATACTCAAATGGAAACAAGCATGGCGTAAAAGACAGGGAAAAGAAACAACTATAAAAACTCTCCATTTCATGGTTTATTATATCGCATTAAAACAACAGCAGATTGTAATAAGATGTAACTTTATAATCGGCGAAACCAAAGTATTAATGATCTCAAATCCAAGAACATGTAGGTGGCGAAATAAGCATTTAAAGAAAATGACATATAACTTCTAAAAGAAAAGAAATATGTGATATCATGATGAAATATGGAAGTTTATACCATGTCGAACTGTTTCCAAACTCCACCGACAATTATATATTGTATTGTAAACAATGATAAATTACAAGGTTTACTATCCTTGGTTGACCTGCCCCTTCAGATCTTTATTTCTACGTAGAAGTGACATTTCCGAAGGAACTAAAAGTCTTTCAGAGTTGATCCTATATTTCACCAAAGAAATTTGAATGGAAGCTTGGAAGACATGGATTTTTTTCCATGAATGGGATAATAATTCTTTATGGGACAATACAAATGGGTGGAATGACAGCAAGAGAAAAGCAGGTTTATACGTGAATCACTAAACCTCTGAGGCAACATCCTTGCAGTGACATTATCAAGTACCCCTTTAGTAAAAATTTCTCTGCTAATCTTAGTGCCCTTTCCACTATACTGACTTTCTGGTCAATTATTTGTTCATAACTTAAGGAAAGAACTTTATCCTTTCATTTATTTCAGATAACACATAGGCCTACATTATCATTCACAAATGGAAAGGATCCCCCCCCCCTTATACGTTCTGAAATATAAATGTAAGTGAACACTGGCATGTTAAATCTAGATTATATATATATTATATATATATATATATATATATATATATATATATATATATATATATACGTTGTGTATGTTGGTGAGACTAGCACCAAATTTCGGATGCGTTTTAACAACCACAGATCATCCATCAACAAAAGACGGAATGATCTCCCTGTAGCTAAACACTTCAGCCTTCCCAATCACTCAGTTGCGGATGTCAAGGTTTGCCTTTTCGGTGGAGACTATAAGTCAGCCGACGATAGGAAAATTGCCGAATTACGGGCAATTGTTAAGAGCAGAAGTTTTGAAGGAAAAGGTCTTAACAGAGATCTTTACTTTCTCAATGGATTTACATATTTTCGCTAGGTTTTTTTGTATCTTTTCAATCACATGTTCTTTAATAATGATTTGGTATCAATTCTCCTTCTTTGTTTCAATACTATTATTTTGAATCTTTGCCGCTAATACTACTTGGGATTTTGTGTATTATTACGTTAATTACGTAAATTACGTTATAATGAAGCGCGCACATTACTCTTTTCTCATCTGCATAATTATATCCATCATTTTTTTGTAAAGCGCGCGCATCCTCAGTCAGATCTCCAAGAGAGACGGTTTCTAAGCAACCTATATCTGACTGAGGATGCGCGCGCTATAACTATAACTATTTCAATTATTTGTATGATACCTTATCATTTATTGTTCTCCTGAAGAAGACGCCAGGGAGCGTCGAAAATTTGAGTAGAAAAATAAAATTGGCCACAATGCATTACAAACGCTTTTAGCAGTTTTCTTTATATACATATATATATATATATATATATATATATATATATATATATATTAATATATATACATATCTTATTGTCTCTTGACATGTTAATGGTTGAAGGACATCGGGTTGAAGTGCCGAAAAGAGAGATGATTTTTTTATTCTATGTGTTTTTGTTTATTCTCCGTGTAATTTTGTCCATCCATTGTCACCTTTGAATAATAAATCCATAGCATTATTTTCTTTGAACGACTGCTGTATATGCGCAGCTTTTTGTTTATCGATAAAAAGGCGAAGCACGCACTTGCGATTTATGCTAGCTGTCTCTCCCCACTTTGACCGCCATTAAATCAGGGAGCGCCTGGTCAAAATGGTTTCTGACCGACCATCTTCTCCTTTCTACCTTTCCTTCCTCAACTTCTGTCCTGTTGCCCCTTTTCTTTTTGAAATCAGTTGTTTTTTATTTGCCTTTGCTTTTTATTTTGTACACATCCTCATAAATTAGCAATTTCTATGGAGGGCGAATTCCGAGGGACGTTGTGATTTAACCTTGCCAGTGGAGAAAGCTCTTCAATCAAGCTTCGATACACTGATTTCATTCCAAAATTTGTTACTTTGAAATCATCGTAATATTCAGGGAAAACACGTGTTATATTGCTTCAAATGTCGAAACATTCGTGATTATTTTTTTTTTCCGAGCAAACCTCGAACGAGCTTAAGAACAATTGAATAATCTAATTTTAATTGATATGGGTGAACTTTTGTGTTTTCGTCAGAATTGCGCTGATATAAAATCAATATCCTTGAAAATTCGTCAAACGAATTAAAAACAAACGCCCTTTTGCTTTCAATCTTTACTCTTTTCCAAATTCTTCTACCACTCACCACACTGCAAAAAAAAAAAAAAAAAAAAAAAAAAGAAACTGAAAAATCATATAAACTATGTCATCAGGCGATTGCGGAACTTAAGAAGAAATATGGTTACCCTTGTTTTTCTTGCCCCTGAACTCGGAGAAGTAAAGGAAAGGCAATAATCACTCGTTTCCGGTATGTATCTTTAAAACTTAGAGGTTTTACATAATATTGGATATCCATTAATTTCCACTGATTTCCTGCAATGATTTCCCCAAAGGTTTTCTCTTCAAGAATTGATTTTTTATCAGGAAGGAAGAGTCCGTCTTTTTTGTTCCATTTCAAGAGCGATCTACATATCATATGCTTAATACGATTTTCATAATCACGCTTGAAAGAAATGCTCCCATGGGCATTAAAACTTACAAACTTGTATCAATGCAAAATTCAAAACCTAACCATTTACTTGATCATTTATTACTACGGTTCCGTTTATTGTTTTGTTCAAATACTTTGAGATAAAAGTGATGAGTAACTCAGTAAACGATTGTATTTCACGCCGATCACTAATGATGAAATAAGGCCGCGTTCCATATCTGAAAACTTACAGACCTAAAATGTTTTTCCTCCTTTTTCCTACTAGTTCCCAGTCATTTTATTTCGAAATGTTCATTACCAAACATCAGTAAATAATTCAGATCCATAGGTGTTCCAAAGACAAAGCGCCTCAAAAGATTAACAATATGGCCATTTTGAAAAAGTACAAAGCTAGCAAGCCATAAGGTTTCCATGTACACAATCAGTATTACAATTTCCCCGTCAGCGTCGTATACCCCAGATCTGTCGCTCATGATTAAGAGTAGTAATTACTGATAACGAATATCTTCTTTCCTGATTAAAATTGTCTTTATATTTTATTTGAAGTTTTTTTTTTCAGAATGGAGCTCAACTGCTTAATCGGTGAATTACTTGACGTAGGAATGTAGAAATATGTAGAAATAAACAAGTAGTAAACTCCACACCTTGATAAATCGCTCCGTGTTAATACGGCAGCCTGGAATGAGGTCTTCTTTCATTTCTCCATTTTCATGAAAATGAAATATAATATTCTACATCCATAAGAGAGAGAGAGAGAGAGAGAGAGAGAGAAAGACGGAGAATGGAAGTGAGAGAGAGAATAAAAGGTGTGATGGAGATTGTCTTCTACCAGATATGGATGAGTGAATCGAAAAAAAAAAGAACAATACCCTATAAATCACATTTAAATCTACATTACACAAAGAATCAGATAGTATCAGATTTGGATAGTTTGCATATCTTAATAGAGGGAAATGCATAAGCTATCATACAAGCATTATTGTTCACAATTTTTATTTGTTCGTCAGATATTGAGGGATGAATGTGGGTTAGATTTCACTGACTCGCACTGTATGCTTTGAGAGAGATGGCAAAATGAAAGTGTTGAATTTTAAATAAATTGATTTCAGTAAAATGACATATACAGCATTTCAGATAGGAGGAATATCAAATGTTTGTCATCAAAATAGAAATAAAAATAGTACCGGTACTGTAATCCACGATAAAAGTCAGTAAGCATTTCAGTAAACATGTTATAGGCCAGGAGCCTGTCCCGAAATAGTCACCCCATTTACCCATAAGATTTGACCCCTTAAACATGGTTAAAGTTACTTATATCATCTAAGTCATTGACAAAAAGGTTGTCAGCCTGACCGTAGTCGCCGGGTTTAGCTCCCAGAGCCCCCCAAAGAGACCCCAAAGTCATGTCGATACACCCCATCTCCCCCATGCACCAAACTTTGTCAGTAGGAAATAGTATGACTGGACATTACAAAACACAAAAAACTGACAAAAACTTCCGTTGGAATGGGTTGTCAGACGGCTCCTAAGAATTGAGGTAAATTTTCCCCCTTAATTCTTATAATTTAATTAATAATTTAATAACTTATTAAAGCAGAACTCTATTGATTTTAAGATATTTATTCGATTCTTATTATCGCGTAGGTAAAGCTTAGATTAAACAGAGTTATCAAAATTCAACGTATGGAAACATTTGAAATAATGATTATTTACCAATTATAAAGTGATAAAATACAGCCCCGCTATAGCACCTGAAGAGCTCTTCGAACGCTGCTGAGATACGTGACATCACGCCAGGGACCAATCCTGCCTATAAAGCAGACGATGTCCCATAACATCTTACACATTTTCAGTGCCTGTTTTGTCATCTCCTCTTCATTTATTTCTCTTACTGCACTAGCGTCAGTCTAAATATTAATCTGTTGCCTCACTCTAAACTTCGTGTATGGTATTATCTTGATAAAAAATACAGCGTTAAAAAAAATAAAGGAAGCAGTAGCTTGTAAACGAAATAAGACGCCATTGTGTTTTCAGCTGCATGCACCACGGCATTTTCGGCGTTTCAAGAGGTGTATACCGTCCATGCTTTTCAATTCGAAAGTGCGGTTTCTTTGATTGATCATTGATCCTTATGCTATATATTTACTAACAAAATATTTTAGTAATCAGAATTGGTTTCACTCCCCTTTTGGAATGGTTTGAAATACGGCCATGTTTAAATACACCAAACTCTTTATAATTTGAGAAATAATTGCATTGTAATTACGTTCATTCGTTATAGGACGTCGTCTGCTTAGGCATGGTTGTCACCCTTGTGACGTCATCAAAACATCGCTATATTTCTGGCGAATCGCTCGGATATCCCATGATGAGAAGTGGTTTTATTTGTGTTATTTTTAAATCATTTTTTAAATCACTTGACGTAAAACTTATACAATTGCCATCTGTATAAGCTTCCCACTTTCTAATAATACATTATTTGCCATATTTGTGATTTTCTTTGAATAGACCCTTTAAACAAAAGACCAATTAAATCCAAATTGAACCTCAAGAAGATTATTATCATAGTCAAAAGAAGGTAAGAAAATGTCTTTTCTTTACATACAGAGCATTTTGGAGGGCAAAGGGTTGTCAAAGAGCACTTTGGGGTTTTTATTTCAAGGGGTCTGACACCCTCTTTCCGATGGACAATTTTGTCAATTTTTATATTTTTGGAATGTACATAAATAGCTCTTCATTCTGACAAAATTTGGTCCCTGGGTTTCAAGGGGAAAAATCTACCACAATTTTTAGGGGCCGTCTGACACCCCATCCAGATGGAAATTTTTGTCATTTTTTGGGGGTGTGTTTTGTAATATCTAGTCATACTATTTCCTACTGACCCAACTTTGGGGGCTCTTTTGGGGGCTCAGGGGGCTAAACCCGGCGGCTACGGTCTGACTGACAACCTCTTTTGTCAAAGACTTAGATGGTCTAAGCAACTTTACGGGGTCAAATCTTATGGGTAAAATGGGGTGACTATTTCGGGACAGGCTCCCAAACTATATGGACAGCGTTGCAGAGATGCTATATATATATATATATATATACAGTGCGTCCCAGAAAAAACGAAACCTTAAAACAAAGGGTTATTGTGACCACATTATGTGCTCTATGACAATTATTTTTCATTTTCCATAAACTAGAAGTATTATGCTTCTAAATGATACCTTGATGGCATCGATCCGTACATGCTTTACCGAGCAGCAGCATTTTGAAAATGACATGTAATATCTCAGTTGTGCCGGATTTGGGTAAAACCGTGAAAACGTTAGTATCACATGCGAAAATGATTAAATAAAAATACCAGCCTTAAGAGATATGGTACGTGAAATTCCCTTGTGTTATGGCTTACATTCAATCAGAAATTCATAAAACACACCGGGTCAATACTAATTTCCAGTTGTGGCAGGGGCATACGCCCCCCAAATTTACAAAATCAATAAATATCCCTCAAAAGATGAAAAAGTGCCCTTCGTGTGATGGAAAAGGTGCCCTTCGTGAGGTGGGAAATTGCCATAATCATGATACTTTTCTGCCTTATGTGCCCTTTCTACCTTGTATTTCCATCTGGCAATGGAAACTTCCACTCACTTTACTTTTATGAATAATATCAACTTTCTGTCTGCTTTTTTCTTAAAAGAAACTTCAGTTCAGAAAATGGAAAAAATTTGCTTCGATTGGAGGTACCATTTGAATACAAAATATGCCCTTTCTTTACCCCCAACATCGACAAAATGTTGACCATAATTTATTTTATGATGAGGGTGTTATCCTTACCATAATTATTGAAAGAAACAGATGAAAGCAGTCTGTTCATAGGGTTTTAAAAGTAATGTTACATTTGGGTCAAGTTCGCATGTGACCTAACGTTTTCATGGTTTTACCCAAATCCGGCACTACTGAGTTTTTACATGTCATTTTCAAAATGCTGCGGCTCTGTAAATCACGTACGGATGGATGCCATCTAGATATCATTTAAAAGCATAATACTTCTAGTTTATGGGAAATAGATAATTATTGTCATAGAGCACATGGTGTGGTCACAATAACCCTTTATTTTAGGGTTTCGTTTTTTTCTGGGGCGCACTGTATATCAGCCTATATGAAATTAAGTAAATTTGATAAATTGTATAAGAATTCTTGTAAAAATGCGATGGAAGCTTTCTCAAAAATGTATTAGGGTGAGTAAATATGACAAGTAAAACGTGTCATATCAATTGAAGCATATAATAATCTAATTTTCAACCTATAAAGTTTCCCTATGCATTCCGAAAATGCTATGAATCATTAAATGTATCTCCCCACGTGGTTCGGAAAACTTCAAAACACCTGAAGGAGAATTCTCCTCTCTCGTATATTATATTCATGGCGATTAGGTCTTTCAATTGCCTGCTTGAGAGCTTCTCATACTCGAGTGCCTGCCGTCATCCCGTTAGTTAATTGCAGAGTATCAAGACCATAAAAGGCCGAGGGGTCTTAATTAGATCTGAGCAACATTCGTGTTACATGCATGAAACAATCATATTAGCAAGGGTAGCCCAGAAACTGGGTAGCCGTTAAGTTTGTTTGATATCCAGAAGAGCGTGTTATTTATTGTGTCGACGGATCGTGACAATTTCCCCCAACGAGTATCAATTTGATATGAGCTATTACGCGTATTGGTGGAGGACTTCGATACGGCCATTCACGAATTTATCACCTTTTGAAAGTCTCAAAATAACTACCAATATTGAGATCAATTTACTGGTCAGTTTCGTTAGACCTAGCAACTTAGGAATGACATAAGAAGTAGCCCTTTATCGCGAAAATATATTTTTTTGTTGTTGATAATTTCATATAAACCTAAAAGCTGATTTATTTTCTCATTTGCCTACGTATAAAGTACAAAACTAAAAGACTCCAGGTTGACTCTTCATAAAATATAGCAATTTACAATTCAATTTCACAATTTTTTAATTTTTATTTTAAAACAAGATTAATATCCTTAATTACTGAATATCTATTTAAAAAATCGTATATGTTTGGATAGCTGTATTTATTTGTCAATACTAGGAGCGACTGAATGAACGGGTAAAAGTGAAACAAAAGCTTTTGACAGTGTACAGACTGTGATGATACATATTAAGAAGAATTGTTACATTACAACATTAGTTTGATTTCAGTGATATTACATTACAGATTAAAAAAATACGCAGCAAAAGAATAACCAACAACTGGCAAAACAAGAAGCCTAAATGAAGAGTTGATTATATATTTGTTCAAAGTCTCTATGCATCCCCTCGTGTAATCCCGTATAATTTTTTTATGACCCTATGACACGATGTTAGTTACATATTTCTATATTTTGGAAAATGCATATTTGTTTGACACATAGTTTTGATTGAAAATTAAACACAACCAGTGATAATAAAATTAACTATTGCGACACATTTGTTTGAAGACCTGATCTTTTTTGCTTATAGTTCAATTCCTCCTAGGGAAGAAGTCCCCAAAGAATGGATGAAAGGCTTACTTGATATCGCGGTACATAATTGCTTTCTCCAAGGCATCAATCTTTTTATATTGTAGTTGCATTCACTTTTGAAAGTTTAACGCAGACCTTGAAATTTATAAGATTGTAAATTTACCTTCTCCGAGACATCAATCTTTCTATATTTCATTTGCATTCACTTTTGAAAGTTAAACGTAGAACTTGGAATTCATAAGACTGTAAATACCTTCTGCAGAATTGTGATTTATTTTTACCTGACACTGCTAAAAAAATTATAGCTAGGTTATCGAGAGCGACTTATGAGACATTTGTGTCGGTCCTGCACTCTGTACAAAAAAAAATCGTCTAAATAAGATGCTTCAGAAAAATGGAGGACACCTTTATTCATTGCAGATTTAAATTCCACAGAAATGGTTATTCAAGTACACATAAAGCACTGGACTTTAGTATCAGGAAGGATCTTTAGTTGAATATCGTTTACGAGATACTGCCAGGAGGAACGATTAAAGTATTTCCTTTTAGAAAAGTATCTGAACGAAAATATGCATTTAAGGAAGCCTTGTTTCCAATGCACTCTACTTCAGTCACTTCAGCCATTTAGTCTTTGCAACGTTTAATTCTTTGAAATTTAAGCTCGTGCAAACTCTGCGACTTCTTCGATGTAATTTCAGCGTCCTTTTCCTTTGCTGTAAATCAAACACTCGCATGTTCGCTGCTCCTGAAGTGTATCTTTAGACCCATCGAATTCAATGACATTTCTCAGACGGGCACTTTACTCACTGTCTAGAAAACTGACACCCACTTTGTAGTCCACATTTGCGGTGAGCCAGTTATTTTGTGCTTTGAAACGAATAAAGCATTAAATACCAAACAAGACCTTGTGAAGTTGTCGACTAGGGTGCGCGCGTAGGTGGTGGGAGGTGTGTGTATGTCATGGTGTATGTGCATGGGTGTGTGTATATTCGTTTATTATGAATTATACGACAGAATCCTATAACTGTTAGGAGACGCTCGGGCCTCTTGTCCCTGTATAAATTCTTTGGCTGTGCAAGTGTACTACTATAAAAACTAAAATTTCCCTTTCACTTTATGACACATGCAGTCACCAAAGGGGTATAGGAAACGTGATTTGCTTCACAAGCTTAACAAGGGATTTCCATTCAACGCCCTACTTGAGGTTTTAACCAAAAAAACAAAAAACAAGAAAACAAAAAAAAGTGCCCAATCTTTTGTTTGAAAGGTAGGCGCCTTGTATATAATGTAGCTCTCTATGTTTGTTTTGAATGTGATATTACAATTATCTTTTCAAAGTCATTGCTGATATCAACTCACATCAAACAACAACAAACAAACAAGAAACGAGTGAACCATCTAAATTCATAAACAAATCAATCCTTCCCAAGCACCAAAGAGGTCACCAAGAAGAAGCCAGCAACACACCCACCTGCTGCCGAAATGATAACTGCGATAATTTACACTTCTAAGCATAGGCGTAGGAAGCGGGAGGCTGGGGCTTCAGCCCACCCCAGCTAGTCCTTTTGTAATTTTATTTATGTATATTTTTTTTACGACAAAGTTACATTGTCATTAATTGTCAAAAACTGTCAGGTTCGCTTTGCTCGCTCGCCAGCGCTGACAAAGCTTTTAAGTTAGAAAGTTACTTTCCTGGTAATAGACGTTACCCCTACCCCGTGCAATTATGTTGTCATTGACATGGATAAGGACATGGATAATGATGGGATATCTCGTGTGGGCTACTTAGTCGAGAGGTATTTCTGTACGTGAAAGGTACTGTCAAGATTAATTAAATTCACAAGCCTGAAGCATTTCAATAATAAGTTATTAAATTGTGAAAATTGTATTTCTTTCTCAAAAGTAGTCAAATGATATTGTCAGGATTATGTAAACACACGCAGTGTCCATCTGCACCTGTTTGACAAGATATAATAGAGGAGCTTGCTAAGTATTTGGGTTATGTGGCTGCCATGCTGAAATCTACCATTCATGTGTTAATTACACAATTACCTTGCCAGCTCTCTATTACAAAAAGGCGCAGATTGACAATGGTGTGTTTACATAATCCTAACAATATCATTTGACTACTTTTGAGAAAGCAATACAATTTTCACAATTTAATTACTTATTATTGAAACTAGAGTTAAACAAGTAAACTATATAGGTGGGCTGTAGAACAGTCAGGAATTTAGGGGAGTTCACGCCTTAGACTGGATATGATTGAAAAATAATATAAAACACATGAAAAGTCAAACCTAAAGTATTTCAAGCATTATTACACTTGTGCGCGCATGCGCGTACATGTGCGTAACATGTGCGTATTTCTGCTTCCGTGCTCATACTATAACACATGCACATGCACACATGCACACATGCACATGCACACATGCACATGCACATGCACATGCACATGCACATGCACACATGCACATGCACTTCAAAATCTTCAAAGGGCCTGAAACATTCCTAAAATTACGTATAGGCCATTTTGAGCATTTTCAAAATTTTAAACTTTACCGACGCGCGCATACGCGCACGCACCCTATGTTTAAACAATTTCTTATGTAATTAGTAAATGGGTACCTGGTAGGAACTGATTCCTTGAATGCTTTCAGGGCCTTAGGGCAGCACGGCTAAAACCAGGGTAATAGTAGTACTTTGTAGGCGCCTTGAGCATCCCCTGGGATGGATATGTGCGCAATATAAATGTAGCTATTATTATTATTTTCATTATCCATCATGCCAAATATGGTTATACATGTATTATGACTTTCTATTGCAGAGATATGGCATATGTCGCAATTCAGTACAAAATTAATTGACTTGGTTGAAAAATTTCTTTGCTGAGACAATAACCATATCTGCCATTGTACAAAATTTGGGTACTCTTGAATAAGCCGTTTTGGAGATATTGTGCCTACAAAAAAATGGGTAGAAATAAAAGTTAGATAAATAATAACAAAGAAAAATTCGTACAAAAACAGGAGGTGGTCTGTACTTTAAGTACAGCCCACCTAATTATTTAAATGATCATTTGACACTAAATTTCACCCCAAGGAAGTTACGATACTCTAGATTGCACCCCGCAAATTTGATCTAAATTGAATGAGACACTTTGTAGCTATTGAGGTTGTAATGCCAAAAATGTTTTTCTCTACATCCAGAGCATTTTTTATTCTATTTTTCCCTTCTGACAAAATTTGGTCCATGGGCCTTAAGGGGAAAATTTACCCCAGTTGTTAGGGGCCGACTGACAACCCGTCCCGACAAAATATTTTGTAAGTTTTTTGTGTTTTGCTAATGTATAGTCACACAACTTCCTTATGACAAAGTTTGGCGCATATTTTAGATGGAATGAAATCGACCTGACTTGGGAACCCTTGGGAGGAGGGGGGGGGGGGGGGTTCTGGGGGCCAAACGTTTCGTTCAGGCTGACAAACTGTTTATGAATGACATGGATTGGCTAAGTACCTTTTGGGGGTTAAATCTCATATGTAAAATGGGATGACTATCTCGGGAAGGCTCCCAGACTATTCGCTGTGTTGTCGTTTATGTTGATTAAGTGATCCCATGATGGCTTTGGCCTTGATTTCTGTCCTTTAATTATTTATCCTGCTAGGGCCAGAGCGAAAACAGTCATTATGTGCGTGAGGTTAGTGGCTTATTATTAGCACGACGAGGTTATTGCTTCGATCATCAGGTTTGTTAGCTCGCCAAGTCAAGATCTGGAAGCCAATATTGATTGATGTAACAGTCCTCACCTCAGGTCATGTTTAGCAACTCGGTGATGATATCCGTAACCTCTTGTCACAAGATGGTGCCTTCGGGTGTCGAGGATGGAATCGCGCAAGCTCTTTGGCGTGCCAGTGATGTCAATGAAGCAAGAAAGTGTAATGAACGCCGTGATCAATTAACAAACAATCGAAGACAACAGCATCTCTGATAATAAAGAGAGGATTACTCTAATAGTATCATCACTAGCAAGCATCAGCGCACGTATGCAAGTGATAATTTTGACTGCACATTATTTTGCTGTTTCCCTTCATTCATCTGGGTATTTGCTTTATTGGACAAACAGCCTAAACTACTTATATATTTATGGCTAATTCAGTGAGGGATGAATGATGTTGTATTAAGTTTCCTAGACATTCTTTCGCAGTGAGGTGTAAACGACTTTTGTGCTCTCATCATAGTCTTCTGTGGTTACCAACCCTTCCCTTCGATCATGTTTTTGATTTCATATTGTAGCGTTGAATTCCTATATCAATCAATTGTTTTTACCATCACTAAACTAAAAGGCAAGGGATCCCATATCAAGTGATTATATCACATTTCATACCCTCGCTCCTAAAAGTACCATGCCAACTCTTCGATACGATGAAATACTCAAGCGAGGGACAAGTGCAAGAACACACATATGATACTTTGGTCAACCGGTTGAGCCAAATACAGCTCTAATACCTTGAAGACGTCAGCGAAAATGGAACTATTGAAAGCAATAGCACTCTCCCTTTAAAAAGTGAAACATAAAAAGAATGATACAAATGCTCAGAAGGTGGATAACTTTCTTTAGGGTGTCACAAGCACCATCATCCTTGAAAAAAGTCTTTTTACATCATAAATATATATATTTTTTTTAATTTCGGAAAGCAAGTACTTTAGTAGTGAATTAATGTTATCTTGCAAAATTCTTTTAAAAACATATTAAATGTTTCAGATAAAAATTGTATTCTTTTAGTGTCATACAGAGAAATGTAGCTCATCTTTTCTTATCTGGTTTTAAAGTATGTGTTACAAACGCACAGATAAACATCGGTCGTAATTCTCCACAAATATTATCGTTTAAAGGAATATATTTCACGTAATGGTTTGTTCCTTAACTTGGACTGAATTTGTATTGAAATGTAGGGAATCAATTTCAAATTATCCTGATTTTTGTTTATGCTGACACAAATTCTACTATGCCAGATTGTCAAAGATAGGTCCATCTTAGACAGTAGATCATTGATTGTGGCCTGGGGACTCGATCTGAGGCACCAACAAATAAAAATAAAAAAGGAAACGTTTGCATGATATCTACGCATGTATTGATTTCGAGCAAATTGCACCCAAATTTCGAGTGTAATTATTTCATTGTCCATATTGGATCTTTCTCACTGACTATTTGACAGGGCAAGCGTAGAAATCGCTGGTGTCATGTTGATAGGAAATACAATCTGCCCCTGATTATCTGCTGGATTTGGGCAACCTCCATAAAGCTGTTTACTGATATCTGTAACAGATTTGACATGGGCTCCACATAAATAATCCCCAAAACAATAAGGAATCAACAGGTGATCTGAATCATTTTTTTCAATTTTTTTACGAGTTCCGTGCATCAAACCATAAGATTAATGGTGAAAAATTATTTGAGATATTGAAAACTACTGCAAATTAGATTTCCATGATGTTAAAAGCATTTTCATGTACTAATATTTTGTTCTTATTTTGAAAATATTTTTGTTCCCAGTTTTCAACCATGAATAATAGCAACAAGAAAGAGAAGGCATGTGTTTTATCAGTAAAGCTGTACAAATGACGCGTGTATATTTTGTTGTCAAATGTATTCTGAAATTCTTTATGGAATACTGTAAACTACACATACAATTCGACAAAATAGGCACGAGAGGTCTGGAAAATATATCAGAGTATTTTTTACTACACGATTTCTTACGAAGAACTGTGAAATGGTTTTACTTCTACCGACAGAATGGCACTGCAGAGGGGGAAAAAATGAAACAAATAAAATGCACACGTTCGCTTCTCCTCGCCATTATGGGTGATAAATTAGGTGTGATAGCTTTTAATCAAACGTTTATATTGGCCGACAAATATTATTTCACATCGGATAAAACGATATCGACCGCACTTAACTCTAGCTAGGTTACAGTGACGATATAGACTAAAAGCGATGAGAACAGGCAATAATTGTTATAGCCTACTATGAATTGCTTGAGGCTAAGTATTCCCCCATGTCCCAATGCATTATATTGATGTTGTTTGTAGTTTATTTTTAGTTCACCATTTTCCAAAAGTTTTTGAGTATTTTGGGACTTTGGTATTTTGGTATTTTAACAAAATATTGCCTCATTCTTTGGTGCAGACAAGTAACTATATGAAAGCAACTATCTTCCCCCTAAATACAAATAATGTGAAGAACAAGGTCTAAATGAAGTTGAGTTCAATTTTAATTCTCGTTACAGATTATTATAAGCTTTCTAAGTGTATTAAAAATACATTTTGATCTGTAATTTTCCGTACCATATGAGGGAATTGTGAAAAAGGGGTGAATGGATTACTCCTTAAACTTAATATTCACGGCATGTTTGTAAACGTTGTATGTTAAATTTGAATCTAAAGGAAATTGAAACGATCAATTTAAGAATTTCTTAATTATAGCTTTATATTCTACGTGAAGCCTTTGGTAAAATGTATACAATAAAATGCAAACATAACTTTAGTGTATGGCATCTACCTGAATAACTAGAGTCTAAGCAATCATGGCCTTACATTCCCTTCTCTGTAATCTGGTAATGATTTCTATGAATAGAAAAAAAAAATGTGGACACAAACAAATCTATAAATAGCCATGGCACCAAATAACTATCTTAAAGAGATATCCAGTCAGACCTTAATCAACATGGACTGAAGCAGATCTCTCAGCTTTTCGAATAAATTGAGAATACTATCAAAATATCTTTGAAATTGCAGTAGGCTAGGATTCATTCAGAATCATTCAGAATGCTTGTCAAATTCTCATGCCACATATTGGTTACATTCAGTCGAAATTGGGCCTGTAAGTTAATAATAAAATCTTGTAAAAATCTGACCAATATTCAATCAACTTTTGCAAAAATTCGAGCATATTTAGTTTTGGACAACTATCTATCTATTGAGCATATTTAGTTTTGGACAACTATCTATCTATTGACCAACACATTTTAAATGATGTTTAAATCCATTGTTTATGTAACCAACTTAATGACATTATCATCAATCTTGAAAATCTCTTGAAATTACATTCTTTTTCGATTATCTTTAACAATATACACATTTCAGTTTTTGAGAGTTCATACAAATTTGATGTCAAAATTTAGTGCTTTCAAACAAATTCGTGTTCATATTTCTGCTTTCATTTGGCATAACTGGCAAAAATTGGAATCTTACTAATATTACGTTTCATCCTTACTTTGCCTCATGTAATTTTGAATGTTGAGTATCCCCTTTAAGTCCCAGGGTTCATCATTAAGTAGTGCTGAGGCAATGATGAAATTGAATTTTGCATTTTCTATGAATTAAAAACTATCGATTTGCTTCTTCCCTTGCAGTGCATTTTGCGTTTCAATAAATTCTTTCAACACTCAGAAAACGAAAATAGTTAAATAGAAAGCTGATGGAAACCGTGCTTAAAAGAAAATCAAAATGTAAGAAAGGATAAGGTCCTTGACGTAAAGTACTTTTATTAATCACAGCGTTGTAGATTCTAGTCAAAGTATACATGGTATATAATCTAATCAGTCTTATCCTGTTTATTGTTCCACCCCTCGCGTGATGTGAATATGATAAGAATTTGATTACTTGATAAAAAGGGCCATGCCAGATGTATAATATTATCACTTCAACCAATCTTCCCACACAATGCTAGAGCATTTAACCTACACGTTTTTTTAATGAATACATCATTAGGTCTACAGAACTTCTCAGAAAGATAATATAAATCATTTCATTGAAAAAGTATTTGAAGGAAGTGGCATTTTTACAAGATGTTTAATATTGCGCCTTAACTACAAGCTTACATGAAGTTAGAAAGCGACCAGCCACTTATACAAACGCCTCTTTATAACCATTCGTTTGGGGAACGATGTTCTGAAAAGCATGTCATCCTTGAACAATAACAATTAATATCGTTTTCAGAACATGCTGAAATAACACACGATTGGCTTCCTCCTTTTTGAAAGGATCATATGCATTATTATCGCTTGATATCGAGTCTATCGACCACTTGAGTGTCAAACAGATCGTCTGGCATGTCTTGGTTGCTGAATCCAGTACAAAGCAGAAATCAATCTACTCATGGCGGGAAGGCGCCAGGAGGACGCCGGAAAACGGGGGACGATTCTAGCATCGGTTGTTCTCAAAGACTGTTTCTTGCATGGTTTACCATTAGTAACATAAAAGGTCTGTCATTGTCCTCGAAAGAAGCACAAAAGGGGGCAACTCACAAGAGCTGAAGGGTATAGGGTTATTGCCTTATAATTAAACTACTTGACTTGTGATAGACACTCTGCGGACCTTTGAACAGTCAAGCTGGAAATGCTGAGTTTCATGATTGCATTTCATTTTTATCTAGTTTGTAAGATGTCGTGAGTTGTGTCAAGTGCTACAATGAATGCATCAAAAGTATCTAGGTAACCAATTGAATTTGTTTGGGAATCAAAGCGATAGTTTGATTCAATAAATATTTCCCTGAAAAGTTTGTGAGGTAGAGATTGCTAGTGAAGCGTACTCGTGTTAGTCCTCGCTAGAAGCTTTTGAAATGAAGTGCGCATTTATGGAATGAAATTTCCTTTACTTGTTGATTACAAAATTGCACGCTTCGTTAAAATCGCTTGTCGAAGTGGCAATTGTAATTTCCAAGTACAAAACAAAGGAAACTTTCTGTATTACATGTGTCTTTATTATCTAATGTCTTTACACCCCCCACCCACACTTTTTTTTTCTTCTTCTTTTTTTTTTTTTAATAACACACATGCACACGCTGGTGTCAATGTGCCTTTAGCACTTCATTTATTTGACGTACGATAAAAGAGCAATGTAGATAAAATGCCTTGCTCAAGGGCATAAGTGCCGTGCCGAGGATCGAACGCCCGATCCTCGCATCTCCAGTCAAGCGCCTCAAACCACTGGACCACGGCATCTCCAAACACACACACACACACACACACACACACACACACACACACACACACACACACATATATATATATATATATATATATATATGTTCCCCCTCTCTCTGTCTACATCCCCCTCTCTCTCTTTCCTTTTGTTTTCTCTTCCTCTATCCCTCTTTCTATTTCTCATACCTTCCTCTCACCCCCCCCCCCCTCTCTCTCTCTCTCTCTCTCACACACACACACACACTGTCTAAACCCCCATCATTCTAATGAGTCCTTGGGATTTCTGTAATAATAATTGCTAAGCTTAATAGACCATTCCCTCTTTGTATTAAAAATTCGCCTCTTTTTGAACCAAGCTAATGTATATTTTTTGTTTTACAATTTTATAATCAACGATGATGTACATGTATACATGTCTGTATTTTGTAATTCATCAAATTTCTCATGGCGATGCAATCTTTGAATTTCAGTGAGGGTAATAAAATTTCTATTTGATATTGAAACGATATCTGCATTTCATTACTTTGATATGAATTTGAATCCACCAATAACATTTTATGAGCGTTTAACCTTCCTGTTCAACTTTTTCCTGTCCGGAACACGAAGATACCATGCAACTTCCCCGGTTGAATAGTGTAGCCCAATTACATACCATTAAGTGTTTTACAACGAGCCTTCGTCATGCTGAAGCACTGTATCTGTTACAGGTGAGCATTCATAAAAATTAATCTGATTAATACTGCAGAGGAAATACGACCTGCATGCTTCGTTGGCTTTACAATGGCATATATACTTTCCCTTTGTCGCTATAGATATTGAATTTTGAATATTTGGGATGCGTGTGTGATAACATGTGGTTGGGGTGGGTTGTTCAAGTTTATCTCGTCAAACTTCGTACGTTTACCTGATAACATTCGCGCAAGAACTTATTTTCCTAAGTGAATCAAATGAATCGAAAAGGTAATATAATTTCGTCCAGGCAAACATTTTGAAAAAATACATGAACATTTCCCCCCAATATCTTTAGATTCATTTTCAACCTCAAAAAAGTACGGATCACCCTAGTCATAAATGCAGAAGTAATATGATGTGCACACAGTGGTGTATATAGGCCCACGAGGAAAAATGATAGACATTCAGTCATTTAAATTTGGTATCATGCACTGTTTTGAAGAATTGATTCAAGCATGAGTAAACATAGATAACATATAGAGCATATACTGCGTCCGGTTTAGCATAATCATTATTATCCGCTGGAGCTTATTGACAAATGATGCATCGTGTAATTATCACGTACTAATTTTCTACAATCTAGTGATACAGATTACCTCTAATAAGAGAACGTAATAAATAATGGTTAACCATCAATACCACACGCAGCTCACTTAATTTCATATTTGACAACGACAGAAAACACTATTCTTTATTACTTATCAAGGTTGAGAGGATTTGATCATAATAGCGTTGTTTCGTGAAGTAACACATTTGTACACATTCCCACTCGTTGTCTTTAATAAATTGATCCCTTTTTTCCCTTTCCTAGTAAATAACGTTTCCACATATATCATTTTTCAGTTCTCAGAACTACTTATAGCTTTAAGTCAAAAGAGGGTTGCTTCCATGCAGAAGTAAATTACCGCTCCCATTTTTGACAGATTATCATTCAGTCTATACAAAGTAATTATAGAAACGAAAGGATGATCTCCATATGAGACTTTAGCTCCGACATGGCAGTGTATAGCCCTTATTTAAATTGCTTTCTGCAATATTATATCCCATAATCCCATCAATATCTTATTCGACTAGACTCTAATCCTGTTATATCCTCGATAACACTATGCAACAGAGGCTATAAGATTCTTCATATACCTTTTTCACATATTTATATGGTACTAACAGATCACAAAGCTTCATTTATATGCATATACCTATCTTTTCGTGATAGACACATCTATCTGTCCTTGATTTTTGCATAGAATTGTCCTTTCTCTCAAGAACTTTAATAGTAGACACTAAGTCTACTTTAAATATGGCATATATATATATATATATATAGAGAGAGAGAGAGAGAGAGACAGAGAGACAGAATAAATCACTCCGTTAGACACAAAAAGTAAAAGAACTTTTTATATTTAACGGAGTGATTTGTTCTGTGTGTGTCTCTCCATTTTTAATCTCCGTCGTAGAACTTTTTGAACTTTATATACATGTATATGACCATTCTGGACCTCAAATCAGATAAAGTTTACAATCATTGAAACTCTAAATTTAATGGGAATAAAATTTATTTTTACAAAAATGTAGTCGTAGTCAAGCCGTTAGGTGTGTGATGGCCTAAATACTTCTCTTTAGTTCTGTTTGATTAGTGCTCTAGATTATCGATATGACCGCAGTAGTTGTTAAGCATAAGATAAAAATGAGCAATTCATTAAAAATTTAATGTCTACGCGATGATAAGTTCAGCTAGTACTATTTAAAGATTAAATACGACCTTTCGCGGGCGCTGTTGGCTAAATGCGAATGCCCTTGGCTAGAAATTATAATTCGCAAATAAGACTAGATTACAGCAGATTTAAATGAACTGAATTAAATCGATTTAATGGTAATATCTTAGGAAAACATTGTTCTCTTCTCTTCTAAGTTTATTTGAAAACATGACACCTGAAACTTAAAAGACAACAAGGTGGTGATAGGTTGTATGCCTCACCGCCATCGCTCAAAAACACAGAGTGGATATTTACACATATATTTAATTTTACTGAACACTCCTCTCCGTTCATTGTTATAAAGCTACATATAATATGTTGGACTGTAAACAGCAACGCATGAAATTGAAACACTTGCGCTTATGTCTACTGCACCCATTACCAAGTACATATATCATTTATGTCCATCGAATATGTAAATCTAAGAAATTTGCCATTGAATTCATGACGTGGGCTGGTGTCAATAGCATATTGATTGGTGTGCTCTTGAATTTATTTTCGTTTAATCAGGAAAGTCTAGATCAAAAGAAACCTGACGAGGGTCGACAATGTAATAAAGCGCCAGGTCGATTATTGAATAGGTGAGCCTATGATAAAGTCATGATCTGTTTCGTTAAGAAAACATCCCATTTAATTGGTGATATTGTTTGTTTGTGTAACTTGTTAGCTGTTTTTTATTTGATGTTTAATGTGAGAGGGTGGTTGACCAGTTCAACGACAGAACAAGGATATTGGAGGACATTTTTTTTTTAAACAATGCATCTGTTTATTTGATTTCGTGTTTTATAAACACATTCACTTAACACCTTCAAAATCACGTGATTATATACACAACATGGCTGACGTTGTATTGAAAATGTTTCTATTAGAAAAAAAAAAAAAAAAAAAAAAAAATCTGTGATAGTGCAATGAATGCCCTGGAATTATTGGATTGAATAAGTGTGTAGATGTATGCTATGAAGCGAAGAAGTAATATTTCCCACGGCATTCTTCCACATAGATTTTCTAGATCTTTTTTATGAAAAAAAAAATTAATTTCCTATATTGATCAAATACAAATCATAACTGAAATAAAATTTTTCATGCTCAAATATGTTTATGGTCTTATTTAGCCCTTATTATTACACATGATGTAAAGATCATATTTAGTGATTTTAGTCTCATGTTACCCACTTTCCTGCCATGATGATCTCCGGTTAAATATTGTATGACGTCTTTTTATACAATTATACGAATATCTATTGACTTAAGAAAATTCATCAAATGGTAGTTCATGTTAGAATTGTCAGTTTGTTAACATGAAAATCAGACGGTGATTTCAGACAATTTATTATATAATGTCACGTCAATGCATCAAAGAAATGTTTGAGACTAATTCAATTTACGATAGTGTATGATTGTTTTGTAACACACCGTAGAAAAGGCACTATAATTGATCATAAGAAATCAGTATGAAAACAGTGTGGGCTGAAAACATGACAAATGAAATATTACTCAAATTGATTCGTCGGAAAAATTGCAACAAGAAAGCCCCCAAGGTTAACGTAATTACATCATACTAAATTATTTCTATGAAGGGATTTATACCTTGCATAAGAAGCAAATATTTTTAGATACGTCATCTCTTACCAATTGATCGAGCATCGGTTTTATTAAAAGAGTAGTGTATTATTTTTTAAAAACAACCGCGTGACGGTAGATCGCTTTGAAGTGAACAGAAGAGTGATATTTTGCTGGTGAGGATAAACTTACACTACTTTTAAAAAATTCTTCCCCTTACGCACTTTGTGGTTCTTGGATTTACCCACCACCTTTATAACTTCGGGAGCATAGATCCTCCATATTTTTGTTTTTGTATATGTTGGGAATTTTCATGATAACGTAAAGAAAATTAAAAACTGTCACCAGTAGTTTCAGAAGAAAAAGGTTTGAATGTGTGCTGAATGACCTTCTTAATGTATCACTGAATTGCGATTTAAGTAATTGAATAAATTACCTAACTGGATTAATTACCACGTGTCTTATTAGAAGATGGCAAAAAAAACCCTAAGCCGGTATTCACAGATACTAAAAAATCGTACTGTATAGGGTATACGTGTAACGCAGATGTAACTCTTTAAACCGATTAACTTACAATTATACAAACAGACATTTCTCACGATTACATCATGATTTCCAAAGCATTCGAGATCTCAAAAGAGACCTCATTATAACTACTAAGTCTCACAGCTTCATTCCATACGATATATCTTATATCGCATAATCTTAACCCTTTCGAGACATTTAACCACATTTTGTGGTTGAGCTCAATAACTTTTGATTCAGAGCCCTAAAAATATACCAGATGCATGAGTAGAAAGAGCAAAAAATTTCTGCATATACTGTGTCCATTTTTGTTGCATGACCACAATGCATTTGATGCCAGGAATTTTAAAAACCAGAATAAGCTTTAAAATCCTTAAATTGGCAACAGACTGAGAGGTTCAAAATCACTGTTTTTTTAATCAAAATTGGCAATTTTTTCAACTTTTCATTAATGTTGCTTACCATATATATTTTATTTCAAAGATATTATATTTTATTACAACCATGTAGCATTAAAAGGAAAATATTATTGTTGCCAATTGAAGAACAAAATGTGATCAATGTAGCCCTTAAATAATTCCTGTCATGAAAGGGTTAACTCTGAAAAAAATCGTTCGAACATCATTTGGGTTTCACTTTCCTTTGTGAAACAGAAACCAAAATACAACATACCAAACCTGCACGAAAGTCATTTCTAAACTTTCAAATCGATTTTTATCATTCACTTCTTTTCAAGGACGTACTTGGGATGGAGGTAAACTACCTGCCCTCCCACTCCTTTTTCCGACATCAGTATGAAATCATCCGACATGAAACAATGTCGACATCATTTCCGTCTGGCGGGAAGCCGAGTGGGGTTCTACGAAGTATTAAGTCAGCTCCAATTGGTCAAAGCTATCCATCCCACGCACACAACACGCCACACCTCCTTTTGGTTGCCGTGGGTTACCCTACTATTGTAATACAGAATACGATACATCAAGAGATACATCAAGAGCACAATCTGAGATTACTGCTTTTATTGGAAAAAGCCGCTTTGGGGAGAAGAGATGCAACTTCCTGACATGCGTACAGATATTGTGGATATGTACAGTTGTACACATGCATATGCAACGATTATGATACAACAATTTGTCAAAATGTCGGAACAGATGCAAGATTGAGCACACTTTGTCCCACCGTAAACGTGATTCTTAGAACTTGTTCCTAATCGCATCTTTATCAACAGCCCCAAATGCATTAATTAAAGAAAATATTCTAAAATTCTAAAAACAAAATTCACTTGTTAATATTTAACAGTGTTCGCGAGAATTTGGATGAAAAAATAAAATTAGGGGGGGGGGGATTGAAGATTCATAGTAAAAATGAAAGTGATCCGCTCACAATCCTTCAGAGCGAGAGAGAGAGAGAGAGAGAGAGAGAATTGTGTAATTACAATGTAATTATAATTATTAAATCAACATCTAAATCAACCATTATTTCACATATTACAGAAAAAAAAATCTCTTGCTTGGAATATTTGCACAATGTAATAACAAGAAAGACTCTTAAAAGGGACTAATAACTACCGTCACCGATCGATAAGCCAAAACACACAAGGCATCTGACCCTACAGTATGGCATAGCAGCATCTTCACAAGCCCATAATCTACTCTAGATGGTAACGTGTTCTAAAAAGTCATCGGCTAATGGCTCAATGTGCCGGCAGGGATTAAGCCAATTCCCATGGTTTGGGGGTGTCTCAATTAGGATTTAGCCAAGTGGCCTGATAGGATTCTTAAACCATGTCTATGAATGTCTCTATGGTTAGCGCAAACAATAACTATAAAAGTAGGATAACTATTGCAAAGTCTGAACCCTGGAATCATAGGGAACTCAATGTAGAGGTATCATTATCCCCCCCCCCCCTCTCTCCCATCATCTTTCTTCACCCTCCCCCCACCTTTCCCCATGCTATTCTGAATGTTGCTTTCTCTATGTCCATTTCTATTTCATTTTGATTGAATTAGGGATTTTTCTGAGGTTTGTGGTCTCTTTATTTCATAAT
Organism: Heliocidaris tuberculata; assembly: GCA_025618425.1. Lineage (NCBI taxonomy): Eukaryota > Metazoa > Echinodermata > Echinoidea > Camarodonta > Echinometridae > Heliocidaris > Heliocidaris tuberculata. The sequence continues at coordinate 55,231,398 of CM046832.1, read as the reverse complement.
CTTTGGTAACTATAGTCAACACAACATCCCCTATGCCATAGACTGTCCAGTTTCCCCTTTCAGTGAAGCATACAGAATGTTGTTTACCGCCCTATCTTTCGAAGTATAGTTAGTGGTACCGGTAGATTTTTTTTAAAAGGATATTGCGCATGCAATGAAATCTATACCCGTCAAACAGTCAGACAATCCCTGGATCTCTCTCGAAATTCAGGCTTGCAGGTTTCAATCTTTTATATTCCCAAATGCATTCGCGAGTTTCGAAATTTACCATACATTGGCTGAAATATGATGATATTCCCCCAAATTAGAGACGCATATGGTATGGTGGATTTGGATCCGTGACAGGCAGGGAGTGGATGGGACGGAAACCTGATAGCCCACTTTACGCTGCCTAGCTAAAGGTCCACTTCATCCAAAGAGCCATCTTCTAATCGAAAGTTCATGGGCATTCAGCACTTTTCTCCATTTGAAGTGAAAATGCTTCCAAATTGGGCAAGATTCCCCGGTAGAGAATTCTACCATAGTTTTCCCCCCTGTCTCTGTGTCTCGCTTTCCCCGTCACATCCGGTCTTTTGCTTTAGTCTAATGTCACCCAACTTTATGTTCTGAGCAAAGGAAAAGAACATAGGGAAACATTTCGGCTGTTCTCGTTTTACCTTTCTTTGTTTTATATGGGTGGCTACACTTTTCTCTTTTTTATGTTTTACTAAGCTTTGTTTTGTTAAAAAAAAAAAAAAAAAAAAAAAATTCAGGCAAATAGTTTGGTGCTCAAAAATTAGCACCACTCGAAGTATTAACATGATGACTTCATGATGTTCTAATAATGTTTTATTTCAAGTTGTATATATCCAACAGATGAAAATTTTCACATTAATTTTATGCGTTACTGGAATATTTACCCCTAACGCTTTTGACATTATATTAAAATACATGAATATCCATAAGTCGTAAAATATCTATAATTCACAAGTTTTATTACAAAATGTTACATTTGAAATATTTTACCTTTAGATTCTCTTCGGATATATATTATGCTCTTTTAGAAATAAATTTGAAATATTATCTATTCATACACACGATACATCAGAAGTTCGTAACATCGCCTTACCTGCGGACTATGAATCATCACTTCCGGCATGTCCGGAACAGTTATTTTGGGGATAGAATTATAAAACAGAAATATGAGGGTGTTTTTTTCTCTGAGAACTGTACGTATTTACTTCATTCAACTTTAGTGCATTACAATATTTTGAAATTCTATTTAATTCTTCTTAAGCCATTTTGTGGTTCAGCATTATTTTTTAATTCAACATGATTGAATACACCAACAAGTCTCACAGGTTTCCATTTTCCAGTAAATACGTGTCCAAGTAGGCAAAAGCGATTCTCGGAGGCCATTTTAATCATATTCGAATCAACCAAGTCCAAGGTTGAGTGAGGGAGGGGTGTGTGTGGGTGCGTGTGTTGGTTAAAAGTGGATGTATGGCCTTTTCCACCCATGACTGCTTTCGTCATGCCACGAGCGCTGATATGACAATATTGTCGGCTCACAGCCACCAAGGTTATTAGACTGGACCGAGGGTCGTAGCGTTAAGGTACCCGACATTAAAGGGGATATACAGCGTTTGATGAGGAAATGATGGCGATATCAGAAGTGAAAGTTATGTGTAGCCGAGAAGTACCTCCAATTCTCGCAAATTCGGTATCACTGTAGGAAAGATGGGTCGACATAATAATATTTTAATCAGATTAAAAAAAAAAAATGCTGAAAATGAATTATTGCACCGTGAATCTGTAATTAATAGTGAGAGTGAGCTCTTCATTCAGGGGATAGAATCAAATTAATTAACTAGGAAAGAATTTTAGGTACTTATAAGCTTTTTTCAATAGATATTGAATAATTCTAATTCGTCCTGGCTCTTTTCCCTGCTTGCTCTCGACCAGGCAATATGTTCAATAATAACAAATTGGCTTATCTATATGGCACTCTATGTATAGAGACAAAAGGTAATGTTCAAAGGCAAATGTTTACTTTACATACAAATGATCATTTCAACTGTGTGCATCTTCCTTTACCTTCAGTTCTTATTTTTTCCCATTTCTTGTCAATCCTTTTCAATATTTTCTTTCAGATAAGCCAGCCTCAGGTTATACCCTTCCGGCCCCGAAGGGTAACTTGGGGCTGGCTTATCTGAAAAAAAACAAAGGTTTATTAGCCGGAACTTTCGGCTAATAATCGATATCATGTCTCCATTAACAGCAATCATTAACGTTCGATCAAGAATAGAAAGCCCCAAATCATTAATATCAGCAATTAACGTTTTATATGAACATTCCAGAGAATGCCATAAAGCCCGGACGAATGTTATCTCATTTTTTTTTATTGGGGGACTGACTAGTAAGACAATGTTTTTTTAATTCTTAAGCACCCTTGTCCTTATTGCGCTTTCTTTATTTGTATTCGATAGTAGGCTTCCGTTGTAGGCATATTAGCTTGTTGCTGTCTTCCTTGAAGCCAATAACTGTTAATGATGATGATATATCAAGTCCCAAAACTCTAATGGAGCTAACAATGAAAATACATTAGCCAGAGGCGCGTTTTCTCATCTTTGATGACTGAATTTTTCTTCTTTTTAAAAAAATTTGGAGGAAGGGAAAAGTAACTGCTCTTGAATTGATCTATTGGCACAATGGGGAAATGTCTCAATCAAGACATAATGACGCCCTAGTGGCAACTTCGGAGACAAAACATGATGCGCGGTAATTAAACTGATTGGCAACAGCTTAAGGCGTAATGTTAGAGTGGTAACTAGTTAAAAATAATGTGTTTTATTATCAAGTACACTTGTTCTCCCTGTGCTTTCTTTATCTTGTATTCCATAGGAAGTTTCAGTAGTGGCCATAGTAGCTTGCTGTTGTCGTCTTTCAAAGCAATAACTTTTAATGATGATGATATATCAAGTCCCAAAACTCGAATGCATCTAGCAATGAAAAAACAAAAACAAAAACGAAAACAAAAACAAACATAAGCCAGAGGGGTGTATTCTCATGTTTGATATTTAAATGTTTCTTTTGTTTTAATTATTTATTAGGTGGAAGGGGAGAATAACTGCTCTTGAATTGATCTATTGTTATAATGGGGAAAAGTCTCAATCATTACATAATGATGCCCTAGTTCGGAGTCAAAACATGAGGCGTGTAAATTAAACTGATTGCCTACAGCAGAAGGTGTAATGTTATAGTGGTGAAATGGTTCCAGTGTTCGCTTTGATGTTTGATTTGGTAGAAATCCATGATTGCATTATGTTTCCTGGAAAAATGTGACATTTTTCAGTGGAAACCCACTATATTATATGACAGATAAATTATCAATATTTGTGACCTACAAATGTGAATTAATCTTCAAATGTTGAGGAACTGCCACTTTGGCATCCAAAACTTTATACATTAATTTACATTTTTCGTTTCAGAATTTGGTGACTAGATACCAATTTTACCATTTAGCCAGTATTCATATCACTCTGTGTCGAGCAAGATTTCTTAATAAGGCGTATTTTAGAACAGAGTCATTCATGAATGCTTCCCCTGATTGTATATTATCCGAATATCTGTCAAGTTTGATGTTATTTTGACATGGAAGTTTTTATTTTTCATTCAAAGGGCAAAACATGCGATAGGCCTAAAGAAATTTCCAACATTTCGAAACTGTTACGAAGCTATTCTCTCATAAATTCATTACTGCCTTGTCACAGAGCTCTGACTAACCAATTAGTCACCCATATAGTGTTTGTCTTATAATATTTCATCATCAATGTAATTTGGGGATTTTTTTAGAACAAATTACAGGGAAGTGGGACATCTTTCAACTCCCCGATTCAAGGTCGCCTTAGGTTGCTTCTTAATGGAATTTTATAAAATGTATAATAAATTTTACCCACACCCAGGCGAGAAATGCCTTAGAAACATCTCCTCAGTTTACAACGTCATAACATATATCTAAATCAACGAAAATTACAAGCATCCTTATGTAGTCACGTAAGGGAAGATAAGCATACACCAACAATATACTGACAAAGAGTAATCTTAAATGTTTTTCTATCGAAAGCTATTCAGTGCCTTTAATCTCAGGTGAATTTTGATGACATCATTTTCATTAACGCTCGGAGAAGATAACACACTAGTTTTCATAACCCGGGAAAAGGGAAATGAACTCCGCTTCAAGAGGGGTTTTCCTCGATACATCATGACAGAATAGGGTCTTCATTCAAGACACACGGGTTCAGTAAGCCCGACAGCGATTTAATATCCAACACTGAAACTAGAGCGATACCCAGTTAGATTACACTCTATAATGATTCGACATAGTTTTAATCTCTCCCTCTCCCCCTTTTTAACAATCTTATTTTGTTCTTCTCTCTCTCTCTCTCTCTCTCTCTCACAAGATTACACTCTTCAGTGATTCCACGTACTTAGAATCTCTCTCTCTCATTTTCTCATTTCACCCTTTTCTTTCACTTTCTCGCTTTCTTTATCTTTCTCTCTCTCTCTCTCTTCTTATTGCAAGGTTTATAGAAAAGTAAAGCGCCTCATTTGTGGGTGGGTAAGTCTCACTGGTACGATCTTTTAATCATTTGATGATACGCCTTGAACATTTCTATTCTTTATATTCATCTCTCACTTTCTCGTCATCATGCAAGAAGGTGGCTTACCGCGTCTAAATTCGATTTAAATTCATTGATAATAAACCTAAATGATATGGCTCTTCATCTGAAAATCTTACAATTAATAATATGTTAGATGAAGACTATTATCTAAATCAATCCAGTAAATAAGAACGGAATTGTAATTTCTTCAAATATAGGAATAAAAAACTTGTCGATAATTATATTTTACACTAAAAACGGGGTGCTTCCTGTGCATGTCGTATTTTAAAATTCATAATTATATGTCTTTGTTTTTTGATCGGTTTTGTATTTACAATATCATATTTGTAGATGTTGAAATATGTATGTTTTATCTCTTTCTTTATCACATTGAGTTTCTCTCCAGATGTATCAGGTATAAAAGTAGTTCTTAGGCTATAATGAATAATAATAATAAAAATAATAATGATTACGTACCCCCCCCCCCCCCCCTCGGTTTACATACAATCGTAAGCTACATTTGACTCATCATTACTCTTCTCGGATTGTTCTAAGCCATTTTGAGAGAAACTGGAAGTAAATGGTGTAAGTCTTACCTGTGTGTACGAAGATTAGCGCCAAACAAATTAAAGAGGCATAAATGGTTGGGTATAACTTGGCCATGATACGTATCCCACCGAACAGCAACCGCTCTTGCCCTGCCGTCTCTACTTTTTAGTTTCCCTCCTTCTGTTCTTCCTGCTGACTCTTCACTATCTCAACGTTTTAAAAGCAAATATATATCAAAATTTTAGACGATATGGAAATGAAAATCCGAGCAAATTCCCGTCTCCTTTTATGCAGTGCACTCCCTCGACAATTTTTATTTTCAGTTTCAAATTGAAAAACCAGCAGCTAATTCTTATTAAGAACAGTCTCGCACGAAGCAGAAAAGAGAAAAGGTAAGCCCCGACTACCTGATAATCAAAGAATTAGTTATCCTCGCATCCACGGCTGCGCACTAGAATCAAGTGATATTGTGGACTTTTTATTATTTCGTTGTAATACGCCTGAGTTCGCGTGTGTTCGCTGCCAAATTGTATCGTCTCTCATCAGTTCTCACTTTTTAAATGGCGTTAACATCAATTGATCGAATCAGCCACGTTTGAAATGGACGAGCTTGAGAACCAAATATGCTGCCCGTGCGCACGACCCGGTATGCGTGTGCCGAGTGTGGGCGAGGGTGAGTGTGTGTTCTCTGTGTGTGTGTGTGTGTGTGTGTGTATAGTTAGGGCGTACGTAATTCTTTCTTTCCCCCTTCCCCACTGGTGATTCGACGCCAAGAGCAGATATGAATGACGCTACTAGACTCTTTTTACCATCATTTCATTGTCATTCGCATGAATAATCCCATTAATGGAATGTTTGCTTAATTACTGGTCCATTTCCGCAGAGGACCGTGTGTGAGCACACAAAATGTCTGTAAACTTTATCATACTAATTACTGCTAGAAGACGAGTAGTGAAATGCATGTTTCTATAAAAAGAATAATCAGGGGAAGGAACTTTGCTGGTATAGTTATGCTAACATGTCTTTTAATGGAGAGCTGATCTTACTAAGTAATAACGAATTATTTTCAGTTGAGAGAAAAGATTTTTGTGACGTTATAGGAAAGCTATAAAGCATACATTATTTCTTTGTCAAGGTAGGATTAATGTCCTGTCAGCAACTTAATCCAGGACTTAAATCGAGGAAAATGGAAATAAGTGGTAAAAAGAGGAACTTTGATCTCTATATTCGGCGTCATTTTGCTATTACGTATGATGAATAATCTTTCATGCTTCATCATGTTTTCGTAGAAAGCTTTAAAAAAAAGAGCACACGGAAGGGAAGTATAGTAATGGCATACTGGTTAAAACTTTCTGGCGGCTTGTTATAGACCTATTAAGATGTCTACTACGAAGCTGATGAATCAAGGAAAGTATGGTGAAATCGTCCCATAAATTAGTCAAATTACACTTTGCAAAAAAGTAATGTATTTCTATAAATTTGGTGGATTAAACTTTAATATGTTATACATGATAAAGACTCTTCAAAACAAGTGCCTGTATAGGCCTATAGGAGAATGGAATTGTTTTATTTTTGAAAGCAAAAAGAAAAAAGAAAAAAAGAAAAAAAAAAAGAATGAAAGAAAGAAAGAAAGAAAGAAAGAAGAAGAAGCTAATTTCATTCAGACACTTTACTTAATGCAACAGTCAGTGAAAAAACGCAACTTGATGTCGCCATGCATCGTTCGAATCTTAGGTAGTGTTCCCACACATCCACCTTTTCTTCTCTAGGTAACTCAACCCACTCCCACAAACACTGACAAACACCCACACATGCAACGCGCACACACCGTACTTGTCATCTTGTCCCAAAATCCGTTCCCCTTTTGTTCCTAGCTATCCTGTTTGCATTTGTTACACCCTATTTCCCTATCTGTCACATCAACTGTCTACCCCTTCCATGTCTTTCTTTCTTCCTACGCCCCCTGACTAATTTTCCCCTAAATTGCCTTTTATTTCTTTCCTAACATCACACTTTTGAAAGTACCATTGCCTATCGGTGTTATTACCAAATAGTTCATGATCCTTAGATTTAATGCGTGCGTATGCTATGTATGTGTTGTGCGTGGGTGTATATCGTTTATTTTTTGTTCTCATGTATTTGAGTACGCTTTTGATAGGTTTAATTTTCGTCTCTACACACAAAACCATAAATACGTATACCCCGCGATAGCTAGATGTTTTGTCAGAACCTGATAACAGTAGACTTCAGCTAGCAGTCTTATTTGCTCGAGGTTCTTTGTGGATGTAAGCCCAAAGGCTGAACTAGATCTTACTACTCGGAAACCCACTTGAGTTCTTCTTAACGAGCTCTGCCGACATTCTTAGTATTCTTTTACCCATATATTAGGGCTGGGTTTGGGGTAACATTCATGTCTGGTCTTGTGTTTAAACTATTTTTATGTTGCGATCGCTCATTATAAGCATGCACATTTATTGAAGCAACAAAGTGTTCAATAATTTGACATTTTTGAATGGGGCGAAACCCAAACATTCATCATACGTTCATAAAACTTCATGGAGACTTTTACAGGGATATTTTTTTTCACTTAAATTGATTTTATATCCAGTTTATTCACTGTTTCAATCAATCATATTAACATAATACTGTAGTGCATAACATAAAAAGATACAATAACAACAATAATAACAATGATTAAAAAAAGAATATGTTCTTTTAATCTCCGCTGAAACAATTAATAATTAATAATAGATATATTTAGAAATAACAAATTCATTCCCTCTGATATGGATATAAATGCTATGATATAAAATATTACTAATTAGAAAATTCCTTTTCTTCCAAACTCTTAAAATTTTCAAGTGAATCTTTAATTGGACTTTAGACAGTCTTTCTCCTTTTTTTGTCAGAAACAAACTCATTGTTTAGTTTAAAAAAAATAAAAATTCAATAGTAAGACTGCAGAGGAAAATTTTCACCATAACCCATCTAATTCAATTAAACTTTAAAGACTTTTTATGAGTTAAGAAGAGTCATTACCAAGCAGACTGGCTTGGAAACGAAAAGGTCTCCGGTAGATCCATTATGACAATTTTTTTTTACTTAAGGTGAAATTTAAAAAAAAATTGATATATCTGAAGTTCCTTGATAGGGACCGATGAATGGTCCATTTTCTCTTTTTCTACAACGTGAAAACAAATGACTTAATTTTTTTATGTCACTGATCTTCTTGGAGAAAAAATTCAGTCAGACGAGGCAGAATTTATGTACCGTCAACTAATTTATTTTCATTTACAATGGTGTCATGAATGAAACGTCTTCTGACTTTTCTCTTCCAGAAAATCGTCTAAACCACGTGAATGGACTAAATTAGGCTAGTCTATCGATAATGGACATCATAGAGAGAACTAAAATCGATTGTTGAACGTCAGAGTTTACTCAAAGTGAAGACGATCGCCCTTCGGAATAAATCATTAGCTCTAGAGCCTCGTCTCTCTTCGACGTGTATTGTTGTAAATTAATGCAACTCTTTAACGACGTACATCTCGCATGTAATCGATTCTCTCTTAATTACTTAATAATTGTTTTTATCTGTAGTGCAAACACAACTGACGTATAGGCAACGGAGTCATTTCGCCATACATACAATCAAAATAGCAATTATATAATGTATAATATGTAATAATGAAGGTGATAATGACCGACTAGGTTATATTAGGTATCAAAAATATTCTAAGCGGAACTACTTGTTTTGACAGAAGATGTGAGGTATCAATCAGTGGCGAAATTAAGTGGGGGGGGGGCAATTCCGGCCCGTGCCCCCCTCCCCTTTGAAGGAAAGGTATACATTGTGTCCCCCACGCCCCTTTAGAACTGATAACCATTTTTTTTTTTGCTTGTCAGAGAATTCTGTACGAAAAGTTGACCCCAAAAATGTGATAACCTTTTTTTTTCTTTGCTTGTCGGAGTATTCTGGAGGAGAACTGGATCCCAAAAATCTGATAACTTTTTTTTTGTTGCTTGTCAGAAAATTTTCTGGTGCCCCCCCCCCTTTTTTTTTTTTTTTTTTTTACAAAATCCTGGTTCCGCCCCTGGTATCAATGAAGGATTTTTAAATGTCTCATTTCTCATAATTTTGTGACGTAATAACCGGGTAGTAGTTAGATAGACTACAAGGCTGGGCATGGTTGAAAGTTTTGAAACAATTAGATATCATCAAAAGATTCGTGTAGATCTAGACCAATGACTAAGGTTTACAAATACCTTTATGGCTTTATCTCCATATGTATGCAGAAAAAGAGAATGTTATATTACGAGTATTAATACAAAACGTTTTATTAGAAAATATAAGCCATCCTACTGGTACTGTATGTCCATGCTCTATAGTGTAAAGTATTAAACAATTTATCATGATAAAACGTATATATATATACATGTTGGGAAAATGCCTTAGTACACGACTGCAGTGCATGGTATTCATTTACTAGAGAAAAATACTTACCTATTCATGAAGCATTTTACGTTCTTTTCGAGTTTTATGTGGATGAAGTTGAGAAAAGTGATAATGAATATAAAGTGGGCTTAAAAGGGGTTCAAAACCGTTAAAATTGCCACCAAATTGGGTCAGCTAATTCATTTTGCCTTAATTTATAGATTTCATTAGCATCAAAACATCGTCAACTGCATGTAATTTGCTTAGAATTGCACTCTATTGACCCGACTGTCCGGACAGCGGTCAGCGTTACATCCTGGTCCGGATGAGAGTGGTCAAAATAATTACCAGACACCAGGTGCTACAGGTCTTGTAATTCTACCATAATCCCATTTTGGGGAAGAGCAGATGTGTTGAAATTTCATAGATTTGTATAGATAAATAAAATATTTTCCTTTCAGAGTTACAAGCCGACCGGTGCATCCACCAACTGACGTAGGCTTAATTTGTACCTTTCTTTTCCTTTAGTGATATATTTTATATGCGAGTGTATTCTAAATTTAATCATTAAATTATTTTATATTCAGAGGTGCTCCCTCTGTGTCTCTATGCCTTTCTCTCTCCCACTTTGTCTCTTTCTTTCGCTCTTCCTCTCTGTCTCCTACTCTATATCCCCTTCCTAATTTTCAATGTCTTCATACCTGTCTCTTTTCTCTTGTCTTTCTCTCCTCCTCCTATCAAGTTCTTTCTATTTCCTTCTTAATAATCAAACTTTTCCATTAAGTGTATTGCATCATTATATGTAATGACATCTTAAAATACTTTACATGTAAAATCGCTTATTTCCGATGAATTCTATTCATTAACTTCATTAATTAGAAATCATATCCCACAAATACTAACAAGAGCTCAGATCATAAACGATTTACATGTACAGTAATTGAATAGAAAGAGAGAAATTCCTGAGAATGCGAAAAATTGGATTCTTTTCTTTTCAGTCCTTGCAATTTGGAATGTAAGATACAGAGCTTTTGGGAAGTTTTATTTCAAAAGAACTAATCATGAAAATAACTTAAAATTATCGAAAACAAAAGCTTACTTTAAAAAATAACAACATTGACAACTGAGAACAAGAAAAGGGATCAGAATGTAATTATTGATTTGATGTAAGTTTGAAAGAATCGATGCTGAGTGCTATTTTCAGCACCTCCAACGATAGAGTGGAGTCGATAATAATAGAAGATGATTGATTACTTTCTACGGAGCATAATCCTATTGACATAATGAATTTAGCCGAGCAATCATCGAATCGAGGCAATGACAATATATGATTACCCTAATTATGAAGAAGTAGCTTTCGCTAGGCAAGTATTGCCTTTCTTGGGGGTAATGAACAGAGACAAACCTTAGATACTCATAGTTTTCATCGTCGGGGCAAAGTACAGAACGTAATATTAATTTTCAATTTCGTCTTTGACGCACTTCCGTTTTAAGGATCACTTATTTAGATCTCACCTGAGACTTATTCAGAGGATATCCGTTCGGCCAGGTTTAAAGTCAAACTTGTATTTAAAAAAATATTAATGTCGATGACTTACAGACGGAGCAAATTAATGATGATGGTGAGGACAAAGGAAGAGAAAAGAAAATTAATATGAAAAAGGTGACAAGAAAGAGAATAATAATAAAAGACGAAAAAAGATAAAAAGGAGAAAAGATCACGACGGAAGAAGAAGAAGAAGAAACGGAAAACAGGAGCTAGATGAGAAAGTTATAGCAAGGATGAGAAGAAAGAGGATAAGAGAAGGACATCAGTCATATAATTAATTCGTATCGTTGTGGAATAATTTCTAAAAGCAAGATTAGGCCATTTTGGATGATCGGCTTCGTTTTGGTCATATTGACAAGTTGTAGATGGCGCTCCACTGATCTGGCAATCATTTTAATTAAGTTTTCTCCCTCCAAACGTGTATTTTCCTGGGGCAGAACGTAGACCAGGAAACTGTTGTATATGCGCAATCATTTAAAGAGGAAGTTCCCTTCTGGAATGCAGTTTATTTGAATTAAAACTGAAAAAAAAAAAAAAAAACAGATTAGTGAAAGTTTAAGCAGAATCCGATAAGGAATAAGAGTGTTATAATTCTGTCAGGAGCTTGCTAAGTATCTGGGCTATGTTTTCGATTATCGTGACACGCCGGACAAAAACACCATTTCTGGTGTGAAGCTTCCTTAGGGTATATAAAGTGATTTCAGTCCGGGAGCCCTCTCCAAATATGTCCGTAACCATGGCAACAGGCAAATATCCAAGATAACCGCCATTTATGCTGGTCTTCGGCCACGTAAGACAAAATCCTATTTCATGACGCTCAAAACCACCGTTTTTGGTATGAAGCTTCCCTAGGGTATATAAAGGATTTTAGCCGAGGAGCCCTTTCGAAATATGTCCGTAACCATGGTAGCAGGCAAATATTCCATGATGACTGCCATTCTAAGTTGGCCTTTGGCCACGTAAGACAAAATCCTATTTCATAACTCTTTATTACAAAATTATTTTTTTTTTTTTGCACTCAAATCATGGAAGACTTTTTGTTTCAGTTTTAACCCCCCCCCCAAAAAAAAAAAAAAACCAAAACAAAACAAACAAAAAAATCCGAAAAAATAAATAAATAGTTGCCGTGGCAATTCTATTTCATTTTCACTGTCTTGGAGCCGGTTTTCGGCATGGTGCTGGTCTTCGGCATGGTGCTGGTCTTCGGCCACATGCCCAAACTCAATGGAGAGTTCGCGCGCTGAGTAAAATGGCAGCAGTCCAAGCAAGCGTCCCACGCCAAAAACTTCTCACATACAATACGGTCAAAAACCAGCGCAGCGATATCAAACACTGACATCGCAATACATACGGAGCTATCGCGTGTGTCTCATACACTGAATATTGATGACTGCAACGGTCCATCGGACACTTTTTGAGCTTGCCACACACGTAAAATCTCAGTCTATAACTGCATATTTCTTGAAACACAGCTCAGTTTTAGTATTATGTCGCCTTGCGGACAACCTTACTCTACTTATGAGTAATCACTGTAGCTTTAAGAGAAATGGAATGTATCATATTTAGATAATATAAGGTATATGGGCCCAGCATATCCCTTATGTTGAAATTGTAATTGTTCTGGACTTTAAGTAGCATCCGATTTCGCTACCAGAATGTATTACTGACACATTTGAAAAACATATATCTCTTTATGGTTAATATATGATAATATATCTGTATGGTCATGGTTAAATATAATCCAGACTAAGGTAAGGCAGGCAAGCTGGGGCTGGCGGGGAATGACAGGACACAGGGCAGGATGGTACTGGTCAAGCCCAACTATTTAGATATTCATTATATCACAAAATATATGCAAAACATAATATAAACTATGTGGGGGTCTTTTTACATATCATATTTGGTTCTTTGACAATTTTTATCTTGAAATTTTTTGAAAGTATTGATTTAGATAAGCATAAACTATTCACAAGTTAATGCAAAATTGAGGTCAGTCTATATTGCACAGGCGTACGGGCACAATTTTGCGAGGGGGGGGGGGGGGGCTGATGTCTCTTGCCGGAATATCAGCTTTCCAGTTTTCAAAATAAGATAATTTACTATAGTAAAAGAACGTTTTTCGCCATCAAAAAAACATTAGATAACATATGAAAATGAGATATTCGGGCACCTCGCTGCCCGAATATGAGGTGATGATTGCCCCAGTAGGAACTTTAAAAATCCTTAAGGATATGGGTTGCGCCCAGCTCCAGGCTCCCCCGCCCCCACTGCCTCATACCCTATGTTTTATTGGTGCTTTATACAGCAATCACACATACGATATATATATATTATATTTGTAATAGTAAATTCAATAAGATATTATTATTTATACCTATCAATGCAATATTCATTTGATTTTCAGTAATGTGCAAACAGTTATACATGAAATAATGATAGAGAAGCAGAGCGATTTTGCTGGAGAAATGAATAATCGCAGTCCTAGGACTGAATTGACATGGATTACATTTAAAAAATATCTTTGCAAAATGACAAAAGTATTTTTTAAAATGCGATATGACATAAATGATAGAAATAACAAAAAGCTAGATTACTCAGTAATTAAACTATCTGGGGGAAAAATCTGCATTATACTTCCATTTCATCATCATGACTCCCAATAAAAACTGAAATGTTTGTGAAAGGAGTATCATCATGCATTCTTTTACATCTACCACACACATCAATGACTTTTATTACTGTTTGCAGAGGTTTATTACTGTACTTTCATTCACAAACTAAAGAAAAAATGTATTATATCAAATTCATGTCATTCGGTAATTCATTGGATAGGGAAGGCCTACTAAGAGGGAAGGAATGTAATATCGTTCATATTCCCCGATGCAATCGTACAAAGTGAGTCTGTGATCCTTTATTACATGAAGACAAATTTCTTTGTTTCGGAGAGGTATTTCGATTTCAAATATAAGATATGTCATCTCTAAGTTAGTCACGTGGTAACCTTAAATATCATGTACTCGCAGTCTGTTTGCTCATAAACCAATCTCTTCTCTTTTGCGGCGGCAAATAAAAATCCATAATTAGACGCATCAAGACTGATCGAGAAAAGAAAGGAGAGTAAAAATATATCTCATTCTTGACTATAAAAACACTTAGGAATGAGTAGAACGCTTTGCCAACTATTCGGCTGTGTTTTTCATTTATTTCCTGGCTGAAATACAGCTCCTTTTACAGTGGCCGTTGTCGAAGTAAAATTTTTGATCTAAGTGAGGGCGCCCTTTACAGATATTATTTTAAAAATCATTTGATGTGCCTATAAACAGGCCCTGTATTTTTTGAAATGATAAGTGATGTGATGTTATATGATCTCGATATTTTCATCTGACAAAACATTTATGCTTCCTATTAAATTATTTAACTCGAAAAGATTGTTTATATCATATTAGGTGGCGGCCATTTTGGATTTTACCATTTTACTCGACTACCTTTAAAAATTTGCGATGGCTCCTCGACTGATATTAATAACTAGGCCACAAGGAGTCTTCGTGTAAAATTTGGTGCTTTTGTCACGAAAATTTCCCTAACCCACCCCACTAAAATAGTTACCCCATTTTACATACTAGATTTGACCCACTAAAGTTACTTAGTACTATTTTGAGTATTGTAGCTTACTTGAGGTGCAATTTAGTGTCAATTAATCATTTCAATAATAAGTTGTTAAATTCTGAAAATTGCATTGCTTTCTCAAAAGTAGTCAAATGATACTGTCAGGATTATGTAAACACACTCACTGTCCATCTGCACCTGTTTGACAAGACATAATAGAGGAGCTTGCTATTAAAGTATCCAGGCTGCTATGCTGAAATCTACCACTCATGTGTTAATTACACAAATACCTGCCATGCTGAAATCTTTCGTGTGAGATTCGGTCGGCTTCGTGCAGTCCGAAATTTAATCCATTAGTCCGATGGACGCGTTCGCCGCACAAACTTTGTGTACAAGTGAATGGGGCTTACGCAATTGTGACATTCCCCATGGCGTCTGGTGGCGTGTCCCTTTAAGTTAAAGTTAAGTCAGAATACGGGCCAGTATGCTTGCTCTTAATTCAATTTATCCAAAAGCAAACAGGCTTAACGAAGCATAGCGAAAATATTTGAAAAATATACCTATTTGCATAGAGTTTGAAACCAAGAAGTATATGACTTCAAGGCTAACAGATAAAATAAATACAAATCCTAATTGATTTGGGAATAATGATTAGGTTGAACAAAGTTTGGATAGAAGTTATTAACTCTTAACGGAATTTAACTTCAAACAAATGGGCATATGTTATTTTTTTAAGGAAGACTTTGGAACACTTGAATATTGTACTGCATGATTCAGGTATCGACTTCCGTGCTGAATTCTATGTAATATATATTAATTTCATATATTTGTAGTGAGGTATACTGAAAAAAAAATAATTCTTATCACAATTACCGTGCCTAAGCACACATAGACACAGATGCCCGTGTGCGCGCGTGCGCACACACCACTCGCACAAATATGCACACACACAACCACCCCCCCCCCCTCTCTCTCTATTTCTCTACCTTTTCTCTAATTCTATGTCCCTCAATCATCCTCAGTCTAGTTGATACAAACATAACAATACAGTTTTCCGTAATACAATTTCTTTAAAGTTCTTGCACTCTTCAAAAGTATTTTATTGCTTTCATTCAGATATTGAGACACGTATATATATATATATATATATATATATATATATATATATATATATGCTCTTTATCAATGGCATTCATTTGAGAAATGTGTTCTAAACGAAAGAAAAGTTATACACATATTACACAAAAATTGTTTAATTTCAGGAATATACCTCTACCTTACAATTTCACAATGTAAAACACATTGTAGACGAATAAATCATTGGAGAAAAGCCAAGAATTTGGAATTATGAACCTTCAGAATAACGAACCTTCGAATGTAAACGACCCTTCGGAAATAAGAAACTTTGGAGTAACAAACCTGCGGGATTATGAACCTTCAGGAAACAACATGTAACCAAAAATACCGAGATGAACATCCTCGAATATTTCTAAAAATAACCCTGTAAGTCCCTCATACACGTATATATAGTTTTCTTTAAAGAAACACACTTGCATACACATTAATATGCCAAACAGCATTTATTTAATGTAAGATAAAAGAGCGAAAATTGAATATAATAGATAAAATGCCTTGCTCAAGGGCATAAGTGAGGTAATGGGGATCAAACCCACGATCTTCTCATTTCCAGTCGAGTATTTATCCACTCAGCTACGACACCCCTACGCACGCACCCACCCTCACACACACACACTTCCACCCACCCACATACATATACAAACACATACCACAATCAAGCTTGAATGTTTCTCATTCAGTCAGTCGGAGGGTCTGTATGCAAATGAGCAAACAAGCAGGATTCGGGGGGGGGGGGGGCACTCGTTTTTCCGAAGGTTCGTTTTTCCGAAGGTTCATAATTCCGAAACACAAATTTCCCATGCCTGGGGGTTCATAATTCCGAAAAAGAAAAAGCCGGGTTCATAATTCCTATCATTTGTTGCATTATTCCGAAGGTTTGTTATTCCGAAGGTTCGTTAATCCGAAGGTTCAAAATTCCGAAAATGAATTCATATTTCCGAAGGTTCATAATTCTGAAAATGAAAAAGGATTCATAATTCCGAAAATGAAATAGGGTTCGTAATTCCGAAAATGAAATCGGGTTCATAATTCCGAAAATGAAATAAGGTACCTTAAAAGGAGGGAGGGGGACCAAAACGACTGAGAAGCCCCCCTCCCACTCTCCATATCAAGGGTCCAAAAAAAGGGAGAGAGATAAAAGAGAAAAGAAAACTGTTACAGAATAAGAACCAGTGAATTATCTGGCGGCCGCCGGATAATTCTATCTTTCCTTATTTTATTCTATGTTTTTATCCTTCTTTCACCTCCTCTTTCTATCTTCCTTATGGTATTCTTTGTTTTTCCTTCTGTCTTCTTCTTTCTCTGTCTTTCCTTATGTTATTCTTTGTTTTTATCCTTTCATTTCCTCTTTTTATCTACAACATGAGATAATGAAAAATAGAAGGCAATGATAAAATGATAATGAAAAAAATAAAACAGAATAATACAAGGAAAGACAGAATTATCTTGCGGCCGCCTGATAATTCTATCTTCCCTTATGTTATCTTGCAGATGGAATGAGGAAATGAAGGAAGGATATAAACGAAGAATAACATAGGCCTAAGGAAAGATAGAAAGAGAAGAAGATAATTAACTGGTTCTTATTCTGTAATAGTTTTCTTTTCTCTTTTATCTCTCTCCCTTTTTTTTAACCCTTGATATGGAGAGGGGGGGGGGGCTGCACAGTCGTTTCGGTCGCCCCCTAAC
The DNA here is from genome assembly GCA_025618425.1 of Heliocidaris tuberculata. Taxonomy (NCBI): domain Eukaryota; kingdom Metazoa; phylum Echinodermata; class Echinoidea; order Camarodonta; family Echinometridae; genus Heliocidaris; species Heliocidaris tuberculata. The sequence continues at coordinate 55,213,796 of CM046832.1, read as the reverse complement.
CCTGTTTCATTTTCGGAATTACGAACCCTATTTCATTTTCGGACTTGCAAATTCCTATTTCATTTTCGGAAATACAAACCTTCGGAATTGCAGACCTTCGGAGTAACGAGCCTTCGGAATTACGAACCTTCTGGATAACGAACCTATCGGAATTATGAACCTTCGGAAATACGAACCTTCGGAGAAACGACATGTAACCCAGGATTCATCTCAATCCTTTCGTCAAATCTTTCATCCTGTAAAATCTCGTGAATCGTGAGATTTTCTTTCTGGAAGAAATTAACCACTTTATCATTAAGTGAAGTTCTTGATTATTATACAGTTTAAAAGAGCAAATGTCACACTTTTATATTTTTTCGTCCTTTTTTATAACAGAGTGGGAAAAATAAGTGAAATTTAGGGAGAAAATATGCTTCAAAACACAATTTTTGTCCTCTCAATTCTCTTGATTATTGTGCAAAACTTTTTACTTTGAGCCCAAATAAAATTTATATCACAGTAAAGCTGAAAATCTATATTTTCTCAAAATTCCATTCTTAATGTGGGGCACCTTTTGATCGGGTCAAGAACACACTTTTAAGCACCAAGGTATAGGACGAGATTTCTTGATTTTCTGAAAAGCTCGAAATCCAGTTTTCTGATTGGCTGAATAAGGCAAAAAACAAAATCAGCGCTGTGTTTTGAACAGAATACCACATGGGGAGAGTTACCTTCGAGTGACCCATGTGGCAAACAGCTGTGGTATGTTGAGATTCCTTGGTGGATGGGTGATCTATCTGGCCAATCATGGTGCAGTATTCTTGGTTTTAGGCAGATATTTTGCACTTTGCTTAGGAAAAGTGTGTTCGTGACCTATTAAAATGTGTCCTTTGTAATAAATGAAATTTTCATGAAGCATAGATCTTCAGCTTTAAAATGCTGTAAAAATCATTTGGGCTCAATATAAAAAAAAAATTGCAAAATAAGTTGAAAACTTTATTTTCTTATAATTTTTGAAATAAAAAAATTTCACGAACTTTAAATATTTTGTCATTAAAATGAAAGACAAAACATAAAAGTTTGGTTCTTCTCCTTTACTTTGATACTAAAAACGTCCGATTTGATGGAGATTTAGAGCAGCTAGAGCCTGAACAAAAGAGGTGTTCCCAATTGATCTTCCTCGTTATGTATTCAGACACCGTCAGGTCATGCATACGACTTGGATGAAAGGAGCCACTTTTTGTGGACCTGCCGATTGACTGCATTATTTGATATGTCATGAGTAAGTATATGCATTCACATCTTTCAGATTTGTAATTCATTTCAATTTATATTTCGAACACGATAAAAACTACTTTCGAAAAATAAACTCAAGGGCAATTTCAAAGGCCTATTGTACTGCCCATAGAAATCAGGTTCGGATTACGTAATACGCCATTGTAATGTTCGCACATTTCTAAAGGTGATAGACAGGGCTATTGAAATTGCCTTCAGTTGATTTTTCGTAAGTAGTTTTTATCGTGTTTTCGTTAAAAATTCAATTTTTTTCTGTGTTGAATCATAATATATCTATACATATATATATTCCCTCTATATCTCTATATATTCTCATTTAATTACAGGCAAACACAGTGGCGGTTTAAGGGGGGGGGGCAATCCCGGCCCGTGCCCCCCCCCCTTTTGAGGGAAAACAATGCATTGTGCCCCCCCCTATTTGCGATTGTGCCCCCCCCCCTTTCGACCAGAAAATCTTTTTTTTTTTTTTTTTGCTTGTCAGAGAATTATGGAGGGGAACTGGACCCCATACCCCCCCCCCCCCCGAGCGACTTTTGGAGGGCTGGCGAGACCAAAAAAATATGGGTCTCCCTTCAAGCAGTTTCCCAAAGTTGACAATCCTGCATTTGTGTGCCCCCCCCCCCCTTATACGAAATCCTGGATCCGCCCCTGGGCAAACATATATTTTAGGAAAAATAAATCCGATATATTTCGTATAATTCATATTTATGATGTTTTTTAAAAATAAAATAATCTTCTTCGCAAATGTAAATGTTCTCCAAGCATATGATTTTTTTTACATTAGTTTTTGTCTTTACTGGCGCAGGAAATACCTCTTGTTTGTCACGAATGAAAAGGACATTTAAAGAAGGCATTCATTAGGCAATAATGGTTGAGAGGTAGGGCGTGTCGATACGAACCTTTATGCCAAGAATCTTCTCTTGCGTGTTTTAGATTCAGTGATTAAATTTATGTGGTAACGCTTGGTCAGAGAACGCAGCAACATTTTAATCATCAATATCATGAGAAAAATATGCCTACACACATCATACTTGATCTAAGACATCATAGTTAGTGGGCAGTTTTAAAACACTTGGTATTTCGCCTGAACATGGCGCCCTCTCCGTCTGTCCATCGACCTGTTTCCAAGTCACACCCTTGACCCAAACCTCTGCAGAATCTCTACTGGTCTCTTTTTTTTAAAACTTCTGTCTCTGTTCTGCGGCATTTCCTGAAACAGCACTTGTCTTGGTAAGATTCCATCATGACGAACCTCTCTCGTGCAAACAGCTTTTGGTAGACCGGTACCAGTAAACAGATTAGAGCTGAGACTGCGTAGATGATAATTGTAGCCCAAATAGCGCCATTATACGACCCCGTTAGGTCAACGCTCTTTCCTGCAAGGACGGACCATGACATTAGACAGACAATAACTGTAACATAACTGTAAAATAACTGTATCTGTTTTATTCATAACAATTAACTAAGATGTTATTGAAAAAGTCACTAAAAGCATAAGGCAAATAATGTAATTCATGAAGCATTTCGGATATTATGAGAAAAGTGACAGGCAGGCACGGTATAGCCTCCTCTAAGAGGTGTGCGTTTACAGTACCAATTTTTATTCTAATGAAAAAAAAAAGTTATTGTAGAGTTTTCAAATTAATGGACAAATTTTCCTTTTAAAAAGAGGTTTCTCATTATGCAGAGTTTCTAAAGAAAAGAATGTAAAAAAATGATGAGTATGATAATGGGAATATCGTATAACCGTGTTTGTAGGCAGGATATAAGAAAGTTCAGATCAGGTCACCAAAAGTGAAGGATTGATACATGCAAGGAGCCACACATTGCTTGCATAATTATTCTTGTAAATATGCCGCGCGCGCTACATCCTCTGTTGTGATTTTAGTACACTGCTTAATAAGCTTTCTTCACTTTCCCCCGCCTTGTAGCAAAAGTTAAAACTGAGCTCATATCTCAACGATTTATGCTAGGAGATACACGCTTTCCTAAAGGCCTGCAGAGGATGGACTAAGAGCTCTAAGAGCCAGTCGCCGAGATAGGTTGGGACTGCCACTTATTTTGTAGGGGATTCAAGAATCTCACGCAAATGGAAGTACTAAAGTGCTAGGTGGAGCTACCATCCTCCCAGCTGGTCACGTGACTCGTAATCCGGTTCCCCCTACGACGTTAATACATCATGTACATGGTTACCCAGCCTCTTTCCTCTGCGGTTGCTGTTTTTATATGCTGTATAAACAATTTAATTTATACAAATATTTTACATTGACGATTTATTGGCAGAAAAAGAAGGTTGAGTAAAAGGCAGAACATGATGTTTTCCCATCTCTTGCCGCAAATACAACAAGGACAAATTTCAGCAGGATCGTTTCTAATTCATTGACTAATTGGGAAAGAATGAAAACTTTAAAAGCAGTGAAAATAGACATTGTAATAAATTTGCAATGCAGAAGCTAATGTGCCAATAAAAATGAACCAGATAACTGGTTCTCATTGGCCTAGAGAATGTTCCAGGTGCCGACAGAGTGTCTAAATATATGTTTAAATTGGGGGCAGATGCCCTCCTGTCACCTGAAGATACTTGAAGATTCAGAAAATACTTCATACAACTTTTATTTGGTCTAGAGCACGCGGCGTGGAGAAGATACATTCCATCGACCTATACATCATTCTCCTCCTGAACGCCCCCCCCCCCCCCCCACCTCCCAGAGAGGATTTCACCCCCTCGGGTTAATGCATGTTTCAATACGCTCCTGCCCTTGTTATTTTGACATTGTCTTCAATTTATTTGGGCGGAAACGATTAGCACAATACAATCAACTGTAGGTTTCACTGCAGGTTAATGAAATGCCTAATGACGCCATTTTGATATGCAATTAAGATCAAGACAGGAAATTCATTGTCAGTTGACTTACCAAACAACGAGGATACGAGGTAACCAGCACCATGGAAACAGGTCACTATGGTCCAAGTTTCCATACCCTTCTCGACTCCGAAAACTTGGTTACATACAGAGTAAGGCAATGTGTCACAAATACTGCTAACGATCAGTCCCATCACTAAAGAAAATAAAAGGGAAACGTCTCTGATTTAATTCATAATTTAATTTGATGATTATCAAATCATTCGGATAGTCTCCGTTTCTTCCCCCTTTTAATATCATGTGTATTGATGAAATACTGAAGGAAAAGGGGAAAAGAAACAACCGTGATTATATTTACCATTGTGTCACTTCTTCTACATGATAAGAAGGTATTTAGAAGTTATTAAGCTGGAAATGTAATCGATTTACAGAATTAAGCATTATTTCATCTGAAACAAATAGTGGCAGAAGCCATTTAAAGTATCAAGTTCAATGAAGCTTCTATCCATTGATAGGTTACTTACTGATGATTATTGCAAATATTTCGAGCATACTAGAGATGAAGAAGAGGTAGACAGAAAATGAGGTCCCAACTGCAGTGGCTACCAAGAAAAGGAAAATCTTCGGGAAAGGGACAAGGTCACCAACAAACGACAAAAGGAATTTTCCAATGAGCGTAGAGAAACCGATAGCCATGATCGCCTGCGCGCCGTTCTCCTCTGTGAAACCTATGGACAAGATGTATGGTACCTGCCAAACAAAAAATTGCTTCATTCATTAAAATGTTCAAATGCAAGAAGAATAAAAACTGAAAAGAATCTGCATCATTCCTTGATAAAACAATTATGTCAAACACGCATCTACCTTTACTACAACTACTAGTACTACTACTAGTACTTCTACTAGTACTAATACTGGCACACTACTACTACTACTACTACTACTACTACTACTACTACTACTACTACTACTACTACTACTACTACTACTACTACTACTACTACTATTACTACTACTACTACTACTACTACTACTCCTACTACTATTTCTTCTTTTTCTTCAACTACTTCTAGTGCAATTATACAAAATTTATACAAATCCAAAAAATTACATAAAGACAGGATTGACTCCTTTATATTTTTCCGAATATCTCCATCTAAATCGAAGGGATATTCATCATTGCCTGTCATAAAATGAACCCCTTCCTGCAGAAAAGTGTAACATGTGATTATTGGTCATAGAATATTTAACTTCAGTGACCACTTCCTAGGATTTACGGGGGGTTTTGGGTTTTTTTTTTTTTTTGTTCTTTAGCAAGACGATAGAATCCTGAAACAAGCCTTTTGTTACAGGTCATATGGAAACGTTTATGAGCGGTCTGTTTATCTTAAATACTTCCTTGCTCTACATTCAGCCTTTGCCTTCTTTGGCTACAAGTTGAAAAAAAAAGTAAATGGACCCATAACATTCCCCTGGATATATGCCTTCCTTGCTACAAACTCTTCGTCAATTTAATTTATAAAACGTATTAATTTGAAATAGATTATCGTTTGAGTTGGGCTCCTTTATCTTGCGCTCATTTACACAGCATACACATTTTATTGATTGAGTTATATTAGTAGTATAACTTTCGTCTACTAATGAATTTGATGTGTAATGCGCATTGATCACTTGGAAACAATTGGAAACTCCGTTAGAAACAACAATGATAATAATACTACTACTACTACGTTTTAACTACTCCTTTTTTCAAAGCACATTAAGACTTTATTGTAATTCTACGGAATAGAACACTGACTATCCAGAATTTTTTTCTCTCTCTCTTTATTTCATTTTCTCCTTTGATCATCATGCAGACAGAGTTGCCTTCATTCAGGTTGAGAACATTTGACCTGTTGATTTTAGAGCAGCCAAAATAAAACTAGCTTTCATGAAAAGCATGGTCAATCTAATGAATCTTAATTTTTCATGAGGCCTGGAGGCGAAACTGTTCGTAACTTGGTCCAACACTATCATCCCCCCCCCCCCCACCCGATTTCAAATATTTTGGCAAACGACCCTCCGGATCTACTTACGAAGTGCACATAGACAAAAGAAGAACAGGAGCCGTAACCAAAGCACGCTATACAAAACAACCACAGATCTGGAAAGGTTAAGGCCACCAGAATTCGCCGAAATAAGTTTTTCTTGTGATTCCTTCCCCTGTTTCCACCATCCGCTAAGGAATTATCTTCGTCTCCATGGAGATCTACATCCCTGTGTTTCTGGAGTCCAATTTCTTCCACCGAACCCTTGTCGGAGGAAGGAATTTCCAGCTCGATTTCTACATCGTTTGGCGGAAGAAATTTTTCTTTTTGTAGTGCCACATCTTGGCTTGATATGTCCTTGTCTTCCGAGTTGATGGGATGATGACTTTGTAGACACGTTTCAGGCTGGTCGTACACGTACGTCAGAGGTAGCCCTACACCGAGCATGATCGCACCCATCACACGGAGAGAGTTCCGCCAGCGGATCGTCTTCAACAGATAGAGGAGGAAAGGTCCGGTACACAACATACCTGTTTTATAAATCACATGTATAATAATAATAAATAATGTGAGATAATACCTCTTCAATAAGGAAGCCCTCTCTCGAGAGCAGAAGGACAACTACAACTCGCTTTGGTTTCACCCGTTTACTCTCAGACTTCCACTCTGCATACCCATGTCCCTAGTTGGCATGAGCCCAAAAGCGAAAGGGACTTTAAAAAGGTCTTTATATTTGATTACTAAATCTTAGACAATGGAAGCTTGTGCATACTGTCAGTAACCCCTTCAATACCACACAGCCATGTTCCCAACACAGTTTAATTTGATATTGTAGTATATAGTCTGGGAGCCTGTCCCGAAATAGTCACCCCATTTTACATATGAGAATTTGACCCGTTAAAGTTACTTAGACCATCCATGTCATTCACAAAAAGCTTGTCCGCTCGAAAGAAGCCGCCGGGTTTGGCCCCCAGAGCCCCCCCCCCCCCAAAGTCGGGTCGATTTCAATCCATCTAACATTATGCACCAACCTTTGTCAGAAGGAAGGTGTATGACAATACATTACCAAAACACCAAATCTGACAAAATTTTCCGTCGGGATGGGTTGTCAGACCGCCCCTAAAAATTGGGGCAAATTTTTCCCCTTAAGGCCCATGGACCAAATTTTGTCAGAAGGAAGAGGTATGGGTGTACATTACAAAAATATAAAAACTGACAAAAATTTCCATCGGGAAGGGGGTGTACCATGCCCCTGAAAAAAACACACCAAAGAGCCCCTAAACCAGGCTTTCTAGCCCCAAATGCTCTGGATGTAGAGAAAAACCATTTTTAGGCATTACAACCTTAATAACTCCAAAGTGTCTCATTCAATTCATGTCAAATTCATAAAGTGCAATATTGAGTATTCTAACTTTCTTGGGCTGCAATTTCAATAATAAGTTATTAAATTGCGAAAATTGTATTGATTTCTCAAAAGTAGTCAAATGATATTGTAAGGATTATGTAAATACTCCCGTTGTCCATCTGCACCTGTTTGACAGGACATAGTAGAGGAGCTTACTAAGAATCTGGGCTACGTGGCTGCCATGCTGAAATCCACCATTCGTGTGTTAATTACACACATACCTGGCAAGCTCTCTATTATGCCTTGTCAAACGGGCGCAGATGGACAATGGGTGTGTTTACATAATCCTGACAATATCATTTGACTACAGAAAAGATAAAAAGTATCCGAATCTCAACGAAAATTGTCATGTTATATACCAAAATAAAGAACAGAATGTCACGGTGAACTACCCCAGCAATTGCCGATCATTTTTTGCATTTTTTTTCGATTGAGAGATACCTTCCTAAGAATCCTAACCCCTTGCAAATATCTCGCCAAATCTCAGGATATCTCGTTTCCCGAGACTCGATATCCATGCAGTGAAGAGGCCATCCGCGTAATAACTAGCATTTTGGCTCATTTACGCACGGGCTGCGGACTGAGTGTACCCCAGTTCTCCATTTTTTCAACAGCAACTTTCTGATTAGGGAATTTAACATAAAAACCACTATGAAGTATGAACAATAAAAAGGAAGCTTTAGAGCTTCAACATAGTTCCACCGTAAACCAGGCTCTCAGTATCTTCAAAATGGATTAATATAAAGTCGTATATGATTCACTAATCTCCTGCCCATTGTTGCTAATGGACCGCTCGCTACCAAGAGGAGATAGGGAACGTGTGAGAATGGAGACATGGGAGTGGGGGAAGGGGACAAGATGCGGCACCCAGGTTCGCCCCTGTGATCTACCTTGACACATCTCTGCCCCCCCCCCCCCTCCCCATGTCACAAATCAACACCTACACCCCACCAACTCACATAAATCCCCAAACTCCATTTTCTGCCACAATAGTAATAATTATGGTCTTATTTATCAAAGGTAGTCATGGTAGTATTCATACCGCTGATCGGGCCCTGCTATTATTATCTTTACCCCCGCATTGCTTTATAGGTACCCACTTACTACAGCTGGGCCGAGAGGAACAAATGTGGGTAAAAACACCTTGTCCAAGGATTAAGTACCGAGCAAGGATTGAACCCTAAACCTCTCATATGAGAGCCAAGAGCCTTCACCAATATACGACAGTGCTCGCACTAAGCTATCAGTTAGGAATGGATGAAATTGGCTGTGTAAGTGTTAAAGGTAATCTTTAGTTGTGGTAAGCTTTCAAAAACTTTTCGTCAGATTTATCAAATTTTGTTGATAAAATTTGTTGATAAAAAGCAAGATACTAGCAATACAAAGATGTTATGAAGATTTCACGTCCTAAAGTGGCATATTAAACGAACGAGAGGCAAAAAATGATTTAGGTGCCGGGTCAGGGATATAAACTCCAACAACTTCAGCGTGCACTATACACCATACACGAGTTCAAACCTATACACAGTGACACACATGCTGTGTCCGTGCGAAGCCTCGAGATTGTTGTGCGAGGAGCTGTCGGGGTGGAAAGGTCCTAGCGTAGGGCAGTATACTGCTGTGATCTAGCGTTCCTTGCGTATAATACGATAAAATTGAGAGGAAATCATTGATGGAATACCAGATATTGCACAAATATCTTTTGATACATGGGAAAAAACATGAGACTATATTTGACACGTTTCTTTCCAATTTTCTTTTAGCTACCAAAACTGTACATGAGCTTTAAGAAATAGCTTTGGCTCCATAATTTCGTTTATTTTCTTTATCATACCTCTCCTGAAATACTCAATGTCACTTGTTGCTGTCCGAATGAATTTTCTTTCTGAAGATGAAATGGAAGATATCAAAATCCAGGAATTCAATATTGATAGGGACATCAGTGTGTGGGATGGTTTGACACCCTTATATCAACAATTCCTGCTGGCAATATTTTGGCAAGTTCAGAAATTCATGGACTTGTTTAACACTTGTTTGATCTTTTTATTTTAAATGAGGACCCATTTTTCTTCATTGCAGGCAGATTTTATAATACAGTGATTGTAGAAAAATAATTGGTCCAACACATCAAAATCGAAATATTATGACGTCGTGACGTCCCGAAATCCAAACATTGTTTTAAGTAACTAGTAACTACCTAATTCTTCATTCGGAGAACATCCACTGTCCTCCAATAAAGGCTGACTTCCTGACTGACTTATTTTCGAAATGTTGTTTAAAAATGTTAAACATTGCTTACCAATGTTGGCACCAGCCATGATGATGCAGACAGATCGAGTGGAGTTGTTGGTAGGGAAGTATTGAAGGGCTAGGTTAACACTACTCATGAGTTGAAACCCCGCGCCAAACCCGTAGAAGACGCTAAACGTCAAGTACATGACCTCGAGGATGGGCATGAAGGAGGTCAAGATGAGGGCGCTGAAAGACAAGATGATACCGGCAATGGTGACGACTCGGTTGCCGAATCTCTCAATGAGAGGGTTGGCAATGGGTGAAGAGAAGCAGGATATCCCGATGGCTAGTGAGCCCACCCAACCTGAGAGTTTAGGAATAGGACAAAGCAAAGCAGTGATCGGGTTGCTTTACTTCATCAATGATGACATAATATTAGTATTCAATTCCGTACAGTGACTGCAATTCTTTAATAATAAAATTATTCAAGCAATGAAATGAATATGTAAAACTGATTTCATAATAACATGACTTTTGTAAAATCATTTACTTAAAGAATTATGGCCATGGTGGTAGTGTTTACAGAACTCACTTGTCGTCACGTTATTGGTGTTGAACTCCTCCTGGAAGGTAACCAGGAGAAGTCCATAGCAGTAGAGCACGTTGTAGATTACGAGATTGATGACGAACCCGGCTGCCGTCACCACCCAACCCCATCGAACACGAAACCACAGGCGGACCCGTCCTCCTTCTCCACCTCGATCGTGACTTCCCATTTTAGTCAGTGACCGATTCGATTACGCGTTAACTTCGAAAATAGGACAGTAAGTTTTCCTTCTGAAAACATGTACAGTTTGTTCTGCAGAAAAAAGAGGAAGATACAAAAACAGATATATTACAAGTTATTTACGAGCCATTGACATGATTGAAGTACTTGAATAACAGTATGAAGTGATTTTAGTGAATCTTGGCGATTTATCAAACGAAACTTTAAGCCAATCTGAATCGCCTAGGCAAATCGTCTGACCAGGGATCACTGATTCAATTCAAGTGAATTCAAGGTTTATTAGAACATATCTCTGCAGCCGGATGGCTGAATTGTTTTTTTTTTACAAATAAAAAGCATGCAAAATTACAATATACAAATTTACGACTTCATTGAATATACGATAGTTTAGCACCATTTTTTTTTAATAAAAAAAATTGAAACACAAATATAATCTCAACCTGCCATTGTGAATATACTTCTGTAGTTTCATTAAATTGAATAATCCTGCTCAAATATGAATTATGCAGGGTACAGACACTAGAAACTGATTGATATGGGTTCTTTAATGAAAATAATTTTCAAAGATGTCAATAAATTATCAGTTTGGCTATAACAATTGAAAGTCTATAATTCTTTTAATCTAACTTTTCATTTTATAAATTTTAGAAAAGATACGACCCGTGGTTGGACTTTTACAGAGTACACAAAAAGACAATGTTTGATGACATCAATAATATTTAAGATGCCTGCAGATATTTCGACTGAAATCACACCCGACAATTTCTACAAAGATGATTAAATGAAACTGAAATAGAGTTGCTTTTTAAAGCAATTTATATTGAAAGCAATACCAAATGTCTTTTTTCCCCCTCTCTCTCTTTTCTGAATAACAACGCATTACCCTTAAATTTAAATTAGGTTGAGAGTGCAGGAAGGAAAGCAAAACAAGGTTCCTCAATAATAATAATACGTCAGGAACTCTAAAGCCTTCAAATATTTTGGTTTGAACTGATTTGACACATGTTTGAGTGGTGTGCATTGAAAAGAATATCTATAACTTGGAATTAAAGTAATTAATAACGGATTATACTTAAAAATTCAAAAGTGAATTTTAAAAAGTTACTAAAAAGTGATTTATCAGAAGCATTCAAAGGTCATAAAATGTTTATTACACAAAGAGAATATTATAGGAACTACAAATTAAGTTTCTTTGCTCAATGGCAATTAGTACAATGATTGGGACAATGATAATTTCAATTTGCAAATGTATTTTGATCTATGAAAGATCAACATTAGTGTTCAATAATCGGACAATGTAGGGTATTGCACTTTTCCGGTATCGTTCTGTTCTTCGTTTGATTTCTATCAGTTTGTCACTGTTCCTGAGTTGCCGACGAGATTACCTCGCTGCTGGTAGCCAATCAAGAAAGTTTTTGAACAACTGAGCGGCAAAGGTGCTGCACAATTGATCTCGGCGAGACTGTTCATAATGTAACTATGTTACATATGAACAATGCTTAATCGTACGATTCATACTGAGCACGGAGTATCATCCTCAGTGCTCTTTTGTGGATAGTTTCAATCGCTGCGATTTGATGTTGGGTTAATGAAGAGTGCCAAACAACACAACATTATTCCACTAAAGGACGAATATAAGACATAAATGGATGAATTCTCGACCGCGCGGGGTCGAAATTTATGCCTCCGCCCTTGCCAGATCAGAAATATATCGCACATTCATGTTGACTTGCTTTAAAAGTCGTCATTCCATTTGACCAAGTTAAAGTTGATATGCCAAGTGGTTCACGGGGTTAAAGATCACAAGCAGAGTTGCCATATGGCTGAATTCCCTAATCTAATCAGATCACTGTTGATAAATAGCAAGATACTAGCAATACTAAGACACTGTGAAGATTTCGCCTCCTAAAGTTTGATATTAAACAAATAAGAGGCAAAAACTAATTTATGTGCCGGGACAGGCACGTAAAATCCTAACAAAGGCAGCATGTGTTATACACTGTAAACACACGTGTAAAACCAATGATGAGAAGCTACACACAGTGCACACACGCTGTCTCTATGGGAAGCCCCAAGATTGCTGTGCGGGGAGCCGTCGGGGTGGAAGGGTCCTAGCATAATGGCAGTGATCAAGCATTCCTTACAGATATTTACACTGAAATTCACCAGAAATCATAGATGGAATACCAAATATACTCTTACAGACATCTTTTGATACAAGGAGAACAACATGAGACTCCCGCAGTCTGCAATAGATGTATAGTTTTAACCAATCAGATCACAGGAAACTATACAACTATACATCTACTCCCGCAGTCCGGAATAGATGTATAGTTTTATCCAATCAGATCAAGGAAACTATACAACTATACATCTACTCTACAGCGGTACGGATGTATAGTTGTTCGTATTTATGGCACATTGGCCCGCTTACTGTACAACTATGCAACTATGCATGCGTAGCTGCTAACACTTGCACAGTTGTATAGTTGTATAGTTTCCTGTGTCCTGATTGGTCAAAACTATACATCTACTCGACAGTTGTATAGTTGTATAGTTTGGCATGTTTATGTCGTTTTCCGCCCGTGATAGCCTCCGGCACCCACCTTCGGTGGGCGGAGGCATTAAAACGGTGATAAGGTCAGATATTGGCATTCCAAAACGTTTGAGCAACTGCATCAGATACAATTTGCTAAGCGTTGAAGGTGAGATGACTGACGTGGTCATTCCACTTTAGGTCACTTCTGATAATGACCCGAAGAAGTTTTCACTGATAATGTAATACAAGCAATTCATGACCTACATACTGGAAAACATTGGAATATAAATTGCCTTTGATTTCCATAAGGCATTCGATACGGTAGATCGAAAACTATTGGTACACAAACTTAGTATATAATATAAGGCATTAAGAAATGTTTGAAGCTAGTTTGTCCCATTGGTATCAGCGTAAACTCGTGAGCACTACTCAGTAATGTATGCATTTAATAACCTGTCGAATTCCACAAAGGATCACATTGGGACCACTCCTCTTCACTAAACACTGATGAACCAGCTAGTTATTGTCCTGATGTTTGTACTCGAACGTACCTTGGAGTCTTCAATGAAGTACATACTGACCAGAGTAAACCCGCAGACAAGACGAAGTGAAAGAATGAGTCCTTATATCTATTTATATCACCAAAACAACATTAGTTTTATCAGATTATCATGCATTTGAGCAGGTTTGACTTACTGTGATGAAATATGGGAAAACTTTGGAAAAGTTTGTACAACATTTTGCAGGAGCAAAAAGGGGCTCTTTGGGGGGGGGGGGAATAAGGGGCATCTACAAGAGGTGAACATAAAGCGAAAAAGGGACCATTTTGTGACATTGGTATTACCCTACAGTCTAATTAATATATATTATCAAGCATCACCTTCTTCCTTTTCATTTCATTGTGGTTCTGGTCACTACTTCAGCTTCCCTCATTAGCATTTGTGTGTAATGGTGTAACGATTAATGTTCGAGCGAAGTCCTTGAGTTGTACATTATTTACAGCGATATAATGAAAATGACAACAGCAAATTCATTTTGGGAAATGGCGAATGATCTTTTAATTTGTACATTAACCTTGTCGTTTTCTTTTGGATTACACCGATATATAACATACTTTATGCTTGATTTCATTATACTGTAAGAGAGAGCGAGCGTAGCTGTCGAGTTAGGGGACATTTTCAGAAAATATTGCCCTTACTTGGTGTAAATTATTGGCACATTCGAACGAGCGGAATGAGAAATCCTTTGCCGGCGGGCATGGCGGGGGGGGGGGGGGCATTGTGCCCCTTTTGCGTCCGACTCCTCTGCCTTATATTGTAGTTGCAGTAATATGGGTACCTGTAAAGCCACAGAATATGGCTCTTTTTGTTTAAAAAAAAAAGAAAAAAAGTTGGAAATATAGGTAAAAGGGGGCACTTATAAGAGGAAATGGTTCTTACCAAATGTGGAAAGGGGCACTTGTAAGAGGTGAAAAGGGGCACTTATGAGAAGAGGAAAAGGGCACATATTAGAAGGGAAAAGGGGCACCAATCAGAAGTAAAAATGCACTTTTCAAAGGAGAAAAGGGCATATACATGTATTAGGGGGGCAATATTTAGATTTTAAAAATGCGCACATCAGAAGGAGAAAAAAATACTTATTAGAGAGATAAGGTGGCATTTATTAGATTTGAAAAGGGGCACTTATCGGAAGTAAAGATGGGGAACTAATCAGAGGTAAAGAGGGGGCACTTATCAGAAGTAAAGAAGGGGCACTTATCAGAAGGGGAAGTAGGAACTTATCAGAATGGAAAAGGGGCACCTATCAGAAGTAAAAATGCACTCATCATGGGAGAAAAGGGCATTCATTAGAGAGAAAAGGGGGCAATTATCAGATTTGAAAAGGGGCACTTTTCAGAATGCGAAAAGAGCACTTATTAGAGAGATAAGGTGGCAATTATCTGTTTTGAAAAGGATCACTTTTCAGAAGGAGAAAAAAGGGCACTTATCAGAAGGGGAAAGGGCACTTATTAGAAAGGAAAGGGGGCACATTTAGTAGTTAAAACAAAGGGCACTTATCAGAGAGAAAGGGGACATTTTTTAATAAAATAAAAGGGCACTTTTGGGGTTATTGAAAAAGTAGGGGGCACTTTTTTTGGGGGGGGGGGGCTCATGACACGTGCCCATAGGCCTATACATGACCACGACCGTCTTCAATACTTAAAAAGAGAATACTTAAAGTTACGTTCACACGATGGGAGCTAAACTTTAAGTTTCGCTGTAGTTTCAAAACTTTAAGTTAACTTGTAGTTATCTTGTAGTTTCAGCCGGTGTGAACGGACTCGTGGTTTCGAAACTTTAAGTTTACTTGTAGTACTAGAACCACAAGCGAGCTCGTGGTTAAGGCCGAAACCACGGGCAGCGGGGGGGGGGGGGGGGGGGGGGGGGGTCCTCCATAGCAGTTACGGCCCATGTGAACGGAATAAACTTTAAGTTTCGCAAGCTTGTGGTTAAGGGTGACCCACAGAACTCCTTAAGAGTTCTGTGGGGTGACCTCGCTGTTCATGTTAAATTTCCGGGTCATAACTTTCGCGCGAATTATGAACACAGGATCTGTATGTGTACTGTACACAATCGGTAGTATTTACTTCCGGGGTTAACCACAAAGATCGCTCGGCTTGTAGTTTCAGCTCGTTGTTTCAGGCTCGTGTGAACCCTCGTTGCGGTTAGGGAGTCGTGGTTTCGTTAACTTAAAGTTTCGCTAACTTATAGTTTTGAAACCACAAGTCCCGTATGAACGTAGCTATTGTTGTGTACTAAGTGTGGACTGGGTGTACTCTCCGAACTGCCGTTAAGGAAATTTGATGTGACGTGGCCTTGAACAGATGCGGAATGAATTACGCTTTGTACAAAATGTACTACACAGTGCATGTTCTGCTGCCTGAGAGTACTACCTGTAGCTTGCATTGCTATAGTCGGATTAACCATTTCCCGACAATTGACGACATTTTGCGGTTTGGCTCAATAACTTTTTATTCAGAGCATACCAGATGCATGAGTAGAAAGAGCAATAATTTCTGCGCAAACTATGTCCATTTCTGTTGCATGGCCATAATGCGTTTGAAGGCAAGAATTTTAAAAACGAGAATAAGCTTTAAAATCCTTGAATTGGCGACACATTGAGAGGTTTAAAACAAATTTAAATCAAAATTGGTAATTTTCTCAACTTTTCAACAAATTCTATAACCATGTATATTGTTTTTAAAAAGACATACACTTGATTAGAACCTTGTAGAATTAAAAGAAAAATATTATTGTTGCCAATTTGAAGAACAGAATGTGATCAATTTGACTCTTAAATAATTGCTGTCCTGAAAGGATTAACAAACCTTATCTAATGCTTTCTCTATGATGAACTCTAGAGATAATATATTTCTGCATAATATACTATTCAAACTATAAGAATCCCTGATATGACAAAAAAAATCCCCTTTGAAACCTAATTAGTAAAGTAGCTTCATCTCTTTGAGTCTGTTAATCATGCAAGAGAATACAAAATGTATATTGCGATCTGATAATTAGCTTCAGAATATAAATAACAAATAGAAGATCAAACCAGTACTTTGAAGAACGTTCAAAATGACACTGTAAATATATTTCAAACTAATAAAATAACTATATACCATGATTAGAGGATCTTAAGTTAAAGATATCGATAGCCTTATATACACACAGCATACATGTCCCTGAATTACAAAATAATCATACAATGAAGATTTATTATTGAATCTGCTTCTTAAAGAATTGATGTTTAGGCAAATTACCTTTCTGGAAACTAGGAGATCACTGCAGCGACGATGAGAAAGAAAGACGAGCTCACAATCCTTGTCATAGTGCCAACTGTTAAGTATATATTTCACAGAGACTTAGTCTGGATCAATATAGATCAATTCCAACAATAATCATGCAACACAACTAACCACATCTGTACAAAGTATATATCAGTGTAGTCCTCCGTAGCCCGCAGATATCTAACCTAGGCATGCTAGGTGACCTGGGAGCTGAATCAATAATTGTTCTTTATTATTATATGCCGGAATACGATACTCGTTTCAAGACAGCCCTGGCCCTGAAGTCTACTTAAGACCAGGAAATTTTTCACATGACGAGCGTATAAATTGCTTCCGCGTTTGAAAAAAGATAGGGATCATAATCTTATAACTCCATAGCAATGTATATTTATTACACGACTGTCTGTATAATAACAGGCCTCATGTCTCGATAGTTCTCTCATTTGTGCACTAGAATACTAGTAGCAATGTTTCTCTATCGTAGAGGAGTTGAGGTCTAGTGGAATTAAGTCACGGACTGGTTTGGTTTGGTTTGGTTTTGTTCACGATCATAAAAACGATACAGATTAAAAATATAAACATGAAATTATATAACAGTATAAATATAGCATTGGTAATGACATACAATACAAAAGAAAGTAAATTAAGAGGGAAGGATGACCCGCTTCAGATTAACAAAGCTAACCAGTTCTTTCTCGGGGTCCCGTAAATAAATAATTATATGAACATAATAATTACTACATCAAAATAACTTTATAGAAAAAAAAAAAATTAAAATCCAAGAGCTTGCGGTGCAAGTTCAGATGTGCCATCCCCCCTCCCCCGCCCCATCCTGCCTGGTCCCTATGCTTAATATCACCAATATAACTTAAATATAGTTTGGCAGTCCGCTACAAAATCCTCCCTTTCACTTTTACAAAAGCTGCAAAACAGAGCGGGCCGTGTGATAATGAAAGTAAATCCCTATTCTCATACATCAAATTAACATGTTCATGATACTCTAAATTGGGACTTTCTAGACTGCCGTTACAAAAAACATCTATGTACTATGATTTTTAAGATTTTAAATAATTGCATCCCGACATATATGTCCGATAATATTAAATACCGTAAGTATAACTATTCATTTCGCTCGATCCATAATCTAGATCTCCCTAAACCAAAGTCAAATAATTGCAAAAGAACATTTTTCTGTAGGGGGTGACACAATATAATCACTTATCTGAAGACATCCGAAATGCAACCTCATTAAGATCCTTTCGTACCCTAATAAATAGTATTTTTCTAAACACTCTTCCTTAAACTCTAAATAAACTTTCGCATAACCATTTTTTTTTGTGAGTGTGTGTGTGCGTGTATGCGTGTGTGTGCTATTTCCGTTTTGTTTTGTTCTATTTTGTATTTTGTATTTTGTATTTTATATTTTTTTTAAAATTCATTTATAATTATCTATTTTCTCTGTTCTGCTCTATGTATACTCATTATTTTTTATTGTAAAGGACCCCAAGGAAGAACAGTAATGTTCTATAAACATTGCTGAATTGGGCTTTCCTCCGATTTGAAATGTTATTTATATGCATGTTTTTCTATCATTGTAAATATATTTTTGTGTATTTTTATCTGATTTCGGAAATAAAACAAACAAACCAGTGAACTATTTTACTATAATTTGACATATACTATGTATTTCCATCTTAAACGATGTAAAATTATTTAGTTGTCGAGTATAAAGAGGACTATGCATCACAAGGTCCGGGGTTCGAGTCCCTGCCACTTAACTAACGTCCTTTGGCAAGGCATTAATCTCCATTTGCCTTACTCGACCCAGGTGTAGTAAGTGGGTACCAGGTAGGATTTTTCCTTGAAATGCCATGTGCTCTAATAACGTTTGCCAGAGCTAAAGCCGGCCGGTATAATGATTACAAACAGTTATTTAATAATGATTTTAAAAAATCTACTTGGAAGCAAAGTACGTTATATCACAACACCACTATATTTATTCCATAAACTAAACGTATTATCACAACATCAACATCAATCAATCAATATCAATATATATATATATATATATATATATATATATATATATATATATATATATATACACACACACACACACAGTGTGAGTCAATAAAAGGGACACCCAGATTCAACACTAAACATTGCTGCAACCATTACAGATTTAATCAAACATACTCACATTGTAGCCTATCATGTTTCCTTCAATTTGACACCTTGATCAATAAAATCCGACCATGTACAGCAGAAGATAGTAACATTTTCCCATGAATCATGTCAAATATGCCTCTGCCTAAGTTTTGAATGAAATACCGTAGATGGTCCAGTT
>CM046832.1:54941992-55189492 GCA_025618425.1 Heliocidaris tuberculata | reverse complement strand
CACGGTGCATGAAAGCAATAATGGCAGCAATTTCAAACAGCGACAGCGAAGCTTGTGCTCTAATATGTGTGTGTGGGGGGCGGGGGGGGGGGAGGGGGGTTCGGGGAAGAGACGCCTCGGCATCTCTGAAAATCGATAAGGACGGATTGCAATGGTTGTTTTTATTTAGCTTGAATATGAGTTAGAAAAAAAAAATCTTTTTGGAACTCATAGAGAGTGTCTAGATGTGCAACTTAGCATCTTCCAAAGTTTCTCCTTGTATATGCTCATATAACAAAATGATCCTTTTATTAAAAGGATCATGCCAGCAAGCAATTTTAGAGAATATAAGAGAAAATTAAAAATAATGACGGTAATGAATAAGAACAACCTATAGGGTTGTTGCTTTATAAGGGAGGGGGGTAGGGGGGGGGGGGGGTTCTCGCCAACAAATTTGCCGACAAGTAATTACCCGTATGATTGCCTTTTCTAGGACAACTTTATAACGTGAATCAGACAAGCCTTCTTATCATTTGAGATAAGTGACAAACCTTAATTTTGACTTTCAAAGAGGCCTTGATGGGTACGCTTGCAAGTCCCTTGGACATAGCATCATATAGTTCAATTTTTTTGAAATATTTCATTATCTTTTCGAATTAACTGATATATAGGAAAGCACTTCAGTGCAAAATGTACCATTGTCACATGGCACCAGTGAAATGACGGCTAGCCATGCTTGTTGATCACCGACTGTATATGCTTTTATTCAGCTGCTGTTGAGAAGCATTCAATTAAACTGCTTGCAAAGCAAATAAAAAATTATAATAATAATAATAATAACAATAATAATAATAATAATAATAATAATAATAATAATAATAATAATAATAATAATAATAATAATAATAATAGTAATAATAATAATAATAATAGTAATAATAATGATAATAATAATTATTATTATTATGGATAATAACAATTATTATTATTATTATTATTATTATTATTATTATTATTATTATTATTATTATTATTATTATTATTACTATTATTATTATTATTATTATCATCATCATTATTATTATTATTATTATTATTATTATTATTATTATTAGTAGTAGTAGTAGTAGTAGTAGTAGTAGTAGTAGTAGTAGTAAGATTTTTTTTTTACAGTACTTAACGAGATGTGTTGGTGTTAATTTAAAGTGTACCAATCACCAAACAATATTTTGCTCTATATGTTAGGGGTTCCATGCATGGTTCCATGTCGCCATAATACAGTGTGTATCCAAAAAACGTTACACTTTTGAAAAATCCGTCAAAATTACATTTCAAAATATTTAGAATATTTTTTCATGTCGATAGATGCGCAATAGTCTCATCTATCAAGTGCCACTAACAAAAAAAATTTTCGTTCACGCCTGGGCGAACAATGACTGTTTTGGTCTAGAGTGTGAAAAATGGCTTGCGCCAAATTGAAAGAAGAGGGAAAATTAAACCAGCAGTCCAAATAAGAACTCCCATTCAAACAAATTGCTCTTTTGCATAAATTTATGAGTATGTTATGATAGGAATTTTGTGTCCATTTTCTATCATTATCTTAATGATGTCATTGCTTTATGCATGGGTGAGAATTAATAATGTGCAATTACTTCAAGATCTTTTAAGCACAGTATTCACGATTTGCAGAAACATCAAATCCACATGCCAGTCATTGAGTCAAGAAGAAAAGTACCAAATTAATACATCTTCAGATTATTCAATCAAACAAATAAAAAAAGTTGAAAAGTCTATGTTTTTCTTTGTTTTTACTCGTCAAATGATTGGTTAATTAATTGATTTATTAATTGATTGATCAATCGATTGATTAATTAATTTCTTGAATGATTTGCAGATAAAATAATTGGGTACTTCTTGAATGAATGATTGGCATTTGGTTTTGATGTGTTTGTGTATTGTGAATACCGTGCTTAAAAAGATCTTGAAGTAATTATACACATTATTAATTCTTACACATGCATAAAGCAATGAAATCATTAATATTATGATAGAAAATTGCCACAAAATTCCTAGACTATCATAATGTAATCATCAATTTATGCAAAAGAGCAATTTGTTTGAATTGAAGTTCATATTCGGACTGCTGGTTTAATTTTCCCTCTTCTTTCAATTTGGCGCAAGCCTTTTTTCACACTCTGGACAAAAACAGTTAGTGTTCGCCCAAGGGTGAACGAAAATTCGTTTTGTTAGTGGCACTTGATAGATGAGACTATTGGGCATCTATCGACATGAAAAAATCTTCTAAATATTTTGAAATGTAATTTTGACTGACTTTTCAAAAGTGTAACGATTTTTTTTTAATACGCACTGTATATTCAAAATATGAGCTTTCAGTGTTGATTCTATAAAGAGATATTGCAAGTATAGAATAAGGGCCGGCGCGGAACCCCGAACTTGGAGTTGAGTTCCGTGCGAGTGGGATTTATGTTTTCCTTTATCAACCGTTAACCCATAGAAGGTCAGGTAAACTGTTTTGAGATTGATTCAATACATTCTTGCTGTACACAAATTATTTTTTCCGAGGTGATTGGTACACTTTAAATATAAAGTTAATGTTGATAATGCTATATCTTTTTAATGTAGAAATTCATATTTCATTTTATTAATTTTTATCTTTTATTTTTAATGTTATTCAGCATCGTCACATGTTGAAGAATACATAAAAATCAATGATCTTTACACATGTATGAATATATAATTCTTCAACATAGACACATGACCATATGGAAAAAAATAACAGCTGGAAATATTCCAAAAAGACAACAAATACCACTTATGTAATTCTTCAACATAGTCACATGGCCATATGGAAAAAAAATAACAGCTGGAAATATTCCCAAAAGACAACAAATACCATTTATGTAATTCTTCAACATAGTCACATGACCACTTTAACAATATTTCAGAAAACCCAAATAAAGAATGATTTCAAAATTGAAAAATATAAAACTTCCGTCTTTTCTTTGCAATTATTTTGATGACAATATGATGGATTTCAAATGAATACTATCACCACATTCTCATTCTCATCATAAAAGACAACATCACCATCTCTCCAGCAAGACTTTTTAGCGAATGTCGTTTGCGGTGTGCACTGGCTTTTTTGCCGTTTGTCTTGTAGCAGTGGTGTCGTGTAGTTTGTCGTGTTCGGTGTGAATCCGCCTTTATTCTGTCACGTGTTCTCTCTCTCTCTCTCTCTCTCTCTCTCTTTCTCTACCTATCTGTCTTTCTACTTTTCAGGCTTTCAAGCACACCCAAGGAAAAAAGTAGGAGAAAAGTAGGTTCAAAATTTCAGAAAAAGTAGGGAGAAAGTAGGATTCAGGAGAGAAAAAGTAGGATAAAAGTAGGAAATTTGCATGTCCTCAGGATTGGTTCTTTTTGCCATGTCAATACTTGACTGCCCACTGTTCTGATTAGATCTCACAATTTGTATTTACTATACCTATTTCATGGACAAGCTCAAAAGGATACTTTAAATAGCTTTGAGAAATCATGCTAGATGGAATGACTACACTGCCAGGTTCCTATTCTTAGGGATGCAAGTATGGCTGCACTTCCATCTACCAAAGACCTGGTATAGTCTATAATATAAGACTCTAAAATGGTGTCTGAGGTCGGCCCCCTTTGGGGGCTGGGTCGTAAACTGGACAAAAGCAGCCCTTAATTTTGCCCCCCCCCCCTTACACTTCAGTATGAAAAGGTGGCCCTGACACAATTCAGGGGTTGGCTTACATAGGCAAGGAAAGATAGAAAATGAGAGAGAGAGAGAGAGAGAAAAAAAAACAATGAAAAATAGAAAGAAAAGACAATAGAAAAACTTTCAAAAACATGAAATACAGAAGAATAGAAAAAGACTGTCAAAGATGGGGGGGGGGGGGGAAGAACTACAAAATGAAAGAGCAATAAAAACAAGCTAATAAATAAGGAATTACAGTCAGAAAACAATAGGAAAAAAAGAAATACAAAGAAATACACAGACAATACATATGGATGAATAGAAAAAGAAATGAATAGTGAAAAAATAACTGTATAATCAAAGATAAAAATGAAAAACAAATAGGTAAGGATAGTCAAAAGAAAATTTTTAAAAACTGAAATAAGATACAAAGGAAATTAAAAAAAATACATACGGAATTACGGATGAATAGAAAGAGAAATGTAGACAAAATAAAAGACCATGAAATACAGAAGGAAGAATAGAAAAAGATTATTAAAGAAGGAGAAAAAAGAACTACAAAATGAAAGATAAAATATAAACAAACAAATAGATAAGGAATTATAGTCAGAAGGCAATAGAAAAATTAAAATAAAATGCAAACAAGAATAGAAAGATAAGGTTAAAGACTTGGAGGAAAACAATGAATTTCATAAGAAAAGACAGAAAACAAGAGAAAAGAGAGAGAGAGAAAAAAAACAATACATAAGGAAATACAAGTAGATAAAAATAGTAAACAAGAACAGAAATACACAAGACAAAAAATGAGAGGAAACAAGAAAATACATATTAAAAGAAAGAGAAGACATATAAACAATAAAAGAGAAAAATACATCAGGAAGAATAGAATGTGAACATCAGATACTAAATAAAGAAAGACAGAAAACGAGAGAAGAACCTCCCCACAGAAATACAAAAGGAAGTATAGAACACGAGGGGGGGGGGGGGGGAGGGATACATAAGGAAAGAACTGAATTAAAGAAATACATAGGCAAAGATAGAGATCTATAAGAGATGAAAGAAGATGATAGAAAGGCAGAAAAAAAAGAAATGCATAGGATTAGAAAGAGAATTAAGATTACATAACATGGAAACAAAGTAATACATCAGGAACAACAGAAAACAAGAAGGATAAACAAAGAAATACAGATAGATTTTTTTTTAAAACACAAAGTAATGCATGAGGAATATAGAATGAGAAGATAACATAAACAGGAAAAGAAAAATACATAAGGAGGAATAGAAAGGGAAGATAAATGACAGGAAAAACAAAGAAATACATAAGGCAAGATAAAAAAATAAAGAAGGAAAAACAAAAAATACATAAGAAAAGATAGGAAACAAGACAAGTGAAAACTGACAATTACATAAGGAAAGAGAAATACAAAGAAATACATAATGAAATAGAGGAACAGAAGCAGATAGAAAAATAAGAGAGAAAAAAAGAATGGATAAAAAGAGAACATGAGAAGTGTAAAACATAGAAATACATAAAGGAGTTTGCATGCAGTTGGTTTTGGGGAGGGGGGGGGGGGGGGGGGGTCGGCCTCAGACCTGTTGCCAATTAACACTTTATGGGCCGAGACTCACATCACTACTTAGACTTAATATGCACACTGCTTAGTGGGACAGGCAATAATTGAAGTACAATGAGATTCCTGTGCATGATAGCCTTGCATAAATATCTCAAATATGTTTGAAAAAAAAATAGAAATTCTAAAAAGGTAGGATATATTAGAATTGGAAAAAAAGTAGCAGTAGGATGGTCAAAAAAGTAGGAAAAAGTAGGAAAAGTAGGATCGCTTGAAAGCCTGACTTTTGTTCCCTCTCTCTCTTTCTCTCCCATCCATACATTTGTATCACAATTTATTCATCTCTCTCTCTTTCTCTCTCCAATCTTTCAATATTCCTAGTTCTTCCAATCATTTCAATTATCCATCTCTATCCCCCCCCCCCCCACTTTCTCTCTGAATCGCTTTCACCCTTACATCTCAACCAATTTTACTTGGTGTTAAGTATCAATATATTCCAATTTAAAGCTAATCATGAGTTATGGTTATACATCTCAAGAGAAACTGGCTTGAGGTATTTCTGATTTGTTTTTCATGCAGCAGATGGGCTGTAGATGACCAACAAAAACAAAAAGCTTGCTTGAAATCAAATCCATTGAAAAGCACAGTTCACATTTGCACCTACAGGACCGCCTGTTATGAAAGTGGGTGGGGACGATTAACTCATTTATCTAATCTTTCTTTGCTCAATATCTCCACTATCATATATTTTCTACCAAAACCGTTGGCAGATACCTTTCGCTTGTAGTTTTGAAAAGTCAGTAAAAGTTTCATTTGATTCTGTGGGAATTTATTTTCTATCATTACCAGTGCTCAAGATTAACTTTAAAATGTCTTTTCTCTTTTCATCTCCATTATATTTCGCATTCTTTTGTAACAAGGCTCAATAATACAAAGTAGGACAAAACAAGACAATTGTTGTTTACAAAAAAACAGCCACATGTTTGCATGTAATTGCTTGAGAACTACACAAAATGAAAACATGCAGATAGATTCAAAAGCTCTGACAACATCACAATGGGCTGCCACAACTGGTTTCCACATCCAGTAAACATTGTATTCTGCATGTGCATTGTACATATTCATCTTTGTAATACTACATCTCTCTCACTCACTCTCTCTTCCCTTCTCTATCACTCTCTTGCTCGTCATAATCGCATGTAACCCTTATCTACATCTATAAAGCAATATACAAATCTAACTTCATCATCTGGTAATTTTCTTCTAGACTTCTCCCATTCAAATATTTACACAAAATCTTCCAAGACAGGTACATACAATGGGGAATATGGCCGGCATCACAGTAAAAGAGAGAGAGAGAAAAAAAACCCTGAAGGAACATGGCACTATTTCATGCTTAGGTTCTTAATTAGTGGCACATATGAACAACCAATTCTCAATTCTAGTTGACAGATTATTCTCAAAATATTTTGCACTGGGTAAGAGACCATGAAAGATGACAGGTCCCTTAAAAATGAAGGAGGAAAAAAAAAAAAAGAGGAAAATTCCATAAAAGGGCCACTATTAGCACCTGTGTAAATCCCTGTCTGTCCTTCTGTCCATCTGTCTGTCTCTAATCCTGTACCTATTCTTTATATTGACACAGCTGTAAGGGCACAATGAAACTATATTCTGCCAACAGAAAGAAGCAAATATCAATTACACAATTCAGTCTGGAAGCATAATAATAGCACTTCTGTAGACAATTTATAATTCAATCTCACACAGTCATTAAATTTATACATAAAAAAAGTTGAAGACACTTCTGTAAATTAAGTTCAATCATAGATCAAGACATGATTATACAATGTACAGATCAACTCGTGTAAGTCTGAACATCTATGACAGCAACATAAGGGGAAAAAAAATCAACATATTTACAAATCATTGTCATCCTTCTTGCTTCAGTGCTACTGCCCTCTCTCTAAAAACATCGTTAAATAAGCCCTGTTGAAGTACAACTGAAAGACACACATAAAAAGTTGAGTTGACTTAGTTAGTTATTCCATATCAGAATACCAGAGACCACAAATACATCTATACATTTTAATACACAGGTGAAAATGGGAATCCTTCGACAATGCCATTCACATCACAACACACATGCCTTTCTCTGTACAAGTATGTAGATCATTTGAAAATTTCTCTATGTTAAATATGTCGTCAATTTACACTTTGTACAATTTGGTGATGAAAAGCATGAATCATCATGATTACTTTAAACACATACAATTAAGAAGGCAAGTTTATTTCATCTTACACTAAAATACAGATATCTTTGTGCACCTGAAGAAACTCAGACTATCACACTAATGACAAGGTTTTAAAGAAGGGTCCCCTCAATTCTAACTCACAAAAATTGTAAAAGGCAAAATATATTAGTAAGAGTGAACATTTATATTCTTCAAACTTTGCATGATATTAGTAAAGGAGGGGTAACAAAGTATGGAAAGGAGAGGAGTATCTCTAAGTCTATCACATGTCTCGTATAATAGGATTACATTTTATATCAAAAAAGTATCCAGCAATAAAAAATTGAGATTTCTTTGTGAGTTTTTCATTTTATTAATTACATATTTTGCATAAATTGAAAAAAAAAAAAAAGAAACATGTTAACCTTAGGTTTCTCTCCTTTCCTAATACACACCAACATGGTCCAGTAGCTGGCTATAAATATCCCATATTAAAAAGTCAGAGTGCTATCTCTAAAATATTTCCATTGTATTTAGTATCCATACATGTTGAAAGTACAATATTACAGACATTGACAGATACAACAGGAGAATCAAACAGGTCATTAGCCATTTCTATAATAAAATATTTTATCTCAAAAGAACTACATATCATTTCATAATTCATTTCATGTCATTCTTGTAATTACAAAATCAATTTGAAGAAAAGGAACCATAAGTATTCAAATTGTCAAACTAATATTTGATTAGCAAAATTATAAGTTTAGTATGCTTTGACCTGATGACTACGGTATGGTTATTGTACCACACGTACATCCATCTTTTATAGACCCAAGACCGAGATATCTATGGCACCAGTGACATTGGGTCATAATATAATGTAGTAATTTGTGGTCAGTAAAAATAATAAGTCTTCAGTTTCGTTATCTTGTGTATGGATGCAATCCCATTCTATTATGAGGCTATGCAATCAGTGATGACTTTGTGTCTTGTGAGGAAAATTATACATGTAAGAGTTTTGTTTCTTTCATTATTATCAAGAGGGGGAGGGTCAGAGGAAGCCCTAATATTGACAGTTGTATCTTTCTTGATACAACAAATACATGTACTACATGTACTCACCCTACTGCATAAGACATAAAGCTGATTTAACCTAGAGTTAGCCATCATCAATGAATTTTGACCACAAATCTACTAAAAAAATAGAGAAGAGAGAGAATTAAATGAACAA
The DNA here is from genome assembly GCA_025618425.1 of Heliocidaris tuberculata. Lineage (NCBI taxonomy): Eukaryota > Metazoa > Echinodermata > Echinoidea > Camarodonta > Echinometridae > Heliocidaris > Heliocidaris tuberculata. The sequence goes on along the minus strand of CM046832.1, from coordinate 55,180,744 downwards.
AACAATATACATTAAAAAAAAACATAACCAAATACGAAGATGTCAATATGAGCAGGAAAATGCATGTTTTTCTTTGGCTACACTGGATCAGTTTTCAATACCACTTCCAAGAGGGCAAATTGTGGTGGTAGTGGTAAATTAATATCCAATTCTCTGTTAACTAGGCATTTGTCTGTGCTCTTGCATTTTTAAAAATACTTTTCATCATAGCATATATCAATTACAATTTTGACGATTCAATGACATGCTCAAAAGCATTATGTATGTGAACAAATCGATAACGTGAAGTGAGCATTAGATTTATTTCAATACAAATCATAATTTGTTGTGCAATTATGTACATTTTTTTTTTTCAATCTATCTGGCTGTTGTCTATACCATAAATATGTTGATTTCAGATAACATCCAACAAAAGATATGAATATTTATTCATCAGAATTCAAAGTCATCCCCAAAACATGCTACACTGGACTGGAAAACACTGAATCCTACCATTTTTCTTTAAATAATTGCTCTGTCAATTACTCAATTTGACCCTCACCACAAAAAGCAATTGCTGGCTCATACCCCAAAATAACAACAGCAACTTTTCTCATAGAAATGGGTAGAATAGGCCTCTTTCCCAAAGATATAACTCTGACATTACGTGACTGTAATGCATATTTCTTCCTCAACAACACTTTCATTATTCATGAGTCAAACATGTCTGGATATTCTATTAAAACAACTTTACCATTATTAGGCTGCTCCTTGAAATGTCAACTTCAGAATTACATAAATTCATCTGGGTACGTAATTCAACAAAAACTGTGGGTTTCTTTGAAAAAAAGATATATTTTTGTATTCAATTATTGATGACATTAAAATAAGTTTATTTTCTACAATCCAACCTCTAAAATTCAGAATACAAAGTAACACAAAATTTGGCCAGCCAATCAAATGGTAGTTCCCTTTCCTTTAAAGTTTCTTCTGAAATCACCAAGGCTTCGATATAAATGGCAGTGATGTTCAACATTTCATACAACAGAGTTGTTAACTACCGAAACGCTACTGATCATAATGCATTGCAGGTGACAAACAATATCACCTACTGGCCATCCTTCTGGGTAATACTAGGGCATGCCTAAGACATACAATGAAGTGGCTTAAGCAATCGACACATTTACAGTAGAGTGCCTTAATCTCCTATAATCCACTTCCTACCACTTACTGAAGACTGTATTAATCCTTTTGATTAGTTCAGGGAGGCTTAGAGCTTCAAATCAATGACCCAAAGGCAGCCAAGTAGCACCTGGCTATGGATCTCTAGAAAACAGTTCTAGAACACTTGGAATCAGACAGTGCTGGATGACTGCTCCCACTACTTAGATGCAGGAACTACTAATTCATTAGAATAAGTGTTTTGACCTAAAAACCTTGAGAATGGACCGATTTGAAGCCTGTATGTATGTCTCCAATGACAAATATGACAAATACCCGACATCATTCACAACCAAAAGGTACCAGTAGCACGGACAGCTAGTGAAATATGCTGATTACATCTGCCTGAGAGGGACTAAATGAGGGATGAACCACAGAATGCTGATGAAATCAAACATTTTTACTGTCCATGGTTTAGAGGTGCTTACCGAGAGATGGTACAGACTTGTCTTATATTACTACATTGAAATGTGAATCCCTTAGTACCTTACTTCTGCTGATAGTCTTATCCATAGTTGGTGTGTGCGTGAGTGTGTTGGTGTAGATAGTCAGATTCTGGGATCCTGAACAGCAAACCTGTGCAGAATTCTGGCCCAGTGTTGTACTAATAAATTGAGCATGTGAGTTCTTGATGAATTCCTTCCAGCTGTCTCACCCACAGGTGTGTGTGTCAGTTCATATAGTCTGATCAGAGCATCGCTACTCTCTGCTACCATTAGAAAGAGCTGGTGGAGCTATGAACAGATATCACATTTACTGCACATTTTGGAGTATCGGTGATACATTTGCCTGTGCCAGTTCCGGATCAGTTCTCTCCCAACAGTCCCATCCATAGCTTCACATAAGTGTGGGGCTAACAATCTGATACCGTTTCGGCAAACTGCTACATTACTTGTGGAGAGTGCCTGCAGGATATTGAACGGGTTACACACATACAGCACATAAGAGTATCATGATGGTGCACTGACTGTGAGTTCTTGCTCCGTTCTTGACCAATAGTCCTACCCATAAAAGCATGTGTGTTGGTGCATATAGTCCGATATTGGGACAGCTACTATCTACTACCAGTGGACAAAGCTGAAGGGCTACTGGGAGAGGGTGTCTGGGCTTCTTTCTCTGCTTGAGCACGCTTTATGTACAGGTTCAACAGCTTCATCTGTATGAAGGAAAAGCAAAAAATACAACAGTGAAAACCAAAATAATTCATACTCTTTTCAGCATTCACAATACAGAATAATGAAGGTCTCTATTGTGCATCTCCAATTATTAAATGACACCAAAACATCTAACAATATTTTACACTTGATTGAGCAAACACTACTTTTGTGATAGGGATTAAAATCCACATTTCACTAAATGTTTGTATTTGTTCTGGCTGGTATCCGCAAAGTTGAGAGTCACAAAAAGGGTTAGAAATTTGCATATTCTGATCATTAAAAGTCATTTATGCAAGAACAGCTTTTGCTCTTTGTATGTCCTTATATATTCAATCAACACATTATGACTGACGGAGTAAGTAAGCTCGAATTTACAAACTAACCAAAAAGTAATACAGTGGAATCTCGTTATAACGAGGTCCTTGGGACCAGAGAAATTACCTCTTTATATCGAAACCTTGTTATATCAGGGCCAAAATACAATATAATACAAAGAGATGGGACCAGGAAAATCACCTTGTTATAACGAGAGTTTGTTATATCAGTGCTCTTTATAACGAGGTTCCACTGTATTTCAAAACACCCAATAAAGTGGTTCATTGCTCACTCAAGCAAAAAATGTTGACAGGATATGTTAGGATATAAAGAGAACAAACCAAGTGCTTTCATAAAATGTCTTTTATTGATCAGAATATGGAAATTTCTAAGCCTTTTCACGATTTTCAACTTTGCTGATAAAAGCCAGAACCAATACAAAATGTTGATGGGATATGTAACGATAATACAGAGAACAAACTACATTAAGTGCTTCCAAAGAATTATCTTTTATTTTTCAGAATATGGAAATTTCTAAGCTTTTTCACGACTCTCAACTTTGTTGATACCAGCCAGAACAAATTCAAATTCTTGTCCAGTCATGATTTTGCATCATTTCAAAAAAGTGGCTTCTGCTCACTCGAGTATAAACTAGAGCATCACTGAAGGTGATTAATACCCCCACCCCAATGTGTGTGTGCCAAATTTCCTGAGCATTGCTCCAAAAATGAGGAAGTGGTTTGATGTGCAATATTTTCCTGTTTTATTGCCATATGTTGTTACCATGGTAATGCAATTTGCCACACACTGAAACAATATGTCTTGCACATGTTTACCACAAGACCAATGTGAGTGCCAAATTTAACGAGCATTGCTCGAAAAATGAGGAACTAGTTCGATGCGCAAGATTTCAACCTGATTTATTGCCATAATATTCCATTACCATGGCAAAGGAATTTCGGACACATTCAAAAAATATGTCTTGCACATCTTCATCCCAAGACCAATGTGTATGGCACATTTCACGAGCACTGCTCGAAAAATGAGGAAGTAGTTTGATGCGCAAGATTTGCAAACGGACTGCCCGACCACACGCTGATTTCTATATACCCTCCCCCCCCCCCCTTCAAACTTCGTTTGGCGGGGTATAAATATCGCCAGATTTGTTGGTGTCATTTCATAGAAGAGACCCTAAGCTATCCACAGGTATAAAAATTTCCTTAAAATATTTTGAAATATTTGTTTAGAAAGACCTTTTCCAACTGTTAACTTTTTTTTAATGTACTGTATTGGTAACATTAATTGCCTTAAAATTCCACTGGTTCCAAAAATTTAGTGTACTTGTGCCATAACAATTTTTAAAATTAATCACTCGCTTATCTACTAACCAATTTATTTAATCAATCAAACCAACAAAGCAGTCTCGGACATTAAATCAATCAATTAATCTGTCATTTAACCACTCAAATTTTCACATAATCAACAGTTCAGTCAGTCACCCAAGCAAACAATCAATCGCCATTACCCTCCAACATCAGCGCACTCACCTTGCTCCCCGGTAGGTCTGCTAGCTTCTCTTTGAGTTTGTCTCCGATGATGTTATGGATGGCCACGAGGCAAAAGACACTGGCCTTACGGACGCTACTCTCGGTGTGATCATAGGACTTGAGCAGGACGACAATCACCTCGGGTAAAATTTCCATTACATCTGCCTCGGACATCAATTCTACAACCTACAGAAAAGACAGTCATTTAATAGTATGTACGATGAGAAAATTTGGCTCAGCAGAAGAGGGGAGTAACCCAGTCGTCTGCCTGTCAGACTGAAATCATTGGACTAAAGTCATTGTTGTTTGTTAATGTGCTCTCTTCTGTTCCCTAGACTCTCAGATAGGATGTTAAATGGAGACCACGTGTGAAGGAGTGTCACAACCTTTGCATAATAAGAACCCATGGCACTCATCATAGAAGAGCAGAGAGAAACCACAGTGTAGTGGTACACCTGCACATCCCAACAACCATAATTACAAAATGGAAAACAACTGAAAATATAGTGACAATCTATTACATTTCGGAGATGTAGTAGCTCAGTGGAAAGTTTCATATCGTCTTCTGAGAGCCTGAAAGGTGTTAAACCTTATAAAGAGTTAACACTCATCTAGCTCTAAACAGATTACATTCAAAACCAAATCAGTGTGCTAGGGCTCTAAGCATAAACATGAATCATCAACTACCTATTACCTTGGATAGAAGTTACAACCATAAGACCCTTGCCTTTTCAGCATCCCAGATAAAATAATCACAATTAAATCCAACGATTATTGCGAGACAGGGGTCCCTGTCTTACCTTAGTCAACATCTTGATGGCAGCCTGGTTAATGGGGCAGTCAGCAGTCTGAATGATAGGACATAGGACACGTACACACTGGCTAGGAGCAATGGAAGTAGCCAGGGTAGCTGATGTCTCCTCTGCCTGTCGAACAACCTGCAATGGAATACAAGCAATGAAATGAAACACCGCATCTCTTACTAAGTCGTTGCATGTAAAGGATGAGGTACTGTAGAAATAACAGACCACAGGTGCCCACTAAAATACTACAGAAATCTCAAAACATCCAAAAAGTTGTTCAATCATGTTGGTTTCTTAAACAAAAATTGCAGATGCTACCAGAGATATCGTTGGGTCACAAACTGTCACTCGGAAAACTGCTGAAGAGATGTTGACATACCTCACTGTGTGGATCCCTATGCGCCTCCAGTATTTTGAGGATGGTGAGCTCAGCGTAATCCTTGAAGCGATCCGGTTGGTTCCTCAGGATCTCACGAAGGACACGCAGTGCCATGGCTCGAATTGATGACTGCAGGAGAAAAGTAGTAATGAAATCTCATCACTTTTTACATCCTCTTTCTTTACATGAAAAATACATTTAGATATAGCACTTTTGGTTAAGTTGCTGGTTACCAAATCTATCTTAAAACATTGGTGATTTTACGAAAAGATTAAAAATTGAATGGAAAAAAATATTAGGTAAATCGAATCCAAATGCACTCAAATGCATAATGTGTTCCTACAGAGCACTTTTACGTTTTTTTCACATGTATTTCAACCAGCACTGCAACAATTTCTAATCAAAATGCCTTTCTACTAACCTCTACGTCACCCAGTGTCTCCAACATGAGAAGGAGGACCGTCTTGAAGTGATCATCCCACAGAGAGAGGCTCTCAGAGCGTGTAAGACGGATGAGCTGCATCATGGCATTCTTTCTCTCTTCAAACCTGCAAACAATCATTCAAGTAGCATCATTACTAGACTATTGATTTCATTGGTCACAAAACCCATACATGACAGTGTTGTATTCTGAAACACTATTCTATTTACAATCAATATTATGTATAAATGCGGAATAAACGATTTAACCCACTGAATATATAGCCCAAAAAAACTTGGGCAGGAGTCTATAGAAAATGTGTCTTATACCAATATTAACTTGTAAACAGTTGGTATAAACTAGAAATATCTTTCTCACAATTTTCTGCTTCAATTACCTTGAAAATATTTCTTATATCTTCGATAAGGAGATCTAATAATGACAAATGCAGAATTCTCATGTAAATTTGTGATTAATGATAGATATATTATCTAAAACATTTTAATGTAAGAATAGCAAAGGTTCATTTTATTTACCTCCCATTATGATTTGACAATTCGGTCAACAGTGGCACCAGAATATCTTGCTGATCTACTTAGAGAAATTAGAAAGACAGAGGAGAAAACAAAATTGGGAATTAGAGTGGTACTAGATGAGTGAAAACAACATTATTCTCATCGAAAACTGAGAAACTGTATATATCAGGGTTCCCACAGAAAATTGAGAACCAAATTCCACGACTTTCCATGGCTTTCCATGACCCATTTTTGCCTTTTTTCCATGACCAGATAAGTACCATTTTGGTTCGGGTTTCGGCATCCAAGCGGCGTACGAAAACCATGCAGTGATATGTATTATTTCATGTTTGTGATGGAAGGCTGTCATAGCCACACACGGCCCATACCCAAGATCAATTACTGTGACTTTCCATCACTTTGGGAGATTTTTTCCCTTCATTTCCCATGATTTTCCATGACTTTCCAGAAGAATTTATTTTCCCGTGACTTTCCATGTTTATCCATGATCGTGGGAACCCTTACATGTATTTATGTAACAATATTTGCAAAAACAATATCAACATCACAAGCTCTTTCACAACAGAACAACTGATTATGCACACCATCAAGTAAAATATTTATATAAAAGCTATATCAATGGCCAGGGCCTCTAAATGCTTTTTCATCTGGAATTACATTAACATACGTCGAGAACTGTCCTTGAAAACTAACACCAGACACATTTCACTTTACAGGCAGTATGTAGGCCTACATGCTAATTTAGCAGCACTTTGTGCTCACCTTCATGGAAAGTCTCATCCTCGTAATTACCATCCGTCACTGTCATTCTACCCATGGTATCGGCTATGCCCTGTAAACATATCATACATCTCGGTGATTAGCTAAGTGTCTGAGTGATATCAGTACATGATACAAGCCTGCCAAAGATATTGGCCATCTATACCTACTAAATACATATTATATCTCAATGAATTCATGTGGCGATACTTAATTTTGAATAGGGACACTGGTTAACTTTACTCACTTTACTTTGAAAAGGAACCCCATACATGTAAGATCCCATATGCTTCACACAATATGAAGTCTTTAAAAAAAAGGAAGCAAAGGGGTGTCAGGGTCTGGAACGGGGTCAAACCCTGAAAACTGACATTGTCTAAGATACATGGACATGTATTACAATGGTCAATTCATTATAACGGTGTACTGTATGACTATCTAGGCTATCGCCAATGGCCTAAGAAAACATTACACATTGCAAAAGACCGGCAAAGCTTAGGAAAACTTCCTTTTCCAAATCATAATATGTTTCAAAAATATAAACTGCAAGGAAAACAAAGTTAACCTTAAATAACTGCATAATCCAAAATACATGTAGACAGAGAAATTTATCATTTCAAAAATACAAAATGAATTAATGTGTATGAGTAGCTCAAATACATTACTAAAAATGTATCAATACACGTACAATAATAATTTCTTATCTACATTGAAATGCGTATACATGTAATGCATGTTTCTAATACAGCTTATTCTTTCTAGAGAAAAAATATCTTATGTATTTCTTGAAATTTAAAAGATTAATGAACATCTTTTATCAAATAATTGGAAATTCTTGAGATTCTGGTTGTGAAATCATGCAGTTAATGTTCCTCTGAATATCAATACTTTCACATAAAGATTTAGGGGTGCATAAAGCAATTGAAATATTAAATCTTAGATTAAAAGCACTGTTAGTATAGAGACAGATTGTATATGTATATTCATATATACGATGAAGTGATACTGAAAGTAAAATATAGAAAAAGATGACAAAATAATCATAATAAACAATGACTTAATAAAAAGTAATGTGTCAAATAATAATTTGTCCTTTCATAGAACAAAATCAAATTACTTAGTCCACTGCAAACCGCATGACCTGACAACGCCCACATTTTTAAGGAAATTGAATTTTTGTTTTAGCACACGATATAAAACTTTGGACTTGTAATTTCCTCCTGTTTAAGGTTGCAAATGGCAGTACTATTCAAGTTTTAATCACAATGAAATTACAATTCTAAAGTTTCATATTCGATCTAAATACAATTTCTTTAAAACTCTAGACATAGTTTGGTCACAGGGTTTGTGGGCCTTTAATAATGCAACTGGTATTTGCTGCAAATAAAACTCTGGATGATGCCAAAGAAGAGTGGACAGCTGCTAAGGGCAAGGCAGACATTGGCCATGGTGGCAGCATTGACTGGTCAGTGGGTCAAGCTGGTGGGTCTCAGTGGTCAAGATGTGTGTGTGCGTGCGGGTGGGGGGGGGGGGGGGTAATAGGAGGAAGGGACAGGTGGTGAGAAATCTCTTTTCTTATGCTTTTGACAGAGGAATGCTGGCATATTGCTGTATGCATGCACAGCTATGACATTAAGATTCTATGTTCTGAAATACTACATTTCTTTTCTGGATAGGATATGTGAAATGATGGAGTTATCCCCTTCAATTAGTTTTACATAAAACTTTAATTATGAAATAAGTAATTAAAAATTTTAGTAATCCATAAGGAAAGTAAAGAACTTATGTACTTTGTAATTATTTTCAAATTGCTATTAAAATTTATTTATTAATACTCTCTGCATGTATTCCTAATTCTGTCTTCTGATTTGAATTTATAGAACGGAATTAAAAAATTCTCCAAAATATGACGGATATAATGCAATAATGCGCCAAATTAAAGGTCATAATCTATTCTGATTGAATACAAAAAAAAAATGGAGGGTGAATTTAAAAAAAAAAGAGGAATTACAAAAAAAGTTCAATAGAAGGGAGGTGAATATATTCAAAACTGTGTCCATGCATTCCTCATTAGTATCTTTTATAATATACAAGAATGTAAAGTCACATTGAAATGCAACAATATGGGATTACAATTCTAATGATTTTCTCTAATGCAGATACATGTAAATGCCACCAATATAGTGAGAGATATATGTGCAGGCGGAATACATGATAATATCTGTGATAAATAATGAAGTGTGTATATGTGAAAAAGATAGACGGATTATACATACATCAGTGCATCAGGACAAACATATAAAGAGGGTATGAAAGTGAAAATCATGTAGGCAGTGGTGAAAGCAAAGAAAAGAAGGGCATAACAGAAAGACTTGAAACAAATACACAAATGGGTTGAATAGATAGTGAAAGTGATGAGATGAAAACCAAGTAGAGATAATTTTACGATACTAACATCATGTCCATCCACCCAGGCAGAAGAGAGGTTTTTACGAGAAGTGACAGGAGAAGCAGACTCACGATACAAAGCATTGGTTGGCATAGGGAGGGGATTATAGACAGGTTCAGAGAGGACATCAGGAGAGAAGACAGGTGGGGTAGGAGAGGAGCGGTCGTAGTCGGTGAAAGATTGATTAGCACGAGCAGGGGGAGATGGAGATTGGGAGCGTGCACGAGCTCTGTTCTGGGCAGCTGGGGACTGGGTGCGCGATCCCCGGCCGCCAGCAGATGGGATTTTCAGTCTAGGTCTGCCCTGGTCATGGGACTCTGACTGGGAGGCAGCTTTGTGCTTTTTTTGTGGGGTGGGAGAGCGTGCACCGCTTACTGTACGGTAGTCCCCGCAGGATCTACTGTGGGTGATTGGTGGGGGTGACAGCATGGAGTCTGGGTCAGGTACCATGCGGTACTCCAGGTACTCCTTGACCTTGCCCTCGGGACTGTCCACTCTAATGCCTGGCACCAGGTCCGGCAATACCTCGTCACTGTCCACTCGTGTGTCCTTGCTGACCGCCACATGATCCAGGTCATCACGGCTGCTGTGCATGTAGTTCTGGATCTCAGCGGTGGTTCGGCGCAGTGAGTCGTAGATGTCTTCTGAGTTGAGGAACTCTGTGTCCGGAGGGCCATTACTGGCGTAGCTCCCACGGGGTGAAGAACCTGTTGATCGAGGGGAGGCTTTCAGGACTGATCGTGGGGATGCCTTGGCCCTGTACTCCTGAGCAGTAATCTGCAAATCAATCATCGGATACAAAGATGTAACATACAGCATACCATCCAAATAATGAAAAGCCAAACATTCATTATCTAAGTATATTTCAAATATTGAAAGAATTCATTTTGATACCTTTTTTTTCTGCTCTTGTTACAACTAAGATATTATTCTAAACATCTAGGGATTAATAGCACTGCAAAAGGTCACACATTAATAAACAAAACCTAGGATGGCTTGCATTACAACTGATGAGTAGCAATCTAAACACTAAATAAATATTGTCTACAATAATCATATGATGAAGCAATCAGCAAATAGCGCTGAAATGAAAAAATAAAATAACATGGCAATGAACTAAAACCAAACCATGAAACAGTTGAATAAAATTCATGAAAAACTGCAATGACATAACAGCTCTGAAATAAAAATACCAAAAAAGAATGCACAATGATATTAATCCAATTACAATGGACAAAACAAACTAATCAAATGAACCAACTGAATAATTATGTTCATTTAAAAGGGTTTTGAAGCAATATGCAGGTGTTGTGAAAACATAACTGCTGTTCAAAGCATGTAGCTGGGAGGAAAAAAAAAAGTGATCATGTACATGTGGAATACATACACATAGTTTCTATAATATACAACCCAACTATTAGTATATGATTGTGGGTATATAGTCATGCAAATGCTTTTAAAACTACAAAGGAAAAAGGCAATAATATATATATATATATATATCAATAAATATCCATTAAGTTATATAATATAATAACAACAATAATAATAATTTCATACAATATAAAGTAAGTGTTCCTGTACATGTCTCATATATGAGAGTAATCCTATAGTTATTAAAGAAGGGGAAGCGTGGTGAGAACGAAACAGAGAGGGTTACAAGACAAGACCCAGACAACATGCTGATAGAAAGAAAGACATGCAACAGAGAACAACATCTCACAGCATGCAGTAAGAGGCAAATGTGACATTCCTTCACAGAATTATGCACTACCAAGAGACAGTCAAGCACAAAGAAACACAGATAGATTTTTAAAACACCAACACAAACCCAAGACTTTCCTATGCCTCAGCGTCATACTGAGTTTGGCAGTGTGGGTGCGTAATCACTGGCACATCAAATCAAGGATCCCCTACCAGGATCAGTGACAGAATTTCTTCTTCTTCAATCTATCATGGCATGGTCAAGAAAGAAGGATGCCATATTTTGCGATATCTTGCAACCCAGTAAGGATTGGAAATTTTTGATTTTTTTAAGTATTTAAAAGAAAAAAGTTTCACAACATTAAAAGTCGAGAAGTGTATGAGAAATGGGTGAAAAATAAAAGAGTACTTGAAGCTAGAGGGGGAGTAAATATTTGGTTAAGCATTTTTTTTTTAAAGCCAGGTAATACAGAGCTACATCTTTCGGATGGCTTTTGGTTTGTAATTGCTAGATGGCCCTGAGTTTTTCCTCTTTTGCTTTCCTTTACCTCATCATCAATGCTGGATGCGATACGCAGGTCATTGCGCAAGAGCTTGGTCGCCCCCTCCTAGTGTGAGACACAATAAAAAAATAAAAGAAAAAACAACAAAAAGAGTGGAAGAGTGGTAGTTGAGAGAAAAAGAACACACAAACAAACAAATAATTGTCAGATTGTGAAATAAAGGAAGAACCTTAAGAGGTTCTCAGAGATTCCATGAAGCCAAAAAAAGAGAAAGAAATAAAATGTCACATGACAAACACAAATCCCCCAAAAGCCGCATCAGTACCTAGAGGTCAGAGTGCAATTCATTTTTTTTTCCCTTCTCAGAAGTAAGAATTTTACAGACCAGGTAACCCAAAGAATGAATCTTGCCCAAACATAGAGCTAGCAATGATTAACTGATGTAAATAGTATACAGGCAAATTTTGTTTTTTGTATTTGAATTACTTAGAAATTCATTCCATCTGTATTCTTCACTTTATCATTAATGGGCCAGAACTGAATATTGATTATCAATGATTTCTTAAGCTCCATAAATATACAAACTAGCCATACTGCAGTCTATACACAAATATGTTTGCACAATAGATGAATACAAATACCTTACATCCCATCCTTCTAAACAACAGAAAACTTGTATTATCCAGTATTGAAATATTGCATGCATTATTGCAGGTAACTGATGTTCAATTATTAACCCCTCAACATGTATTTTGCCCAGCTTTTGACACTGTTTCCTATCTACATGTAACTCAGCATTAAAATAGCCAACAAGAGGGGGGGGGGGGGGGGGGGAGCTGAATATACTGGTATATATATAAGTTCAAATCTTAAATTCAAGGCAGGCAAAAACATAAGGTAACATAAGAAAAGTCAGGTGCAAAATCCCTGTCAGGGAAATACTACATTAGACAAAAGGATAAAGGACAACGATGCATTGCATACATGTATTACACAGTACTAACGTGTAAGAATTACTGCTTACATTTTTAATTTCTAAAGTTAATGTCCTCATCTAATTCCCAGTATGCAGAGGATGATTAGTGAAGTAGTCTTGGCCCTTTTTCCAAGCATTATAGATTGGACTAGTGTCATACATTTATGTACGATGGATGCTTGCGCCTGAAAATACTAGTTCTCTATTCATCACTATCAATTGATTACTGCTGCTATTCTCTTACATTCTATTTCATTCAGAATGAATTCACAAATGGTAGAAAAAAGCAATGGTTTTACGCTGACATTATTTCTAATCTATGTTAAATATGCCATCTCAGTAAGGAAGACCCTTAATAGTTTCAAATGACCATTGCACAATCATCCAAATTGAAAGGTAAAGAAAATGACTGAATTAAAAAAAAATTGTACCACAAACACTACTTTGACATATGTCAAAGCTAATATGCAGCATTACTCCCTTGGATTGCAGATTTACCTAGCCTTTAAAAAAAAAAAGTCTTGGCCTGAATTCTGAAATAGGGACAAATACAGTGTGACTGTGAGGGAATAAAACAGGTTCATAAGTGGCATACACATACATCCATTCTTAATCGGTACCTCAAAAAAAAGTACTTGAAGCAAAATAGACACTTGTATAAACATTTTTAAAATATAAGGCCTTGGAAATATAGATAACCATAACACAAGTACATGTATAAAAATTCATGAAACGCATTTAAAACTTTGAAAGAAAGTGTTCTCATGAGGTTCACTTGCAAAAAAAGCAACATCGAAACTTTTCCTCATCTGGTTCTAAGTTTTAGCAAATGCCAAATAAAAACATGGTGTAAGAATTCTCTTTAAATTTATTCACCAAATTTCATTTTTTAAGGTGAGCATTCACTTGATCCTGCTGGTCATACTACTTCCCAACTCATTTTTGCATCATATAATTGTACCTGTTACACATGCCCTTTATGTTTGTAAAAAAAATTAATAATAAATAATAAAAAGGAAAGTAAGACTTTCCACAGAAGCAGTTATAAGAATAATTTTCTTTTGATTGCAAATGTCTAAGGAGTCCCCATCGCAGGTACACGTAAATATACACAAACAAGTTGGCCAGTTCAAATGAACTGAAGCCCAGAAAAATACATGTCTAATAATACTTGATTACATTGCATTTTACAAAAGAATAAGTAGGTCATTCTCTTTTCAATTGTTTACAAAAATGGGGGAGGTGGCATGCTCAGTTGAACACAAATAGTAATCAAAAGAAAGTGGGCGGACTTTGGGAATAACAATACCGAGATCAATAAAAGGCAACGTAAATATAATTAAGCCAACCATTCATATGATCAATTAACACAAATGAAACTAATACATGTAATTCAGGTTTTTGCTCTTTGACTTGGCTACCAAAAAAATGAAGACGTTCTCTTTTGAAGGACATAACTCACAATTTACGCAAATGCACAGTCTCAAATAATAGCATCAAAAATGAGTCAAAACATAAGAAGCAAAAGCTGCAAACACTGAATTCATCTACAAGAGCAACAACATATCTCTTCTAGCTTGGGGGGGGGGGGACCCACTGTGCCCTAATCTACAAATTAATTTATCTTTCTCTGTTTGTTTTCTTGATCATCATGCTGCCTATTAAGCATTTTATTGATGTTGCTCCACGTCATGCTGAATGTCAACAGTAACTGAGACCCCCACCCCGCAAAAAAATTTAATGAAAAAAAATCATTAAAAAACTAACATTTTGCCATTAATCTAAATCAGACTTAACCCCCTGCCATGCACAGCTTTCATAAGGTACCCAAAAAGCTTTTATGATTCCTACTTGCAAGAGCAGGCAAATCTATGATTTGCTAAAGCAATTTGAAAAGTAATGTCAGTCCTATTATTGTCGAGTAGAAATCAATGGAAAAAAAAAATTGAAATAAGCTTTTCCCCTTAAAAACCCTTACATGTTTGCTAAGCCTAAAGGATGTCAACTCTGAGCATCCAAATACAAAATAAAATGGAAAAAAAAAGGAGGGAAATTTAATGCCAATCCTGATCGTCACACTGGTTGTAAGCAACAACCCTAAAAATTGTTCTCTATCATGTATCTGTGTACCGCTAACTTAATACCAAATTAATTTAATGATGCAAGGAAGGATTAAGATCATCTCCATGGAACACAAGAGAACCTATTGTAGACTATCAGCTATATATATTTTGCATGACTAGCATGAACAATGTACCTTACTCATACAATTAACTTGACATATCTTATAATATGCACCTTTTGGAATTAGTAATACAATTCACCTCTAAGGAAACAGGGTACTTTGAAAAAGAGGGAGAAAAATAGAGAGGGAGAGAGAGAGAGGTGGGGGGGGGGGGGATTTTTAAATTTTTTTAAAGGAAGCGGGGGAGGAGGAAGAATTGTAGATATAATCCACTACACTGAGATGATTTCAATTCTTGTACATGTATGCATATGTTTTATTGCTGAGGATGAAGTAAAGCTATTACATGGAAAGGACACAAACTGGCCTTCTCAAGATAGGGCTCTCTCTCTCTCTCTCTCTCTCTCTATATATATATATCTCTCTCTCTCTTGTGATTCTGCATATTCATAATTAGATTAAAATAAAATTAGATTTCCCCTCTTCTATAAAAAAAAATATATATATACATAAATGCTATGGATGTGAATCATCTATAGATGTGGTACAAATAATGGAAGAAATATGTAGCTTTCTGTTGGTTATATGGTATGTTTTTATATCTTTCAATTATCTGCTGAATTTTGATTTGATAGTCTCACCGTGGAGCCACGTTTCTGATTAGATGAGCTGGGAACCAGATAATCCCAGGGACCAGATGGCTATGTACAGCAAAAACAATCAAATTCATCATCTTCCTCCTATTTTTCAACTTTTTAGAAAATCTACACTTGCAGAATTACTAAATGTGAAATGTGTTTGATTAGAAACATATACAAATTCAAAAGAAGAGATACCGGTAAGTTCAAATGACAAGTACATGTAACCATCATCTTTTTTATAAAGAACCATGAGTAGGCGGTCATTCTCTACATATATGAACACATCTTCATATAAAAAGATGGGCAAATAAAACCAAATAATTGGAATTTGCATATGCAAATGGGTATCTAATCACACTACAGACACCTCTTCATGAAACTGGGCTCGTGCTTAGTGTACTCTACACAATTTTGTTGGTTAGATGAGGCCTGATGACCAGCGTATGAATGCAAACACCTGATGTGTATCACTGCACACAAATGATAACTAGTGAGATTACTTCCAATATCTCTGTAACAACAATTGCTAATTATCTGCTTCCTCTAATCAAGGTACTGGTCCACTTGCATATGAGAACCTTGCACTTTGTTTTCTTAATTGTAGAGTAATGCTGCTCACAATACCTGCTACCAATAATGATCTAAAATAATTGATGTCAGGTTACAACATTATTGCATTCGATTGGCTATAAGCAAATTTCTTATAGAATTGAAGCAATTATTATTTCTAACAATTTTTTTATTCTTTGTTATGAAACAGGGCCTAGAACTCTACCCTACCTCCAGATTAAAACCAAGCATATACAAAGAACAACATTGATATTTTTGTCAATAAAATTATTCACCCAACTGCAATATCCTTACCTCTGCTACGAAATTAAAGTTTAGAAGTAAAACACAATTACACATTAATTAACCTACGGAAGAAGATATTGTATTCTTCATTCAAAAGTCAGTCTTCTCTAAAAACAAAAATAAACACAAAATTTCATCTATACTACACTAATATCTGAAATGTAGAATCACCTTCATTTGCAACGATTAATGTTTTCAGAAATGGAAATTCCAACATTGCCCGCCAATTAGGACAGGTGGAAAAACCCGTGCCGCTACCCTGCACCACTAGACCATATTTCATGCAGCATAGCAGCGCTACAGCCATTCCACACCCCCTGCATTGAAGAGTAATCTCCTATTCTTGTCACTTTATATGGAGTAATTAAAACAATCAAAGTGCACATTCATTTGCCTGGCAGTGGAATGATCTTAAAAGTTTAAAAATGATGCACCATAGAAAAGGCTTTTGGCAAGAAAGAATTCTTTTGTGATGTAACTCTAAAGTGACATTAGACATTTGGAGTCTCATTTGCTGGAAAAACAGAAAGTTTAAAATGAATTTGCTGCTTTATATTCATGAAAAGAGACAGACAAAACACTGTTTTATAGTTGAAGATGTAATTGTCGAACACTTGAAGCAGTATTCAAGCAATAAATATTCCAGTTTCTGTACTAAAATGGAATAATACCGATGTGTCACTTTTATTCATAGACACACCACTAGTCTTTGCAGCAAAATCCTAATCAACAAACAATCTGCTGGTAAAATGAAATATATGGAAGTCAATTTTTGAAATAGGAGGCAATTCATATTTTCCTTTTTTGTTCTATATTTGTCTCTGTTATTTTCCAATGTGCATGTGGTATTTGCTGAGTGTACTTTGCTCTCAATTGAGTGGTATGAATGAATATTTGTGAGAGAACACAGAATAAGGAGGGATATTCTTCAAGGCAGAGGTGTTAACTTATAAAAATTATAAGCAGAGGGCACATAACATAAAAATGAGTTTGGATTGCAGACTAAGGCACAAGCACAAAGAGGCAAATCATATAGACAGAAGGAGTATTTGAGATGAAGGGGCACCTAAACTGACCACCTGTAAAATACCAAGGAAACATCTGCGATAGTACCATAAAACCCAAAAGGAGATTTACAAATGATTTGCTATACATTTGACCAATACCATTCATTTTCATCCTTGAAAGAAATCTTAAAAGAATCTTCCCATGATACACCCAGAATTTGCAGTGGCTAGATTCTATCAGGAATTTATTCTTAGATTTAAATAGTAAACCACTTCTTGACTCTGATAAATGACCAGCATTTTTATTACTGATACCAGATCAAGCCAGAATTTGCAGTAGGTGAAGTTTAACAGTCAGTCCTATTTTGGTTGTTAATGTTTTGTTGTTTTTAAAAAATTTTAACGAACATGACAGGGTCCGATGATGACTGTGAGTTTATTCCATCAGTTATTCAGCACGGGGCAGTCAGCTTGGTGTAGCTTCAAAATCATAAACCAGGGGCAAAGAATTGAAAGATGACATGCATTTGAGGAGGAAGAGGAGCAGACTTGAGATGATGTTGTTTTTTTTTACCTGGTAAGTCTTGGGTAGTACAGATAACATCATGCTAAATTCTGGGGTGTTGAGTTCAAACAGAGCTATCAATACGGCTTGGGATGCCTGGGTGTGTAAAAAAACAACAACAAAGACCACCATAAATAAATGAAAAAATCAATTCAAAAAATAAATATATGAAATTATGACATCTAAGCTTGCAAACTTTGGACTTTGGATATCTTGCATGGATTCTGCAATTCAGCACTGGGTAAAGAGCGGTGTTGCATTTTGCTTGCAAAATGATGTGGAAGGGAGGTATGTTTTGCACAAATTTACATTACCTCATCCCTCATCACCTTGCATGGATTATAACTCTTTCCATTTCATGCCATACTTACATATCGATAAGTTTGTGAAGCATAATAATGATTATCCTTATCATTTCTGTACAGTGCCTATTAACACAATGAAACTATGTCTCTCAGTGCTCATGCTCCCTCTGCCGAGACATAGTGCATCACACTGACCAAATTCTACTAGCTTCCCATTTACACCTGGGTTGAGAGAGTGAGTTGTAGATTAAATGCCTTGTCACAAGACAGTTATTCAAACATAAATCTTTCAATTGACAGTAATACCACATGATAATGTTATAAATAAATACCTCTTCATAGTAATCTGTGCTACATTGTGACTAGTATGTGACTCTTTCTTTAACAAAGAACTTCGGAATATTTCTTATAATGTGCAGAATACTAAACTTGAGATAACTAGGACTGGGCTCTATATGGAGATTGCACTTTAATTAAATAAAATCATGTCCCAAGGGTAAATGTGAGGACTTCCGGGAATAATTTGTGAATTTTTTCTTTTCTATCATGGCTCTTTTCGAACTTTCCAATTCTACATCTCTATTCTTGTGTATTTCTTCCACTGTGTCCCTCTGTTCTGTCCATTCCCGTCTTAGCCCACCACTCCTTCAGTTCTTACCCTCCTGACTTCAGGGCTCTTGGCCTCTTTGGTCCATCCGATGATCCTAGAGACAGCCAGCCTGGTCTCCGCTGAATTGCTGAATTCTGCAGGATCCATCAGGTCTGTCAAACTCTCCATGTACCGAAGCATCGCAACCTTCGTCTGATACGTGAAAAATAATAATGTTTTGTACAATATGTTACTCCCAGTTACGGAAATGATCATGCCATCATGGATTACTCAGAAAAGTTAGAACCCCATTAAACTATAGATAAAGTGAAGAGAGAAATAGTCCCCCCCCCCCCCCACGGGCACCTTTGTGGTCTTGAAATATAACTATAATCTTAATCTACATGTAACTAAAAATGAATATGAATCTTACCAAAATGGTTCAATGATTGTTTTAGAACTATAGACATGGCATTACCAATCTTCAATATGATTCTACATTATACCTGTACAGACTTCAGTGATAAGAAGTAAAGATAACATTACCATATTTTCACATAAATTTAACAAAAATATAAACATGTGAATACGGATCACTCCCTTCCCTTTCCATGAACTGTAAAACCACTGAGTTGGTAGGACAATAAATCATGGTATTTTATTGTGTTGTCTAACAGGATATACTTAGTGATCCCGAACAGTTAAAATGAGATCTGTATGAGATACTCTTCACCTATATTAGCTCAAGAATGGAAAAAATAATTATTTACTAGAAACTACATTCTATTTCAGTCATGCTTTTCTCTTCTTACCTTCATATTTGGTGTTTGTGTCTGGTCCATGATATACTTGGTAAGTATCCTAAATTGCATCTCATAAGGGAAGTTATCTCTGCAAAAATAAAGATGTACAAATGGAAGGTAATAACCTTTATTAATCTAACCAATTCAGCTGGCTTCATACAACTGGGGCCCGTTGCACAAAACTTGCGTTTAATTGCAACTCCTAAAAATCAAACGCAAGTCCTAAATGCGCACTTCTGATTGGCTGAAAATAAAGTTGCGTTTGATTTTCCTGAGTTGCGTTCAAACGCAAGTTTTGTGCAACGGGCCCCTGATTTAGTAATGATATAGCAAATGGACCTTTTACACAAAGCCTGGACAGTTTCGAGGATGCCCCCTCCAGCTAGATATAAAAGGGAAAGGGGCAACATGAATGAGCCCTGGTATAATTTAACACTAAATCAATCAAGTTTCAAGTATCCAGTTTTGATGGCAGCACTATATCCAAGAAATACAAAAGAAAATATGTCTTTTCTGAAAAATGTATATATATGTAGGTAATATGCATCTTTTCAATTTCCCCACAGAAGTCTGAGTTGTTGCTATTCATACATACTGCTCAACTAAAGGATCAAGTTTCGATAAATATTTGTCAGTCCTTCCAATTTAGCTTCAGTATCTCTGAAGTCATCTTGATGTAAGACAACTTATAATACACCAAATGGTTATTTCAAATGTTCCAATTACTTTCCTCTACCATTTCAAGATACAGATTGTGACATTTTCAATTGAAAATCTTCAAAAAAAATATCTTTCAATATAATTCAATCTACTTTTTAAAAACAAGAGACAGAGTGAATACCTGACAGTTTCTAGTGTCCTCTGAACCTTGTTAAGAATTGAACCTAGCAGATCTGATCCCATCTTCTGTAAGAGCCTTGTGATTAGTACAAACAACCAATCTATCAGCTCAGCCTTGTGAACAACGATGAACTCCCCAAGGGTCTCCAAGAACAAACTGAAAGTCTGTAACAAGAGTAAGAGATATGTAAAGTGATCAATATGAAAAAGCATTACAGCTGCCTATCCAGTTCATACTGAGTGGTGGTAGACTGCTGACTGGCAACTTTGAATTAATTGCTTAAAGGGAAAGTCCACCCTAATTACAAGTTGGTTTTGAAAGAAGCAGAAAAATCAAAGAAACAGATTAGTGAAGGTTCAAGCAAAATACGATAATAAGAAATAAGGAAGTTATGAATTTTTAAAGTTGTAATCAATCAAACACAAAGTGGCAACTATGTGACGTATCTTGCGAGCTCCTCTCCAATTTGCCCTGTACCCCAAAAATCATTAATTAAAATTTTATCTCAGGAAAATATATAATCATATATGTCCCTTATATATAATCATTGCTCATATGTTACTACACAAAACCTGTATGAAACAAATTCATTCCTTCATCAAAAACCAAGAAAATGAAAATTTATGAAATTTTCTGTACTGAGCAAGTGGAAGAGGAGCTCGCAAGCTACGTCACAGAGTTTCCAATTTGGGTTTGATTGACTACAACTTCAAAAATTCATAACTTTCTTATTTCTTATCGGATTTTGCTCAAAATTTCACTTATCTGTTTCTCTCATTTTTCTTCATATATTTAAATCAACTTAATACCAGGGTGGACTTTCCCTTTAAAGACACAATTATCTACTCCATACAAGAAAACAAGGCACAAATAATTTTTTAAAAAGATATATACCAGTATATACATATTTGTTTCTACAATTCAGCAGGATTTGAAATTATACACTTATCAATATATATAGACCATAACAACTTACCTAAATTTGGTGCTTAATCTAGCAGTTAAATTCTTACAGATTTTTAAGAGAGAGAGAGAAAAAAAAAAACCCTCTAAAAATCTTCCCACTGACCATCAAATCACCGGGATCATTCTTTTTTCACAAACAAAAAGAAATTATCAATTTGAGTAATCTACTGAATCTTTGCTATAAAGTATCTACATGTATTACTAGTATTTTCAAATAAATCTGGCAACACTGAAAGACACTAAAAGATTTTACATTGGGTGATCTGACTGTGCAAGAGTGAAAGAATTACCTTGCTCTGTGGGTCAGCGAACATCCTCGTAAATAACTCTGTCACTCTCTTGATTTCAGATCGACTGAAGAAAAAAAAAGGAATATGAGTTTAGATGTTACAACTCAAATTTAATACAACTCAAATTTTACTGTTAGAAGACTGGTACGCTTAGTCTGAGGCTATCAGAAAGCAATGAGGCAAAGAACATTCATGAAAGAAAGAAAAAATTAAATGGAATCTACTTTCAAATTCCTTATTGAAAACTTCAGAGAAGTTTACACTATTACAGAAGTTAAGTTTTTTAGTGAAACAAATTTATTTCCATTGCTTGTCTTTCTGTTAAGAATAACTGTTAAGTCTGTTAATCATAGCTATCTTCAAAAGCAAAGGAAAATCTATACAAACTTTGGTTTCTCTGATTGCATTTATGTATATGTATGTTATTTATACTTTTTGGGGGGCAGCACCAATAAGGCTCTTTTGCCTTCCTAAGCTGTCTCCTCATTCATGCGCTATCATACTGTGATTGTTCTATAATGTTTGTAAATGTACTTTTTATGAATGGATGAAATAAATGGAATGAATGAATGAATGAATGAATATCCCTCCCCGTGTTTAGCATGATCAAGGGCCTCTTGCTTAAAGAGTTGTGCAACTGGTATTTCAACCAATTTCAACCAAACAAGATCACATATTTAAGAATTGCATTTTTTGAGTTGCACTTAATCACAACCTTTTGTTTTTAATGCAAGAGGCCCTGATCTAGTACTGAACCACATATATATTTAGTACACCTGGATCAAGAGAGCCAAGTTTAGATAAACTACCTCATCTAAAGATGTAGGCATGGGCCAGGATTCATGGATTCCTACTCTCAACCTCTTTGATCAAAAGTCAAGTACATTCACCACAGTACTACATTGTCCTTACATACTGATTGGTGAAATAAAACAATACTTTCTCTAGATAATCTACTGCTATCACAACAAACATTCATGTACCTGAGTGCTCTGTTGCTATGTAGTGTATACTGAAGTCCTATCAAGCCTTCTTTCCGCTCTGACCATGCAGGACTGGCCATCTTATTCAGGACTTCTGATACATCCTGTAATGGAATGAGAAGTATCAAGAATCTGTGTCATCCATTTCTCATTGAAAACAATACAAATTATCATATTCATAGATCAATTCATTCTCTTCATGTCTCAATAGATTATACAGTTTCAGAAATAAACTATTGAAAACATGATTCAGCATTTTCTGAAGACTGAAGACTCATTATGTTATTTAACAAAATACACCTAAAGTGTCTGCCACCTAAAATGTAAAACTTAGTATCCAGGGCAAATGAGCCTGATCAGTTAAAAGTAGGCATTTTGTCCGTCTGTGACATTGAATATTTTATGGATTATAATTTTAGTATGCCACCATGGCAACCAAATTTTATCAAATTTAACTCCTTCAGTGATGCCCTTCACAATGAAACATTAAATAGCTCTCTTCAATAGACCTGTTCACAAAGTTATTCAAATTTATGGATGTTTCTTTCCTTGGGACCTAGTAACAAGATATTTCATTAACCTGTTATTAATGAATGAATTACAATACTTGGAATCCAGTTTGCATACATTACTTGTTGCTATATCTGACAAGCCTCTGAAAAGCTTTCAGGTTGTCAAGAACAACCTTTGTTTTAAAAGTAAGCATAAAATTTGAATATATTTGTGAACAGGTCTATTCAATACTTATTTTCAACTGGCCTTCAAACTTTCAAAATTTGGCAAATGTCCATCCGTGACAAATCAATCAGGCGCAAATTTCATTATACATTATTTAAAAAAAATCATAATACAATTGTAATACAGCATTAAAAATAATTTCACTTTTCTAACATATATCTTTAAAAGAAAGTGTCATAATTTGTACATGTTTTCTGGTTACCTGTTAATTTAATATACATATCACAGGCATGACTGGCATAAGTCATTTAATTTTGAGACTCACCTCGATAATCTTAGCTGGCCCAGATCCATACGATCCCACTGAACACACACTGGAAGCATCACTCTCATCGTCTGAAAAGTTATCATACTTCTTCCTCTGCATCACCTTCTGGGTCTGTACAATCAAATCATTACAAACACTTGTTATTGTTCTAAATGTTGGTAACAATCTTTTTTACCAGTCATAATATTACTTAATTTTGTAAGAGCATCTATCTTTGTGAGGTCGAAAGGACAAATGTTGGAAAGAAAAATCATCAAACAGATTCAGTCAACAAAGTATCCATTGGTGCCTTGTAGGTTTTATGTACATGTAAGTCTAATTTTAACAAATGAAGAAAAGATGAAACGTGAAATCCCTGAAGCTAGAAGATAACAATTCTCTACGAAGTCATTTCATAACAAATTGAATTGATTTTTTTTCTCTCTCTTTGCATTGGGAAAGGAAGAGTGAAGTCATATACATAATAATGCAATTCTCCAATACCCAAATTTTTGTACAATGCCGTTATACTGTATGAAAAAGAAGAATATGCACATACTTGAAAATCATTGTCATTTTACAAAAATTTACAGATACTCCAAATCCAAGATTTACATGTACTTGGCTATATAAATATCTCCTACATGTATGAAGCATTAAGTCTTCTAGGTATATTCGGAATGCATCTAGGTATACACACTTAAAATGAAACAATTGTTTTCAGGCTTACATGAGGTTGAAACAGAAATTCAATGGGTATTTATCCTACCCAGCAAGTTGCAGAATTTTTTTTTTTCAATGGACAATTCTGACAAAAAGGAATCTTGACACCAACTCAAATTACTGGATGGAATCCACTTTGAAAGTGACTCTCTCAGCTTTCTTGTGTAAGTACTTGCTTCTAATTTGAGAAAGAAAGTTCAAGAATTCACAGTTGTTATGTCAAAGACTTGCCATCATGCCGTGTGAGATGTTTTTTTCTGTTGTTCTCTCTCAAAATCATAAGTTTAGCAAACAATGACATGATTGCATCAAGATGCCTCATGATAATTTTATGGGCAAAAGAAAATTCCTGTCCTTGGCCTAAAACCAACAGACATATGGTGCTTTGGTCCTACGTGGCTGCATGCTTCGATAGATGATCCATACCATTTGTGTGAAGTTATGATTTTAATTAAATGTTAAAATAATAAAATACAAAGAAATAAAAAACCAAAGCAAAGGCATGAATAAAATAATCTATAGATGTAATAGCCATAAATGAATCCTAAATACTGAAGCATGGGACAACAATAGAGAATATTATAATTTTCTTTTTATGTTGCTGTTGTTTTAGTACTTTGTGTATCATCCCAAGTACACTGTACATGTAGTCCTCCAGTCTTAACCCATCGCATACTAAGCCCTTGACACCCAAAGGATGAAACCCATCGGAAATGCATGTTGATGGAAAAAATTAAACCCCCTCCAACAGGTCATACGCACTGAGCTACTGCAATAAGAGCTGTTGTGGATACCTATTTTCCTGATACTGCGAAGCTGAACATAGGTGCATACAAATAATTGATCTACACATAAGAAGCATACAGTGTACATGTACATACACATGTAAACAAAATATAATAACAAGCAAATCATAACTGTTCCATCTCAAAGGAGGAACAAAGCAAACATAATATCAAAAACCAAACTTAGAAATTGAGCATTGCTATAACCCATGCAAAAACAAGAAAGAATAAAAGCCACTACACAATGATACAGTGGTTGTAGAGTATTTACATCAGACACAGGAACACATGACACAAACATAACTTAATAAACACAAACATATTTTTGTAGAAGATTCCATGATTACAAAGTGTGTCCTATAATAATACATCAAAGGTTCAAGACAATTTTCTTTTGCTTTCATTACCGGGCCTTTTTCCTACAGGAGCTTAATCAGAAAGTTTCCTTGTACACATATAATTACACATTATGTCAGCATATACTGCATGTTGAACTTTGTTTAATAGGTTTACACATTCGTATCATCTGTGCATGACCATTAAAATGCGTACTACAACTGTGCAAATTAATGTACTTACTAAACTACCAAATAATACATCAACAAAAATTCTTGTGGATAAAGAATAATTCTTTATTTCTATTCCAAAATGCAATCAAGATAGTAATTGACATACATCTAGGAGTCTCTTCTAGATAGTGTCTAATATTCATTGTATGCCGTGATTGTAACATTAAACACTCAAACTGCTTACAAAAAATGGAACAGAAACAAGATCGGACACAATCAACAAAGAGAGAATATGTACCAGTATCACAAGGACATATGCATGCCCTTCCACATGGACACCAAAAAAAAAAAAAAAAAAAAAAATCTTCCATGCCTGCTCACAGATTCTACCAACAGGTGCACATGCATTATGGGTAATCTGCAGGCTGGCTCTCCTGTTAAAATGCATCATAATGCATCACCATCATACCAACAAGTCAAGCCAAACATGGGGGTGATGAAATGGAATGCAAATCAAAGAAACATAAATAACCGTCCTCCATTGCTAGATCCCTTTCGCCTTCTTTACTCTTGGCCGCAGAGTTTGACTCACCAAATTGTCGGAGTAATCGGAATCGTAACCGTACCCATAGTTGCTCCTGAGGGCTCTCTGAGCGGTTATCTGTCACGATAAACGTTTGCTCCGAACTTTCAATTTACGTCTTTTCAATATAACATCATCTCAAATTCCTATCTATTTATCTCACATCATTTAAGAAATTGTCTTCAATGGGTTGTAAATTCTGAGAAACATGATGAATTCATTATTCATAGAGATATTTTTAGCCACTATTTAATTCTCTTGTTAAATTTTTTATATATCAATTCTTGCTGATTCTAGTTGCAGTTGAAAATGAATCTTTTCCTTTTTACTACCTTATCTTTAAAATAACAATTTTGTTTCTCTAGCAAGATGCCATCATCCTTCATTACAAGATTTTAATTCCCCAGACAAACTGGAGAAAATGTAATTGATGATGTAATGTTGCAATAATCCTACGGTTTATGGTCTTGCATTGCCGTATTCTGGGGTAACGTTCAGATTCATACACATGTAGCTCTATTCAAATGTGCCATAAAGTCTCTTAGACTGTACCTGTACACGAATGACACTACTACTACGAAATCATTCTCTCATAAAGATGAATAGATTTCGTCCCAACAAGTTTCCCTCAAATACACTCTTGGAAGCAATCATTGCAAAACAAATGATTCATACAATCAGTACAAGAAATGGAATGAGCCTTAAACTTAAATGGCATGGAAAACTTGCAGTGTAGTGCAAGGAATTACACGTAAGTCACACTGAAGTGAAAGCCATAAAAGCGAGTACGTAATTCTTTAAAAGGTGTGGAAGAGATAACATTCACTGACACTTTGTGGAAGGAGTACCTAATTGAAAGCATATAAACATGTTGCACTGGAATTAAACAGTATGAGCTAATAACGGAAACTTAAAAGCTATGAATATTGACAGTGTGCACTGAAAATGAAAGTCCACAATACAATAACACTGCATGAAAGAACCTTTATAGATCGGAACTTAATGAAGAACAAAATAGACTTAAACCAGAGTATGTGATAAAAACATAATATAAAAAAAACAGTACACTGCAAAATATATACTTATTGAGAAGAGAATTAAAAGCAATGTGAGAAATCATATAATAGACTGAATATAAGAGCTTCAGGATTTTATTCAAAGCAAGCTATAGACTTTGTGTGAATCAATAGGGAGAACACAAATAGCATCAAGCAAGGATGTATGTCTGGAACATTCAACCATACTTTTGGAAATGAAGCTAATTTGATTTCCCTTCTGGGGTTTCCCACCCAAACACAAGAGGAACACAGGTGCAGGGAGAAGTCTAGAGGGGAAGTCATCGGCTATCCTCTCCCACCCTCAACGGGTCACACACGACGTCTGATATGATTTCCGCCCTGTCTGGGATGCAAGGTGCATTCCTACTCCCGCTCCTGCACAGTTTTCATCGTGCACACCATGAGCAGGGTAAGGTTTCTGGTACATAAGTACATGGCAAGGGGTTGTGCACCGTACGAGGAGATCTCGTATTGAACTTTTAACTAACGTGTGGAATATGACTGTATGATGACCAAAAGGACAGAGGAGAAGACTGTCAAAGGAATGCAACTCATGTGGACTAAAAACCTTTATTTTCAGTATCTACATATACAAGCATGTCTGTATTGAGGCATGTACTTCCTTTCCCAGCTCTGTATAGAATGATGGTCATGTTTAAGAGTGTAGAAAGTTTTGAAAAGCCTGTAAGTTCCATCTAATAAGCCATAGGTAACACCTGATTCTTGTTACCAACTACATATACTCTACCAAGTCAATTATAGTGTAACAAATTTCAAATTCATGGTCACCAGTACTTTCCAAATCCATTGCCTACCACCTTTAACTACAGAGTGATCAAGAGGGTATGCAAGGTAATTTGGAGAGGTTTGGACAGGTTGTGGCCTTACCCCTTTAACAGACTGAAACTAATCTTTGTAGAATTGCTGAAATGCTATTTAGGTGTGGCAGAATGGAGGGCTACTGTGGTCTTACATCCTTTTAACATGGACAGTAATCCCTGACCACCAACTTTCATCCCAGCAAAAGAATAAGACAACAAGGGCTGCTTGGGAGAGGATGGGTCACTCACCAGAGCATCAGCTAGAGCAGCCTCAGCATCCTGACCTGGTACCAGGACTCTCTGGGCCATGATGTTCTGCTTCTCCTTAGGCTCCCTCTGGGCTGGACCAAGAGATGATCCACTCTGCCTCCTCTCTCGAGCTTCAAGGAAAACGCAGTTGAGGGTTTCATGAATATTTATGTTAAGTAGAGAATTATTCTTTATAACTGCAAGAAATATATTTCATGAATAAACTATGCGCAAAAAGATTTCAACAAATTTGCGTCTTTGGGTAGTTTTTGCGGCAATGTTAATTCTCATCCTTCAGCTCATAGAAGGAAAGGATGTATCATGATTCACCTAACATACTATATTTAGAATCCTTTTTGAACATTAATACCCCAAGAGCAGAGAAAAGCCCCTTCAAATTTTCTTCCACATACTCTGATTAAAAAGAAAGAGTTGCTTGATAAAATAATTTATTGCAACAGCAATCATTGAACAAATTCTCAAAATACAAATCCATTAGCCAAAGTAGTGCTATCAAAAAGCACTGTGGAGAAGACTTCAACACTTTTTGCTTCTGACTTTATAGTCAAGTTAAGCTGAATTTCAGAGTAGATTTTTTTTTCTCAAAGATAAGTGAAAAACGAACCACTAGCATATCCAAATCTGTTAGGACTGGCCTCTCTGCTTGCCCCCTGACTTCGCGGCACTGGGATACCGCTCTTCCTTCTTGTCCTGCCATTGGTTTGGATGTTGGAATATCTGGAGGTAGCTGTGGAGGGGGAGCTTGATCGACTGTTGGATCGGCTACCAGCTGCGAGAATGAGGAAGTAATGTTTGCATTAAACATATGGACGCACAGAAATGATTTCCATGTGGTGCTTCTTTTTTCAAAAAGGGAGTAAATTCAACACTTTGCAATGGAGCAATTCCTGATCTACCCCATCAGAGTATGTGCCATTAAAGTGTAACATGAAAAAAAAAAAAAAGATTTTTGAAAGAGACAAGGGAAAAAAAGGCTTTCAATATACCTACAGATAACACAAAACAAATACCAACAAAGGCAGGCATAAACAGTCCAGAAGAATCCATATACAGAATAGAAACAAAATACATTATTGATGCTGATGCATTGTGTGACATCAGCCCAATTTGTAATTTATTATTGGAAAAGGGGTGTCCTACATTCATTAAAAAAAAAAAAAATGTCAGAGCAGTGCCTTTTTTCACACTGCATTTGGAAATATATTATACAATTCTTTAATGCATCCCCCACTGATTGTGCTTTTGATATTC
Organism: Heliocidaris tuberculata; assembly: GCA_025618425.1. Taxonomy (NCBI): domain Eukaryota; kingdom Metazoa; phylum Echinodermata; class Echinoidea; order Camarodonta; family Echinometridae; genus Heliocidaris; species Heliocidaris tuberculata. The sequence continues at coordinate 55,150,980 of CM046832.1, read as the reverse complement.
AATGCATCATTCTCTTTCCATTGGCCCAAAGCTGCCCCTGAAATACAGCAGTCAGTGATGTCATCCCGTTTTCTCTGGATTCCAATTTTTCAATTATAACAAATTCTAATATAGACTTCCAATAAATATGCAATGTTATTCAAATCCATTGTGACTTTAAAAAAAATTGGTGAGCAACTTTGTACGATTATAACGGGATATTGTGGACAAGATTTGTCTCATTTCACTTACGTTGTGATTGGGAAACCCCAATTCTAGATCGTGTTCTCCCTGCACGACCATTTGGAGTTTGTAGGAGAGTGGACCCTCTAGGAGTAGCAGCTGAAAAGAGCGACAGAGAGTAACAAGAAACGTCACACAAACAGCTCCATAACCATAGATGGAAGAGGAAAAGTTGAGATAAGTGATGGTAGAGAAACAACCTTAAATAACAGTGAAACTACACTACAATTGCACCATACAGAGATACATGTATTAAGACTTTCAAATGAGATTTGGAGAAGAAATAAGAGTAGTGTGAAATTACAGATTATCTTCTGGTGGAAAAAAGTCTTATGGAAAACTGATATTTTCTTCCATCTAAAGACTGTTTCTTGCATGCATGTCAATATCATTGCATTTTCACTATACTATAAAATTGTTCTTCAAAACACTGAATGACTAACAATTCCTGATATCCAAACATCCAAGTCAAATTGTTTTGTACTAAATATATGATTTCACAAACAAAATGCCACACCTTAAATTACACAGATTCAAAATTATTTTTTTTTTTTCTTTGATCACATTACATGTACGGTATATTGTACTTCATTTTGCAGGCAGCAGGGTTGGTACTGTGGTAGAGTTATTAATGATGCAGATAAATAGGGATTTTGGATCACAAAAGTGACTGAAATTATTATTAAGGAATGCCAAATCAAGTTAGTACAAATTAAACAATATCATGGCATCCTCAATATCCCATCTAACTCAATGCTCAAATAATGTGTGAAGAGCTGGAAATTGAATCAAATCATCTGAATTTAAAAAACGGCTTTTACATTCAACCCCAAATGATCCAAAGCTTGTTAAAAAAGAAAGAATGCACATTTTCATTCAATTTAATTTTACTGAAATATGATAGCAGCATACAAAAAAAAAAAAAAAAAAAAAAAAATCAACTGATGTTTTTGTAGCGATTATTCTGATACTCAAATATCATAAAAACACTAGAGTAGTATGACTGATTAACATCAAATTTGTAGCACACTTTAGTTGAATACATTACTAATACACCAGACAGCTTTTTGAAATTTCATGCTGCCAAAACAAATAAGCTCACAAATAGAATTTTATCGAAATTGATGCAGTACTTATCATTATGCATTACAATTTCCGATACCTTTTCCTTAATCCTTAAGAGAGCCTTAATATAAGCATTCTTTAATAGACTTGTTTTCATCCATGCAAATACTAGAGCTTTCCTCTGACACAACTTTGATTAATGTGACTCGAACAAATAAGACACTCCTCAGAAGATGAATCACCAATATATTAACTTAATAACTGTATCTATTTCAATTTTTTTTTTAAACACTTCATAAATTTCCGATCTCATGTTTTTCTTTCTTAAAAAATAATTACACATTTTATATTTTATACACTAAACAAAATTTATGCTGCACCTGGCAACAAAGATACCAAATAAATGAATACAAGTAGGTCATTATTGATTTAGTTAGGATCATAGTATCACATAACCAGAGATGGGTTAGATACATTATAGGCTTTAAAAGACAATACAAAGTCATAGAAATCATAAAAAGAAAATCAAGAACAAGACATCAATCAAAAGCAATTGAAATCAAAAGACTGACGGACATGACCATCAAAATAAAAAAGGAAGCTGCACATCTAGAAATCAAAAAGACCAATTACACAGACTAGGTGTGAAAAAAATGGAAGTACGACAGTTGAAATTCAGACCTCTTTTCCTTCGTTTGGCTGCAGGAGATGAGACAATTGTAACAAAAAATGGATCAATATACTATTTTTTTTTTCCAGTGGTCAATTTAGTTTTGTCGTCTGTCGAGAGCCAGAAGGGCGTTAACTCTCTGTGAAGCAATGTGAGTAAAAGCCCTTCTGGCTCACAACAAGCAACATTTCATACTGGTTGAAAAAGAAGCTTTCTAGAACAATAATTTGCAACCACTTTGTCTTGATTAAAATTGTTACTACAGCTGTGTGCTTATTTGAATCAACTGAAGCAGGGTTACTCTGGTGATTTGAGATACATCTACAAATACATACATGTACAAAGACCACTAAAATGAAAATTAAAATTGAATTTACACACAAAAAAAATTGCCTTTATCAGGCATGTAAAAATAAAGATTTTTCACTATGGAGGAAGGTTTGAATAGAAAAGTACTCTTGGGAGACAAGAAAAGTGATATCTCTAAAGCAGGTACATGTGTATGAATATAATTACATATTACATGTAAAATTTACCCATTAACATAAAACACAAACTACATGTGCGATTGACCAGGCATGCAGTGCGAGAGAACTATAAAAAAAAAAAAAAAATCATAATCCAGACTGACTTGAATAGAACTGAATGATATTTCAGTCTTACATGACTCATAGTCTGCAAATGTGAGCCTGACGTTCATTCTTTTCAGACATATCCTTTTTATCAAAATGAATGTTTTCTATCCAAGAGATATAATTATTATACTTCAGTCTTGATCAATAATAGGAAGCCTTTAAATGAATTGAAAATTGTGAAAACTAAAAATAATGTTCAATGATGAACAATGATAAATTCAATTCACATCAAGCTTCTCAAACCAATTAAATTCATGCAAATCATATGAAAGGGTCCAGGTCTATGAAGACATTCAGGCTGATTTAAATTTATCCTATAAAATGTAAGATGTGAACATGGAATGACAACCATGACTGAAATGACAGAACATCTGCTACTTGCAGTAAACCATGTCGACCTTGGTTTTTCCTTTCTTTTTCTCATTTTCATTCTGCCACAAACATTTAAATAGACTCACAGTAATCATCCTCTCTATGAAATTGAATTTGAGATTTAAATAAGTGTATGGCTCAACTACATTTCCTATTTTCCTATGACAGCAAGTGATTTTTTTTTTATCAGTTGAGTAAATAATAGAAATAAAAACCTTCCTTTCTGCATTACAAAATAAAAGCAATACAAATTAACACTTAGTTTCCTTATAAAAAAATCAAAAGGCAGGGCACCAGTGCTATTCCACAATAACATCAAACAAGAAAAAAATAAAAGTAACGGAAAAATCTATTTATTGATCTAAACAGCTTTTGTTTGGCGGAAATTATTTGACTATTAAATCATATTCCCTACAGTGCAATCAGGGAGGAAAAGCACACCAAGAAAAGATGATGAATTTCCAGCTACCTTGCAGTCTTGGTGACAAAGGGGTAGCTGGTACCCGACTGTTCGTTCCACAAATTAGGTCGTTTGCTATGAGTGCATTGGATTAAAGAGGTTACATTATGAATTAAATGTTTAAAGACTGTTAAAAGCATGTAATGACTTTGAATTTAGTGATAAACTACATATGATTTACAACCTAAAGTAAATCACTATTCTGGTTTGGTTAGTTGGAATATACTACGTTTACTATTTATGCTAAACTTTCTATGAAAACATTCATATTTTGCAAGATTATGTTAATGCAGATTTTTTTTTTAAATAGTTAGGAAGAAAAGAAGTGTGATATCAATTTACCCAAGCTCTCCCGAGAGGTGGATTTAGATCTAGAAATTCGGGCTGCTGCCCCGCTGGCTGCTCTCTGGCCTGCCGAGGAATACCGCGATCGAGCCCGTGAAGCAGCCGCTAGGTTGATCTCACTGCTAGAGCGTTGGTTCAAGAGGGCGGGCTTGTCCGCTGTGCGTGTGCATGTAGATGAGGCACAGCAGTGTGAATAATGGATAATGGTTTGTGGGGATGATCATAGGAATGTCAGTGTATGATATGGCATGAGGAAATAAAGTCCATTATGCACAGAGAGGGAGAGAGAAAGAGAGAGGAGGGGAAGGTTGTGAGAAACACAAAAAACCCATGTTAGCACTGCAGTAAAAAGCAAAGAACAGGATAGATTCAAGAAACCATAGCAACAAGATAATAAGCACCATTTACCGTATAGACACACTAAAGTTTATTTTAATGTTAAATAGCAAAGCTACTAACATACATTTGCATGTTTGCATAGAACAACTATTTTTCTTTTTTTAATCTTTTATTGCAATGAAAATTTAAACAATTTCACGTATCCTCCTCACAGGATATGTGTTATTTCCATAGAATAATGTAAAATAATTCCATAAGAACAACAAAGTCAATACTCAGCTGCAAGAACTGCTACTGAATATAATACATGTAGTAACACTGTATATGTGATTAAAATGCCATGGTACATAAATTGAATATATTAGCATAGTATAAAGATATTAGAATATTAAAAAATTAGAGTAATCTAATAAAAGAAATCTGAGCGATGTGTGCGTACATATGGTTTGCATACTATGAGAAAAACTTCTACTCCTTATTAGTGTTAAAAAAAAGCTTGCATTATTAATATGCAATTAGGTATCAAATACACTACAAGAACAAGCAAAGCATTATGGATGGTAGCAAAATGACATGAATTTAGTAAAGGTAAAGTAGTGTCTGTAAAGGTCTAATTTGCTGAAAAGTACTACATTCTCAATTTTCCTTTCATTTCATATGGGAGACATCCACTTGTAATGGAACACAACTGACCCTTTAAAAACATTTGTTCTGTACACAAATATTGTCACAATTCAGCAAAATCTGTGACATTGAAAAACACCTGATTTCCCTTTTAATCACCAAATGGTTTCTCTAGGACAGGAGTATAAGATCTAATAATATAGAGCATATTTCTACAGAAGTATGTTCTCTTTTTACTCTTTGACTTCATTAATTCATGTAATGCAGATTTTTTTGATCTATCCAAATTCAAAAGTGATTTGTCTATCCACTTTTTCTTTTTCTTTCCCTTCGTCCTATCTTTGTCAGAAAATTCAACATTCTAAACCATAGGCCACTTGATAAGTTCCACTTTAAAACCACTTTTCAAGAGGGATTTTAATGGATAAATAGACAGAGTTTCTAGCTACTGTACTGACAACATCACAAGGAAAATATTAATGCAATCTTTCGGACTGCTCGCTGGTCAGTCAAGAATAATTATGCAGTCGGGGAGTGGCATCATGCAATCCATACACACACCAGCATATTTCATGTTGTTCTATTCATAACATTTTTAAAGATTATTTCCAATGCTTTTATTGTAATGGTCATTTCCAGCTATTTTTGGCATCTAGTTTTGAAATCCCCATACCATAAGAAATTGTCTTCAACAAATATAATAATCTACAAAAAGATATATATTTGAAATGCTCTCAACCCCTCAAGCATGTAAAGTATGGGTACATACAGTAGAAAAACTAGATATTGTTAATGCTTCAAATGGATGCAGATACATGTATCTGGTAAATATTGAATACAGAGTCTGATTAATTCCAGCAGATTTACATGAGTAATTCATGCATTTTCAGCCATGCAATTGCAATAACAATGCACTGTTTGCATACAGAAACACGCCTATCATAACGATAAACATACATGTATGTAATATAGTCCCTAAATAATGATATAATGCTATATGGTATATATGGTATTACATATACAGTATGTGAATATATTCAGTAAAATTGAGCAAATTCCTAGAAATAACACATTTTATTATTAGAATCGTTGTGTGAAGTATTACAATACATTCCTACTTTGTCTGCACTTTAAAAAAAAAATTTGCAGTATAAACCTGTGCTGAAAAGCAAAACTCAGTAGGTTACATTCTAATCATTGGAAAATCCCAACAAACCACAGTAGAGGGAAAGATGACTCAATGTGGGCGCAACAATTTCAGATTCCCAGGAATCGAGGGAAGGTCAAATTCCATCTAAGTCAGCTAAAAATATGATTTCAGGCACAAAATCCCACCTAAAGCTCATATTTCCTGTGATTGTTGCCTGGTTTTGTGCGATGTACCTCCAGTATAGAAGCTGGATTTCCATGTGTATGCATAACATATGCATCTGTTGCCTACTTTTGTATCATGGCTAGTCTGTCTACGTTCCATATGACCATTTTTTTTGTTTTGTCAATTAATAAAAAACATAAAGACTTTTTTTCATAAATAAAGATAATACTATGGGTATGGAATAAAAAAAATTAGGTGATACCTCAATTTAGGTGATTTTAAATCAAGGCTACATGTAATATGCTTTCTTTAAAAAAAACCCTCCAAACTCAAGCACATGGAAGGGAAATCGCTTTATACTCACAAGAGTCTGAAGTCCTACTGGCCCGTGATGCGACTGATCTCCGCGGTAGGCTGGCAGTCCTACATATAGAAAATGATGTAAGCCTGTTAAGATACTTGACTCAAAAATACTGGTAATCACTATATTACAACATTTATAACAGAATATAAACAGACTACCAACTAAATGCATGTATGAAATAAAGCAAATGACATAAAAGTTACGAAACTGAGATTCAAAGAAATATACATACATGTACATGTATACAAGTTCACATACAAAAAAAAAAAATATTATACTCTTACAACATTTACCAGTCCATTAAAAGTACAATCATCAGTATACTTGACTGGAAATATCTGGTTTCTCGGTCAACCAAAGAAACATTGTTTTTAATATATTTTTTATATTGTACAGTATTTTGAGATGACTGACATGGGAAAATGAACATTACACAAGATGAACCGCTTCCATGCCATGGGTAGCAAATTGTTCCCCAAAATTTGAGTGTTGAACAATGTGTTTGGACTACAAATGGCTACATTCTCCATCCTCAAAAAAACCCCCCTTAAATGTGAAGTTGTCCCCATAAAAGGTACTTCATGCCCTAATTTAAAAATTGAAACAAAGCAATACAAGTAAAAAAGCTATTGAAAGTTCATAACATTTGTTTTAAGAAATTGGGGCAGAGAAGGGGTTGAGAACTCAGCTAAATTATCAGTTACCGGCAAGTAATACAAATTGAAAAAGAAAAATACAATAGCCCCACCATATGCGTAGCCAGTACATTTACAATCAACAAACTATCAAACTAGATTAGTTTCACCACATGACTACAACCCATGAAACCAGTCATGATTGAGAGGTAGACTTACACCGTGCTGTTTAGACCATGTCATATGTATGGAGAGCGTGCAGAAGATTGAGAGAGAGAGAGAATGAACCCAGGAGAAACGAGAGAATTAAATGCAATGCAAACATGAAACATCCTTGTTAGAAACAAAGAGATTATATCAATACAAGGAGAAAATTGGTTAATGCAAGTTATAATAAACAGATAGAGGGTTGTTAATAGGTATAGTTTCAGATGTGATATATAGGAACAGTATCAATGTATTTTACACAGGGCACATAGATATCATCCAATGAAGTAGTATCAGAAAATGGACATATTTTTAACTTTTACTTTATGGGTAAGAAAATGCACTTTTTGATTTGTTTTTATTGTTGATTATCAAGAGCTGATTTCATTTTAAGTAAAGCAAGCACATTTGAAGATAATTTTCTTTGGGTGGGAGGGGGGGGGGGGGAGGGATAAATATGTAAGTTAAAATTAATTTGACAACCCATAAACATACTCATGCAAAACAGAGATTGAAAAAATAATGATCATGTTCTTCAATCTCACATATTTAATTTTCCTTGTCTGACAAGGTACCAATGCGTTAAAAGAGTCTATTAGTCCACCCCCCCCCCCCCCGCCATTTGTTTTCTTTCATCAACATAAACTATGATTATATCAAATCAATATATTAATATCATTCTGCACACTATATCTGCATGCTACTTTATACAGGATAAATGTGAAACAAAAGATACAAGGTTTGGATATTCATTAATACATGTTAATAAAGGATGATCTGGAAAGTATGCTTCTTCAAATATAGATCATGCTGATAGAAATGCTGCTTGTGGTGGAAGAGATAGAGAGCGATAGGGAAGATCAGCACTGAAAGAGGAAATGATAGGGAAGGAATCTGAGACAACCTTGGTTGAACTAAGATAGAAACCTGGAGCCAACTAAAGGACTTCAACAAACAATTACAAATATTATCCCAGTGTAACTGTTTGACTTTCATGTATTAATACTGTATATAAAAGAGGAATACATTTGCTTAAAGGTATCGTACAGTAGTGAGAAAGGTGGCGCTTTGGATATTTAACTCCTTTGTCAGCTGGAATGGAAATTATTACATATACTGTTGTGAAATGATTAATTTTGAACATAGGTGACGTTTGTTTGAAGAAAAATGGTTTAGAAATGGCTAAAATGTCCAAAAAAATAACCATCGAATTACAAGCGCGGTACTTCGCTTGTAGCGCGGTACCGCGCTTGTAATTTGATGTGAAAACAGTGTGTGTAACAAGTGTGTGCGAACCGCTATGCGCCGTTGAGCCGGGAGCATCGGGGTAGGTGGTCCTTAGCGAGGGTATAAGGTAACCGTTGATATTCGATCATTTGAATTATTTTACTGAAAATCACCGGAAATCATGAATAGAATACCGGATTATCTCACTCATGTATCTTTTTATTGAAGCCGAACAATATGAGACTATATTTGAGTAGTTTCATGCCAACTTTCATTTTGCTACCACTACTGTTTATTACCTTTAATAAGGTAAACCTTAAAATCATTGAGAAATCAGTGAGATTAAGGTGGTCTCAATTTCTATTCATTTTCTCAAAATACGGCCATCCTTAACAATTCACAAAATATCTGGTTTTAAAGACCATAAAAGAAATTTACTGATCTAATTGACCTTTTTACTGTTTTGAAAGGGGCATGAGAAATCAAAACACAGTCACAGGAAAGAGAGAAAGAGAGGGGGAGGAATGAGAGAGAGAGAGAGAGAGAGAGAGAAAGAGAGAAAGAAAGGGGGAGGAATGAGAGAGAGAGAGAGAGAGAAAGAGAGAAAGAGAGACAGAGAGCTATTTTTAGAATGACAAAATCATTAAAGATGTATGATTATTTCAGTAAAAATGAAAATTATAAAATGTATGAGAAGGAAAGAGGGAAAAAGATGTAAATAATATGAAAAGTATCTAAAAGAAACAAACAAACCCAACAACAAAAAAATTCTTTGTAGCAAGCAAGCAAGGGGTGCAAAACAAGCAAATAAAACATCAGAAATCATAAAACCGCAACTCAAAATATAAGAGGGGGTTGGTGTGCGTACTTGTAATCCCTAGCGAACCTGAGGTTTTCATGTGAGCTGGCGGTGGAGGAGCGTGAGAGCGGCCTGCCATCTAAGGAGGTACAGCTCGAGGCCTGGCTCAACTCTCCTTGAAGCATCTTCTGTTTGGAGGCATCTAAGTTGTTGAACATCTTGTCAGCGTGGCTCTTGAAGTGCTCAGAGAACTTCCAGAATGCTCTGTTGAAACAAGAGGATTAATGTAAGATCCCTTTGCAGTAACTCCCTGTAAGAGTAATACTCAGTGGGACTGTTTGGGTATTCTTTCATGGAAACATAACAGTTCTGAAAAGAACTGATGTTCAAGTTGTTCAATAGACTATGTTATTCTTTCAGTAGTGTTGAAAAGAACTTTGGTTTTCTTTCAAAGAAAGCATGGTTGGATTGTAAAAAAAGGTGAAGAGTTTTAACATCATTGCTCTAGGATTATAATGAGACGTTTTTACTACAGATTAACTTTATACGTCAATATGACACTTTCATGATTGGCAAATCCTTCAAATTATCAAAACTGTTACACCATTGTAATGTTTGATCAGGGTATTTAAAGTTCAAATCTGACAAATTTATTGATCTATGATACTTAGATCTGTAAAACATAGTAATGCCTAAATTTGCTAGTTAAAGGAAAAAATCTTACTTTCTTGAGACAGCCCTGGCTTCTGAGTCTGCATCCTCAATGCCCTTGTGAATAGCCTCTGAAAGTAGGTTAGCATGTCTCTCCAATGTATGTGTATCCCACACATTCAAAACTGTGTTGATGTATGTGAATGTTTGCCTATAAATGATAAGAAATAGAGGAAAAGTAGAAGCAATTTATTAGAAAATAAAACTATTGCACAGGAATGACATTTTTTTTATTGTTTTTTGTTTAAAATTGTGCATCACATTACACAAATGTATTGTAACAAATACAATTTGATCTCTTCATCTGCTTTTTCCAATCCCCACACTGTAGAGATATACCATTAAAAGAAAAAAAAAACAACAACATAGGAACCAGACACTTGTTATTGTATTTTGTTTAGAACTTTGCTTCACATCAAAGCAAAAGTATTGAAACAGATATAATTTGATATCTCCGTCAGCTAATTCTAATGCCTATACTTTAGGTAAATGTTTGCCTGTATAACAAGAAATACAAGAAAAGTTTAAGAAATATAATATGAAAAGAATGCACATGAAATGGACTTCTTTGATAGTATTTCGTTTAGAATTTTGCTTCACATCAAATACATGTGTTGTAAAAATATAATTTTATCTTTCCATCAGCTGACTCCTAAGCTTATACTGGTGCAGACTAGAGCAATCCATCAATTATAAAAAGGTCTCCATGCTAAATAATAACATGTTATCAAATAAGTTTTAATGGCACCCTTCCAGCACCTTTCCGAATATTAACTACCTTTTCCTCAATCCTTGGCATCCTGTAAGTACCTGTATCTATAAGATCTATTACATCTGTACAGCTAACAAGCAGGAAAAGTGTGTTATCAATAGTTTCATTTCATCTGTCACTGCACTTTCTTTCGAGAAAACACTTCTTTGATTTTGGCAACATGAATTCATGAAGCTCACTGTTAAAGGGTCATACTCTGAATATTCGACACTAAATGCCCTTTATTCACAGCAAACACACCAAAAACGCAAGTTTTCATAGCACCCTCTCCCTCTTTATGTGCCACTAATACATGTACATGTACCATAGTTTACAAAACATGACACAATTATATCATTTAATGATGTACAAGTATGAAAGGTTCTTTACCAGTACAATACAAACGTCTTGAGAAATAATGTATTCTGAATAAGAAATAAGAAAGAAGTGAAATATATCATTCAAATAAGAAAAAGAATGTTCCATTCCCAAATCAAGTTAACAATCAAGGAAAAGTACTTACTTCCTAATGGCAGTTGACTTTGAAGTTGTGTTGCTTTTGATGATAGGTATAAGTCTAGGTGAATGCGTATGCTGTAAAATGAAAAGAACACACAAGAGACATGTTACAAGGAGAGGAAAGTAAGATAAATGAAGAAGCAAAGGCAACATTTTACACCTGTGTCTATACTCTTAGTCTGCTATTGATTTCCTCTTTAATATCTCTATCTCTATCTCACTTTCTCTCTCTCTCTCTCCGACAATGTCCTTTCTTTTACCAATCTCTTTCGAACTTTGGAAAATGAAACACAAACCACAACTTCTCAGCAGTTCTATTCTAATATAAGCTACAATATTGTGGCTCCACTAAATCAAGACACCCCCAAAAGAGATCAAAGTCCCAAAAGTGGTAAGGACTTTAAAATGTCAACAATTTATATATCTTTTTTTATCATAATCATATTGGGTAAGCATCATAAAGATGCCATAAAAACAGGCTTTCTTAACTTTTTACATTCATTTGATCTCAATGATGAAATAATGCTGAACATCAATCTGTCTTATAGAAATATGTTATCTAATCAATATTTATTTTTAAAAATAAATAAATAAACATATATCATGTCAGAATTCTGTAACTAATTTGCAATATATTTCACATGTTATGCATTTATTGCAGTTTAATCATTCTGTCTTATGCAATTCTCAATTGTTCTCAGATACGTATCTACCTCGTTAGGTGCCTTACGCATCCCTGGGAACGGATATGTGGGCATTATAAATGTTGCTATTGTTATTGCTGTTATTCAATTACTCACCCTAATGATAACATCTATTGCAACAATGCTGGATGTTGCCATAATCTTTGCACTATTCTGGATGAGAGTGAACAAATGGGGAAGGACTACCTCGGCTGCATGGTCAAACTGCCGCCGCAGACGAATGGACAAAAACCTGTAATGACAAACAAAAACGAAAACTATGTCTAAATATGAAATGTCATTACAAAAACCTGTAATGACAAACAAAAACGAAAACTATGTCTAAATATGAAATCATGTTGTCTGCATTGAGGCTGTCTCAATAAAAGTTGAAGGATATAGGACAATTACATGCCTAATTACATGCCTGCTGACAGCCAGAAGAGCTTTTAAGATATATACTCTTCCTAAAGGTTAAAGCCTTCTTGTTCTCAGCAAACACGTAAGTGATCACCTGGTCCCTTGAATAGGGCTTAAGAAATCGGTCACCTGATAGCCTGCATGAACACACTAAACAAAGTTCACAAAGTTTATGCTTCCTCACTAATATCTCTGCTGTTAACATGTTATCATCATTGTATTTCATATCATATTTTATAAAGTCAATACCAACAGGAGCATTCACTGCTTGATATATATGGAAATTTGTCACATTTCACTGAAGACCAACCTGCACGATAACCTGTACAGTACTGGTCATCTCACTACTGCACCTCAGAATACTGTACTAGATCGATGGCACATTACAAATGCTGTATTTATATTAGTATACTGTATTTTCACCACAAATGGGACATCAGTGTAGTGATATATGATCAGGCTTTCCAAAGAAACAATATAAAATGTTGATAATGCATCAATAGCAGATGTATAATCAATCAAAAGAGTTATTTCCGAACTTGAGTTCAGGGTTACCTTGCCTTCTTATCATCACAGATAACACTAATTTCAATTTATGATACATGTACATGCAAAACTACACAGTTTATTCTTCAATACATTCTATTTCAGACAAACTTATGTGAACTTCATTAATTAAAAGACACAAAGAGGACAGGTTTTCAAAGAAAGAGTAAGAACTCACGCTAATGTGATGCAAGCTTCTCTTAACACCTGTGACCTCAGATCTTTGACAGACATAATAAGGGCTTCTTCCATTTGTCTGAGAGATGGACCAAAGCACTCATACTCTGCAGCACCCGCTATGATGAATGCTCTTAATTTCTTTAACTGAAAAGAAGAATCCAATCAATAAAAATGTGTCACTATTACAATGACCAAGATGATGTCCAGGGCCCTCTTGCATAAAAAAGTTGCATTTAAACGCAAGCCAAAAAATTAAATGCAGCTTGATTTTCAACCAATCAGAATCGCGTATATTTAAACGCAACTTTTTATGCAAGAGGGTCCTGATCAAGATTAAGTACTAGTAGTCATTTGAAAGGGTGTATTAGGGAATAAAGATAGAAACATCAAGAAAATATTTGCATAGTACATTCACATAGAACACTGTATTTCCGGAGTAGACAGTGCACTTTAGGCCAAAAGAAACATAGTGCTAATAGTAAGTCTCTAGGGGTTTGAAAGACACTTATCTTCCCAAAATGATTTTAAATTTTTATTTTTTAAACATATTCTAATTTTTTACATCATTTGGAAGTTACTTGTCTAGATTGTATCAAATGTACATGTAGCTTCAGATCATGTACATGTATGTAAATGTCCCAGTGCATAACTACAGTATAGTAAATTTCATGACCCTGAGCAAACTGCATTACTCATATCCCAGGTTATTAATTACAAGGTCAAATGGATTTTATTATTGAACAAGACCGGGCAATATTTCAGTTATAATTTTCTTGTTCCATTGTTCCTCCAAAATTAGCACTTCACCTTTTCTCATCAAGTCAATCAAGATTTATGATGGATATTTTTTTTTCTAGGAAACTGTGGAGATAACTCTAAATGAGGTCTCTCCAATATATTTTAGGCCCCACCAGCACAATTTCTTTCTGAACTCACTGGACGCAATGAGTTGTAATTAATCGTCATGACAACTGGCATTGCTTAATTGAAGACCAAAATCATATCCGCTAATTCACATCCGCTGCTCTCTTTATAGTGCCAAGATTTTTCAACTAATTTGAGGGGATCCATTGGAGTATACTCTAAATTAAATGTATCCTGCCTGCCGGGAGTAATTCATCTTTCAATCGCACACATGGAACTGTTCTGGGTCTCTTTCTTTTCTTTTTACCCACAGACAGCATGGTTTTAATTCATGAGTAATCATTGTGTTAATCTCTCAGCACGGATCACTTTGGGAACTGCAATGTTTTGTCTGATGTCTTTTGTTCAGCACATCTGTCATAAAATACACTTCAGCTGTTTCTCATCATACTTTTAATACGAGGGCATTTGAAGAGCAATCCTTTTCAGGAAAAATTTCTACTACGATGTTCTTCCAAACTGACAGAAAAGGAATGAGAAAACTCACAAGTTATTTTTCACCTTTCCCAGAACTCAACCTTCTCTTTAAAAAGCAGCAATAGTAATACTACAAACTCCACAGTACTTCTGACAACTGTACTTTAACTGTTCAATCCATCTGTAGTAAAGCACATTTCTTATCAGTGAATTAGAGAAACCAAGCTGCACTTACTGCCGTTACTCTCAGTTCCCAATCTGCCTTGTCATTGCTTAGAATAGCTGACATTTTACTCAGGTCATCCTCCAACTGTTTGGTTGTGAATATCTGTCAGACGAAAAGATAAAAGCTGGCATAAGCAAAGCACTTAGACAAATGATAAGTCCTTCTTATGGATTGATTATGGTTTCATTTATTTATTCTTGTCCAGATGCAGTAACGCATCATGAATCTTCACCTGAAGTATTCACCATACAGGTACTTGACACAGAAGACATTGATATGGATATCAAACGCTGCACTGTCGATAATGATACTTTTTTTCACTTAGTTGTTTAATTTGGCTCTTTATATTTTGTCTCACCCTCCGTCAAAAGAACACATACCTGCACAGGTCTATTTTAGAGAATAAAAATGACTGAAATGAATTGCAGAACTTTGTGAAGTTTATTTCTCATCAACTTCCCAACATCTTATCAGTCTCAAAATCAGTCCACAATTGTACAACCACCTCCATCAATCATGTCTCTCCTTTGCATGTGCTCATGAAACTATTATGTCACTTAAAAAATATCGCACTCTTTTGCACCTATGTCCACATGAAGACAAAATCATCGTCATCGATGGAAAAGCACAGGCAAACATGAAAAAAAGATATCACTGCACAAGACAGACTCCCTTTGATAGATTAAAATGCTCCTGAGTGGAGGCGTTTAAAAAGGGGTCCCTCGTAATAACCCATATGTGGAAGGATACTCACTGAGACACTAGGGACATCTTCATAGGCGGCTTGGAAGGTACTCTCGTCCACTGCACCACTGCTAGAAGCTAATGAGACGTAACAACAGAAGTTTTGTTTAACAGCCATTATCGTGTCTTTATATCACTTTGAACATACAACTTATTATCTTGAAGTTACAAAGAAATCGTACAATGCACACACCCGATGAAAGTTTTTCTGGGTTATTAATCAAATGAATGTGCTAAAAGTGCTATATTCTGACAAGGAGACACTGGGCGAAAATGAACAAACTGTAAATTCCTTTTACCTGCAAAATCACTCTCGCTTGCAAGTTACTATGTCAATATGTTTCTCAAATAACACAATATCCATACTGTTCAATGTGCAAAATTTTCTTCTCTTATTGATCTATTACCTCTCATGTGCGGCATTCAATTAAGAGAATATGCCATACCTGTAGAGGGTCTACTGATGGACTTTCGTTGTGTAGTGGATGTAGTGGGCCTCTTAGCAGGGGCAGCCTTTTGTGCAGCAGCCTGTAAAATGATAAATTTTGCATTATTGTACATTCCATCATGTTTTTATACCCATGATGCTTTGAGGCTCAACAGAATGGCAGATTTCACTGTCTTCAGAAGCTTGTAATAAGTGTTAAAGCATGGATAACATAACTTTTACATGTCAAGCAAAAAAGGTTGTTAAACACACAGGCAAGGATAAATAAACACACAACAAAAAAATGCAGGAGGGTTATCTACTATATATATCTTGTTATTGTTTAAAACAGTCTTGACCACTGGAAAGGGAATTCTATATAATCAAGATATCATACTAACTACATGTATATTACTGTACAATTTAAATAAAGTTATTCAGATTATAGATATTGTGTTATGAATTAAATTAAAAAGAAACAGGGAAAGAAAATAAAGGAATAATAAGAAAAAGATAAGATTATATAACACTGCACCACAAACTTAAATAATCCAATAACATATTTCTTAAAAAAGAAGAAAATAAATCAATTTTGTAAGTGTTTAAGGAATACCACTTATGAGTTAGTAAGGTGAGAGAATAAACTGTGCATGTAGCTAAAACTTCAAACTAAATGTAAAGTGCAAAAAATTAGTCTTGCCAATGGTTTTTTAGTTTCACTGCCAGAATGAGATCATGATGAGCTTTGATTTCAACCTTTTAATGTATCTATGACAGCTCCAGTTAGAGGTCAAAGTTCGAATAAGTATCAAACTGCAAGCATTAGTCGTTTGAGGGGAAAAAGTGCAAGCTCTCACCTCAGCAGCAGCCCTCATGGCTGCTTTCTTTGCAACAGCACTTTTGGCTTTTGCGTTCCATGATGATGTGGAGGTGTCGATTCGAGATTCGCGAGATTTTTTGGACTGTTATGAGGTTATGAAGGGTGTCACGTTTAAAAGGAGCATGCAAAACAAAATAAAATCATAATAGCAAGGTGCAACAGATGTATATGTGGTTCTTTTAAATATATTATTAGAAGGTAGATAAATGCAAAATTACATGCCTTTTCTCATAACAAAGATTGTAAGTAGTGGAGCTTTAAAAAAATTAACAAACCTATATATGTTTGACTTGAATCAAATAAAACAAAATAACCTACAGAACAAATAATTAAATGATCAACAGAAAACGGGTTTGAGAAATCCTATCAAATACGTAGATATGATGTACACTGTATTAGTGCTATAAATAAAATTAAAAAAATAAATATTCAAATAAAATATACATGGTTAGTAGCAACATACCAATAATGATTGTATCATTTTTCACTATGAAAATACATAGATATGGTTGGACACTTTTTTCTTGAAACAGAAAGGATTTATATGATATAAGCTATCAAATCACAGATATCTTTGACACACATATTTTTATTTAAATGAATACTTAAAATGTGGAGCCTATGAAATGTAGGGAACATACAAAGCAAACAAAATACATGTACGTGCACATTTAACAAAAACATGACACAAAAACACATGCAACTTCTGTTTAAACACATGTATAGCTGACAATGAAATGGTTAATTACTCCACAATGAAAAATGCAATGCAACACTAAACACATATATATGTAATTTTTTCCACTTGAAATTCACACATTTTCTACAGAAAATGTTTGCTTCTGGACAGTGTAAGTATATTTGAAATCAATTTGGCAACCATAATCTCATTCTCAACCTCAGCAGCAGCTTAACTACTTCTTATTTCTTTTATTCTTATATTTGGAGCTAACAGCAGAACACAACAAAATTTTCAGCAGTGCTATAAATCACATTATTATTTATGAAGGGTTTTCAGGCGACCAGAAAAATTGGCTTAATCTCATGGTTTTGCGCAAAAGTACGCGGATGACCGTGCAATTTTAAAACACTACCTCATGGTTTGTGTAAAAAGTACCCGGATGACCGTGCAATATATGTCCATATCTCATGGTTTGGGGTGTGCATGATGCGTAAAAATGTGAATACGCATTTAAATACGCAAAGGTTAAGACAATGGACGTACGCACGCAGCATTTGCAAGATGTTTGGGAAAGGACAAAAATAATGTTTTTCTACTTGTGTTTTATGTTGAAGTCAATACAAAAACATTAGGACATGTAATGGTGAAAATTGAGGATCTAGGTTTCATACAATTAATAATAACATTGAATGGCTTTTCTTATGTAGGAAACAAGGGTATATCGCACTTGCTTTAAAAATATTTCACTCGTCGTGCCGACTCGTGAAATATGCTCATAGCTCGTGCGATATATCCTTGTATCCCACTCAAGGCCATTCAGTATTATATAAAGATCATTGTACTACTAAAAGTAGGTGTTCATCTTTGGGCTAACAAAGCAGCATTAAATGAAAGATGGATTCACAGTGAAGTTTAATGTTCAGAGCTATATTTAGTAAACTAATGATGTGCTCATGTACTATTAAATGTGTTCATTATGTGGCAAATTACTTGAGCAGTGAATAAGTGATTAATTTACAAATGAAATTAATGCTTCATTAACTGATGAGAGGCAAGAAATGAATAGTGGGTGATCAGTTTATTAACAGGTGTCAGGAGTTTTTTTTTTTTTTTTTTTTTCATCCAGTCTTTTCTTTTTTTTGGGGGGGGGGGTGGGGGGTGGGATGTTGTTGCTAGTACATGTAGAAGTCTGATGAACATTGTACCTCCTGATCAAGTGTTTGATAAACAACAACAACAAAAAACAACAAAAAACAGACAGTAATACTGCTGTTTCCTTCATATTTAATTTTTCTAAGTCAGACCATAAAAATGCCATAAATGTAAGGTTAATAAATGTAATGATGAAAACAACTAAATGTAGTGGATGCTGTATTTCATGTCAGCGATGATAATGGTGATGATGCCGAGGATACATAAATGTTTAACTATTAAGACTCAATTTTAATCTTATTCTAAAACCTGTAATGGTATGTCACTGAAGCTCCTTAACAATAATTTTTTATCAATGTTGTTTGCTGAGAGACAGAAGGGTTTGAAATCCTTTTATTTTACAGAGAGTCAAGGCCCTTCTTGCTCTCAGCATATGTGCTATGCTCATGCGCTCCTCATTAAATGATTCTGAGGTAGCTATCACTATGCAAAGTGACATGAAATTACAATGGAATACTTACAGGTTTGCTGTCTGTTTCATCTTGTGCAGCTGTGGTTTTGGAAGGGGCTAAAATGAATAACAGAGAGAACAGAAGAATATTTTCATTACTTCTATGAAATAAAGTATGAAATGCGGGTTTGATTGCATCCTATACATAATAAAAACTTTGTTGGAGTTGAATTCTTAGTTACCAGATCTGCATATAAATGTAAGACAATATTTATGTTTATGAATGATAGTAAGAAGAAATCGGTTCTGACTAAATAAACTATTGCTAACAATAAGTATTCACAGTTTACACTGAGTACAGACATTCATTTTCAATGAATATATTTGACATGAAACAGGTCATTGATAAGTCACCAAATGCATGCATCAATAGCATTTTTCCCCTTCAAATATTGGGGAATAACTTGATGGAACCCGACATCCAGGTTGGAAACAAATTTGATTGCAATCCAAGTAGCAATAAATTACATGTACTTATCATAACTCAGCTTAATTCTCCAGAATTACAAAAGAATCTATTCAATAAACAAACAGAAATCGGTATTACCACACTACTCTCCGAATAGATCATTATCAACAGTACAGCAGAATTTGAATGATTATGATGCTATTCAACTTCCAGTTAAGAAAGGCTGAATTATAGATTACAATCTGGAGGAAATACTGTTTTCTGGGTTATCATCCTTCAGCATCAAGCAAACAAAACAGGCCCTATTATTATCAACAGTACTAATAATGTCGAAAATTCCATGAATCTGCTCGGTCTTTTAAAGGAATGATTTGCCTGACTGTAAAGAAGCTTTTTATGTAGTTTAAATTTATTGAAATGGATCAATGAATTATCAAAAGCAAAGACACAATCTGTCAAGTGGAATTTCAGATGAGAATCACTAAAGTAATGTAGTCCTTAAAATGGCACTATAATACCGCAATAAGTCCCCCCCCCCCCCCCCCCCCTGAGCAACAGAGAAATTTTACTAAGTACTGTTAATCTTATTTTATCCAGGTGGAAAAAAATTCTGTCAGTTTTCAGGACATGAAGAGAGTTATTCTCAACATTATATGCCCCATCATGTTACAAAAGTTCACACTTTTAATCAGAATGGAAATTTGTTATGTGGTATTAAAGGAAAACAAATTGATAACAATCAAATTCCATCTGATGGTTTAAGTATATGATTAAAAAATATTTATACCACATCAAAGTATTACTGTGGTATTTTCTCTGAAATGAATTACAAATTCTTGAGAGAAGGCTGCTATTAAAGAGCACACCTTATCATGTTGAAGCATCACTCACACACATGTGGCTGCCATTTCAATGGAAATTCAACGGAGTTATCTCTGGCATGGTCCATAATGGGTTAACCAAATCAAGGTTTTCGGCGGGCTATATTGAGAGCTAATTACGGCCCGGGTGTTATGTTCCACCGTGGATAACTCTAACAGACTTGTGACACCGTGTCAGTCGCGTGTGCATTCCTATATCCACTCAACCTAGTTAAAGGTCTGTATTCAACAGATACAATGCTCACCCATGGTTTTAATTAAATGTCCAGTGGTATGTACAAGCCTATAGCTATACTGATATTTATTGGTGTGGTTTAATATGAAACTTCATGCAAAGGCCTATATACACAGAATATATACATGGTGAGCAAAAAGAAAAACACAGTGTTTCAATAGCAAAAATTTATTGGTTGGCTAGTGGCACAGTAAGGAAAAAAAGAGGAAATATTGTCCATCATCCAAAAGCATCTGCTTCGTTGAAGAATCAGTAGGAGTTTGTTTAAAAATGACAATTTCACTGATAATGGAAAATAAATGAAAGAATCAAGCTGCCCAGGTTCACCTATTTGCAAGTCAATTATTCTGATCTGTCAACGAGCGTCACAATCAAATTGCTTTTTTGTGGGATTGCGGAATATCTGCAAAACTGGGGCCTGTCAATTTAGATTGATGCATTAAAATAGAAATAAGGCTTGACAGCTACGTGTGGAAAAACCTGCACTTTGAAAGCAAAGGCTGCATTCTTTTATCTCATTGGATTGATATTACGATGACTTATCTCCTGTAAATAGAGTGAAGGCTATGACATCTACAGATTTAATTGCGTTATCATGAGCCATTATTTATATTCAATTCACACATCTACACACAAACAATGTGTTTTATTATTGAAGAGACTTTTCTAGAGAGAAGTGCAATGAGCTGGTGGAAAGAGATTATTATTTTTGGTTTCCCATTAATAATTACAATATTCTGTCTTCAAGGATATTTAATGCATTTACAAGAGCTATTACTCATTCAAAATAACTTGGCTGTTTCTCAACAAGCATCAATATTATCATTGCACTTACCTTAAGCTAGTAAGTGACTTATACTCTTCCATCACATTGCATTCCAACATTCACATGGCAGATTTATTACAAGGTATAAAGGAAATAATCAAATTGAAAATGTCACCTTATAGACTTCTTTTTAATGACAAGGTGGTATGGGGTATGATAAATAGATTTCTGCAGGTACTAGGCATCCTTGAAAAAGATTATATCATCTGTTTAGAGCCAGAAGGGCATTGACTCTGTACAAACGATGGGACTAAACACCTTCTGGCTCCAAACAGACGATATAGTTGGCAGAATATACAGTATCAATGCAGCCTTCTAGATTCACATTCAAGTTTTGAAAAAATGCAAGAATGTACTTACGGTATCTAGGAGTGAAAAGTGACCTGCGTGGCACTGGTATTGCTGAAGACTTAGAATCCATGTTTAATATACTCCAATAAATTGTCAAAGCACCAAGATATGTATAATATCTCGCACAAGTAACTCACAAGATTCTATGCACTGCATAAAAATCAAGAAGCATGCTCTTTCTTGGGACTCAAATAATTATTTCACAGGAATGGTTGAAAGACAGTTGCATAAACCTTTCTATTCCTCAAAGTATTGATTGATTCCTCTTGCCTTGAGGGAACACTGCTTGGAATTAAAATCACTAGGAGAATACAAGTAGAGGCAGGATGCAGCAACTGACATAGTTGAGGGCTTCTTCCTGATGACTTTTGTGGTGGTAAATAAATATTTGGATGAAATGAAAATTGTAAGCTTCCTCTGTAAACAAACAGCACCACTTGAAAATAAAATGTTGTCACACAGCCAAACAAGTTGGTTTCCCAAAGCAGGCTGTCACACAGAAATCTTGCGAACTGGAACTCAAAAGTCAGATGGGAGTAGCATAAATTGGGAGAATAAGGTGGCTAAATTGAATTCGCATATGGTTCTGGCAGCAATGTTATCTCTCTCTGGCATGTATTCAGATTCAGAGAGCACTCACTGTGAATGAAGCCGTTTCACTCCCAGTTCTCATTATCTACATCCTATCTCCGCCTCATCAAAATAAAACAGGGACAGTCCAACAGCGAGAAGTAGGTAAATTGAATGACTGAAGTCGCTGTACTTTAAAACATCAAACTGACAAGAGCAACACCACTGTCAGTGAGTTACAACTCAATGCAGCTCCTGCTTAAGACAAAGGCCAAGCTAGAACTTCCTCTGATAACAGTTGAGCACAGAACTATGACTGAACTGAGCGTTTAATCCACGAGATGTCTTAATCTATAATCCATAATCTTGTTTTTAAAATGTTGGCATACACTGGGTATGGTAAATCCACTCTGGGTCAAACCATCATGACGTCGAGTCAACGTGCTCAAATGCTCAGGATATCAAAGAGATAATATGTCAAAATACAGTCTTCAGATTAATAAGATCAGTCTTTCAAAGCCTGACCATGTTATGTAAAAATGCATCCACATCAATCGTTCCCCCCAAAATGGAGTGAGATGATTAAAACTGTTGACTCCACCATCTGAATCTAGCACTGGATGGGATGAGCAATCAAGTCTATTAGATAGACTGATGCATGCATACACACGCCCAACCAAGGTTGAAACATGAAGTCAGATGGTGGGGGGATGTCTATATTGGTAGTCGAAGGATCCCCTACCTCAGTCACTCATCGGTGGAGAATCTGGAGGGGCTTCTGACCTTTCGCTCTGGCAGATGATGGAAAAATGGTGCAAAGACAATGATGGAAACTCACACGTTTGTCTGATGGATGCAGAGGGGAGGTTACTGAGGGTTTAACGAAATAAACACTGTCCATCTCATTAATTTTTTGCTGGCCATTAAACTGGATATCCTGCATGTATCTTATTGGTATTCAAAACAGATGCTGATGTATGTCTGTGTGATCACTTTCCCATTTCATTCACCAGTAGCAGCAGTTATTCTGGTTCCAACTTTTCTTCTCATCAAAGATAAAGAAGACAAGGATGTTACAGTCTCATTTTATGATACCATATGATGAAAAATGCAGCTCTAGAGCAAAATTCCCAAGCTGTAACAAGGCATGAAGACTGAGAGTAATATGATATTGATAATCACATTCCAATCCAGTACAATAGATTGATCAAGTTCAAGTCTCCACATCAAGACTAATAACGCAGTTCATAGGGTGGCCCTACAATAGACAGATCTATGCCTCTCAAGTTCTATCTTGAGCTTTGTCCATCCAAAAGCGAGATCTACTTATCCAATTTACCTGACACTGTCAAGAAGAGCTCAAACAAAACTGTCCTTTGAAAATAGGCAAGAGTGAAGGGACAGGCACGAACAATTGTTTGAAGTCCTTATTACTCCCTATGCAAAATGCTTGAAGAGTTAGTAAACTGATACTTGTTATTCAAAGGTCCACAAGGCTTGTTCAAACAGAATCTCTAATTCAATAACGAGAAACAAATCGAGAAGAAACCAGTTCTGAAGTCCACAAAGCATGAAGTGCCTGGAATAATATTTCTCACACTTTGCTCATATTTATGATTCAACTTTGGATGTCTTGAGTAATCGATGGCCTCACGAAATAGACATGTAAATGCACTAAATGACAATGTGAAGTATGTGCTTCAGCAATGCCCCGGTGGCAAGAACAGCAAGAGTCATAAACCAGAGTCAAGTTTGCCACAAAAACAAAAAATATCAACTGCTGGAAGTGATACTGAATGATTTGGATGAAAAATAAAAAGTATTGCATTACAAACATAGCAATGCGGTGTATCCAATTACATTCCACAGTCTGCATGCCAGATATGCGACACCCACAAATGTATTCAGTTATCTTTTTCCAGCACATCTGTAGGCTGTTTGGCAATGGGACGTGTTTGTTGTTGTGGTGAACAAGTGGGGGCCCCCTATTCATCGTCTAGTGATTCTTTTATTTATCGTTTGAAAGTAAAAACAAAGCTACGTTGTATGCAGCAAAATGCCACACAACTACGATGTGAGTCAGTTATTATGTTCTAGGAGAACCCAAAGAGGATACATGTACTTCTCCATTGTGTTTCAACTTAACAATTGCAATATAACTTGCAATGAGACTGTGGTAGTGTGTAACCAGGACATGGATATTTTCTGAAATCAAAACAATGCACTGTTTTGCAAAATGATTACAAATACTCTATACCCTATTGTACAAATACTGCACTCTGTGCAAGAAAAAATATTTTAAAATGTTTGTATTATGGTAAACCTAATTTTTGAGATTATACTGCAGTGAACTCTTTATATCCTATGGTCATTGTTTGGGATGCTCTCATTGATAATTATGTCAGGGAATTTTATCATGAAACTCATGATTTAAATTTGCAAATTCTTATGAATTGCTTTCTTCATAAAAATTGAATAGCTGTCAAATAAAAACATGCCCAAACATTCCATCTCCTCCATCCAAACCCCCCCCCCCAATTAAAAAAAAATCAAACGAAATTTGGGATGACAAGCTTACTCATGGATATTGATAAGAAAGGCACTGCCTTTGATCGTGTCTAATCAGGCAGAACATGTCACTTTGAAAATGAACAGAACAATAATAGAAGGTAATGAACTAAATCAATATCTATTGGTAGATTATCAAATAACATGGACTTTAAGCCCTATTGTAGTCCTGTACATTCCATTCCTACCCATTTATTGTCACTGAATTTATGTATTGACAGATATCTTGTGTACTTTGTGGCTTGATGTTTGGTGTCACATCTCACACTAATATTTGACAAATGTTTAAATCTCCACCCACATTGTTATACACCATCACATCACTCATTCTTCCTTTCTCATTCTTTCTTTCTTCCCCTTTCTTCTCTCTCTCTCTCTCTCTCTCTCTCTAGCTCCCTCCTCTGTCAATTCTTATCATAATTCAAAATGAATGTTTCATTCATCCTTGCATTCTTGAATCCTTCACACGATAAGAACTAAAAGTTCATTCACACAAACTATTCATAATTCAAATTATTGTTCACATCTACTACCTGAAAAGATAATGTGGTTGGATAAACATAATACACTACATACATGTATAACATTATGCAGTCAGCTTTTCAATGCAGACATTTCACGATTTGTTTACTTTATTCCAGGATAAGCACATAAATTTGTGATAAGATTTTTAACATATTTTTTTGCCTCACTTCTGTGATTCTGTTAGAAACTTGTGCAGGGGAAATAGTAGAGCTCATTTTCTTATAATATATTCAAACTGACACTGTATCATCTTCAAAGTAAGGCTCAAGGAGCAGCAGGTCTAAGGTGACACCAAACAGATTGGTTTTCCAGGAGGCTGTGGATTCTTCCACAGAGCAAAATACTTCAACATCTGGTATGGATTGGGAACTATAACTGTACAGTTTTTCTTAAAGGGCAATCCAACCTTGGTAATAAGATGATTTGTGTGAAAGCAGAAAAATAAGAAAAACAGGACGGTGAAAGTTTGAAAGAAATTGGACAAGGAATAAGAAAGTTATGGTTGTTTGAAAAATGAGATCACTACATTTATGTGAATCTCAAATTGGCAATTTGGTGATTCGATTGTGACATTTTTGTGGACAACTCTCCCATTTGTCGTACACAAAAATATCATTAATTTGCGGTTTTCTTCGAGGTGCTTTTACCCTCGGGGCAGTACTCAAAATATATTGGAGATAGCATATTGTTATAGGTCCTAATGAACGAAAAGATCCTCCTGAGTAATGCATTTTGAAAAAAAGTGACATTTTAGGCATTTTGTGTGTTAGAGCGAATGGGGGAGTTGTCCACAGCTACAACACAGTGACATTACCTATTCGGCCAATTTGAAATTCCCATATGCATAGTGATTACAACTTTCAAAAATTTATAACTTCCTTATTGCTTGTCCGATTTCGTTCAAACTTTCACCAATCTGCTTCTCTGATTTTTCCTCTTTCTTTCAAAGTAACTTACTATTAAGGTTGGATTTCCCTTTAAAGGGAAGCTTGAGGTCTGGGAAAGGTAAAAAATAATTTGTGAACTTTCTCATTCTTTTTATGTTAGTTTGGAAGATTATCATAGTAGATATGTCCCCTGAAAAAGGATTGCTCTTCATATGCTCTCACATTCAAAATATGACAAGAAACAGCTGAAATGTTTGGGCCAAACAATTGTGTGTAGTCCCATATACGCCTTTCTGTGTGTAGTGCATGTGACTCTCATCAGGATTTAGTCAGCTTCTTATCATGTTGGTGATTCCAAAACCTTACAGCATACACCACTTCTTATTTGCTATGTAATCAATCTTTCCCAATTGTTTTGAGACAGTTTCTTGCACAATTCAATCTCATGACCAGTCAGACCAGAACTCAACTTTATCTTTAAAGGGGACAGTGAGCTTCCCATCTTTCAAAATCAATATATCTGGCATCAATTCAAACAGAAAGACATATTTCATGCATTTTCTCTTCATTTATTCATGAAGAAATTGTTTTGATTCTGATCACATTGGCTCATATTCATGAAGGCAAAGCGAAACAAGGTTTAACTTAGTCCACTGACTTATGGTGTGTCAAATGTCGAGCTCCTTTATTCTGTACAAATTACAGCGATTCTGTAAGGCTTCCATCAGTGGATGGACTCTACCCACTTATTCAGGGTTTAAACCTGGACTAAAGATAGTACGATCTTAACGTTAAAGCAACTTTGCCTGTGTTCGGCATGGATGTAGTCATATCATGAAGGAGCAAGACAGAGACTAGACTTCAATGTTGCCATCCTGTGGCTGTGGGGTCATGACTTCCTTCTCCTCCTACTTCTTAATAGACTCCCACAGGCCATTGCATAAAGACCTATTACCATTCTGGGTTATCGATAGGGGCTGCCTGACACACTGTGATATCAGCAGAAACATAATTACATTTGCCGTCCCAGTCAGGTGACTCATCTATATAGAGCAGCTGAAACAAAGCGCATTAGTTTATTTCACTTGATCATTATCTATTGCACCCTCTCATATTCTGCAATTGTTTATTCATTCAGTCTGCACAACTGCTGGTACAGCGTAAACACACACTCAAGTATCATGCATTTACAAGAGTAGGCCATACATAATTTCTACTTTCGCCTTTGTGCCAATAGAAATCATGACAAAAAAAAGAAAAATGGCTCTCACAATTGAAGTGTATCTAAGTCATTTCACACTAGGACCTAAAAATGGAGCATTCCAAAGATGAGAGAGTGGGAGATTAGGAGTAGGGGGAAATAGACATAGCAAGCAGAGGAAGAGAGTCAAGACGTAATTTGGGGGGCCAGGAAGTGCTTGAGACTCTGCAACTCTCAAAAGTGAAATGGCGAGCTTCCCGTTTTGTAAGCGTCTAAATCAAGGCTGCTACTGGCTGGAAATCTCCATGGAAATTAGATGCAGACTGTAGATCTTAAAGTGTTCCTATTTGTTACTACCCTTTCAGTGTTTAGCAGCCCCCTAGCTGGCCTGGGAATTTCTTTGTTGCATGAAATTATTTTCCAAAAAAAAATATATGTTGCCCATTAAAAATCTGCTTTAATCAGCATAAGAACATGTATGATAAATTACACCTACAAATTTAATCAACTGAACAAATCTAAACTATCTTTGAGAAACAACAGCACAAAAGTTGTACATTTTATGATGTAAAATCTCATCACTTTGAAAGTATTTGTAAGTTAGCTGATATCTTAATTGAAAAACTATTTTGTTGAGACAGAATGGTAATATATACAATGGGTGAAAGTAATTTGTAGTATAGAGTGCCATTCCTTTATAACATATTTTTTAGCCCTGATATGTGAGACTATATAAAACATATGCATACAGTTGTTTGATATTGTTCTGTGACTCAAAAATCTATGAAGCACCTGATTTCCACCCTTAAACAATCACTATGTGTCAGGTGTGAAATGAAATGAGAGGTTATTGTCTTTCTTGGTGACAGGTGGACCCGAGAGTTGTCTAGACAATGAAACTATGCCATCTGCTACAACAGAGGGTGCCCAGATACCATATCTGGGGCCTGTAACATAAAGAGCTACAATCAATCTTACGATCAATTGTAACTCTTCCGTACATGGTTTGCCGTAGACTTACGACTGATATCAATCGTAAGACTGATTGTATCTCTTTATGTTACAGGCCCCAGAGGAAAACACAACAAATATATGTAATCTTCATTACACTGTCAAATTTCTTTATTACAATATTATCTGAAGAAAATGTCTCTTGGTTGAAATACAGAAGCATGTACTAATCTTTGTAAATTAATTGTGATGACATACCAACTCATCTCCAATGCGCATTATGAGGCAATTTCCATTGATTTATAACTACATGTAGACAAGAGGGGGCACACTTCAACTTTAAAGACAGGAAACTGCCTGCCCTAATGCTCATTAAAATTAAGAAACTATTACCAACTACCAAGTGTCAATCAATATCAGCGCAGTTTTGTGGTTAATTAAAATAGTTCTTTCATTCTCTACTAGTTGTCAGCATGTGGAATTGTGCCATACCGTTTTTGCAAATAACTAATGATGTCATACAACCAAGGTCTATTCTCAAATGATTGTGCTTGGTTTTTAGTTTCTGTACCAAAAACCCCTCTTACACACAATACTTACTTATTAAGGCTAACATTTTCAATTGAAAACTGAAGGGTCAAAAAGATTTAAGGGAGTTCTGTCTCATTGCTAACAACATTTTAAAAAATTCTACTTAAATGGTTCTAAAATCAAAACTTGCCTGTTTGCTTGAAGAAACTTAATCAATGAACACTGCACTTCATTGCAAGTGAAGAATTGTGATATCAAAAGTGAGGCAAGTGATATTAAAATCCAGTTGGGTTGCCGAACAAATGGATTTAGTACTCTGTCCTATTTAGAACTGATAAGTATGTATTGCTTCTTTTGATAGTTTAAAAAAAGGTTCACACATATCAAAAAGAGAAGTCATGTCTACCACAAGTGTACCAAGTGTTAGTAAAGAACACTATGCATTGTGTACACCCATCAGCTGAAATGGATTTCCTGCATAGACTGTGTAAGGTAATTATCACATCCTATCAATTGGTCTACCTTTCAATCCCTGGTGACTCCACTGGCGACTAGCAAGAGCTAGGACAAATGAACTAATGGGATGGGGACTTTATATGGAACGCAAGTGCCATGTAAAGTCATAATTGATTATTAGTATCACTTCCTTTCTGTCAAAAGGAGTGCTAGTAGCGATGGAAATAAACTGATCTGCCCTTTCTGTTGGAAATAAATTATTTATAAATTTTTTTTTTTTTTAAGCCAGAAAATGCATGTTAAAGCCCCTTCTGCAATAACATAGGGTCCTTCCAATGTAATTTATGACAGTGGAACAACATTTTTCTGATTTGACATTTATGAAGATCTATAGATAACCACCTCTTTCTAAACATGAATGATTATTCTTTGCAATGCAGACCATCTTTTGGTCTAAGATAATGTCTTGGATAACTCATCAATAAACTTCAATTTCCCTGAAAGATCTCATCAACTTATTAAAGAAAAAGAAGAAGAAAAAAAAAAAATTAAAAAAACTTTTTTTCTAGCATTTGACAGATGTGAAAATGTATGCTTTTACCCCAAAAGAAATTATCAGAATTTGATTGCATGTTCAAAAATAATATTTTGGGGGAATGATTTTAAAAAAATCAGCTGCACTCTTAACAAATTAGCCAGGAAAAATAACAATAACAAGTTAACTTTGTATATTTTGAGTTTGTCTCAGAGAAAATATAATCCAAATATTTGGTCTATCTGTAAAGCTACATGAGGATAAGAATCGCTGCAATATCTTACATGTAGAAACACCTAAATATAAGTTCTCATATTTTGACATACCTTTCTTTTTGATATAGAGAGGCTTTTGTTTCTGTTCTTCTTGTTTCTTCTGTAGTTGATCCTTTGCTAGTTTATTTGTGCCATTGCCAACAGTCTTCTCTTCCTTCTTCTTTGGTGGTGGCACTGGTGGAGGATGGGAAGGATGCTTTGGAGAGGGGGGTGGGGTCTCCTTCTCTCTAGCAGGGGGTGGAGGGGGAGGGGGCAGTGACGGTGGGCTTGGCTTGGGTCTGGGAGGGGGTGGAGGAGGGGTCTTCTTAGGTCTCTTTGTCTGCTCCTCGTCAAATCCAGAATCAGGACTGTCTTGGTCTCGTTCTTTTCCGTGCTTCATGCTTTTCTTCTTGGATGGAAGTGGTCCTTTCAAGAGGCACTTGACGATCAGCGATATGTCCTTTTCAAACTTGCCATCCTTTCCGCCAGAATCTTTACCGGAGGCCATTTTTCAAAATCTGTAGTCCTTCTTTTTGTCCAGAATGTGTTCTGCCTCAAACCAACAGCACGGAATCTTGGAAGCAAAACAGCTATTAATTCCTTTTTGTAGTTCCACTATCTCAATTCAGCAGAATTATGAGCACATATAGGTTGATATCTGTGAAGACTCTTTTATTACAAGTCCCATAAACACAACACTGTATAAAGTATTAATCTGTCATTCCTGTTCTATTGCTGTTCCACAGATTAACAATGATTTCAAGTTTTTGTTTTCATTCAAAAAGGAGCCAAACAAGCATTCATACGCTGTCTGTGTTTCCAATCTTAGAGCCAAAATGTGCTGATAAAGAGAACAGCCGCCAAAAGAATGACAAAAATATCCCTGACAAGGTCAAGTTGTGAAAGTTTTTTTTTTTCCTTCCCGTCCAAGTGTGATAGAAACGACATTAAGCCCTATCGACCTATCAGAGTAATCCTATGACGTTGGCACAGTATTTAGAGTGAAAGCCATGTGAGGCCAATCGATTCACGCTTACTGCTGTTCTCGTGATTAGGAGCGATGTTTACGGTGTGTT
Organism: Heliocidaris tuberculata; assembly: GCA_025618425.1. Taxonomy (NCBI): domain Eukaryota; kingdom Metazoa; phylum Echinodermata; class Echinoidea; order Camarodonta; family Echinometridae; genus Heliocidaris; species Heliocidaris tuberculata. The sequence goes on along the minus strand of CM046832.1, from coordinate 55,119,672 downwards.
AGACAAGCATATATCTATGATGCCACAAACACACACGGTACTATGCTGGCCCCCTTATCCAGCTCTCCAGAAAGATACATAAAAAAGTTTTGGTCTCTAGTCTTTGCTACTGTGAGGGGTAGAATCAATGGCTTCCTCTCGTTCAGGCCGCTACCCGTTATCAGCAGACTTCCGCTCAACAAATTACCGCATCCAGGAAGAGACCCCCATGCGACACCTTTTTGCCCCTTCCTCGCTTTTGAGTGACGTGATTGGCCAGAGCTGTTTGCATAGCGGACACTTTGCTTGGGTTCTGTCCATCTACACTTGTCAAATGCTGGCAGAGAACGGGTGCTAAATAGCGACTCATATGCACTTGTGCCTGCCTTGATCAAATCAACATGGCTGACAAGTTGACCATCTCAGCAGTACTGCACCATGTACACCACTATCGTGCTCAACTTCAGAACTTTCACTTTGAAAGTTATCTGGGTAAGTTGGCTGCATGTTCTTTAATGTGTTTGCAGTAATGGGTGCGATAGAATATGAGAAGCTGTATCATTAGAGCTGAATATCAGCTGGATGCTCCCATTAATTGGGAACTGTCAGGCATCGAGTGGAGCATAAAATATTTGAACATCAGTCATACTGTGTTCAATAGAACACAAACATTGAATACTTTGTGTTAACATTCAAGAAGCATGCTAAACACATTTTATCTCTATTAATTAAATGTATTTTCATTGAGTGTCCATTTATTGCATGTATCTTTTGCTTCATTGCCAAACTAAACGTTTTGTTCATGCTCAGACTACTACCATTAAAATTTCGTTCACCTTACTTTGTATCCATTCCAACAAATCCATCTCTATCTCTCCTAAACTATATCTTCTTATTCATCTTATTCCCTCTTTGTCTCCCCTACATCCACTAATCCTTACACCTTTATTTACTAAGACCAGCTGAGCACTTTCTAAATCGGTCCAAAATCCTGAGATTAGAAATCTTACATTGCAACACAAAGATTCTTTTCTCACAAAATGAGAAGCAGACAGAAGACAGACATCACAATTGGATGGGTCTTTATGGGGACAATAATCTCAGATGCATATCATCTGCTCAAGGCCAGAAGGGCATTAACACATATCATTAAAAACAAGGTTAATGCCCTTCTGGCTCTCGACGGAAGAGAAGCCAGGAGTAATATTTTGAACAACATGATCATCATCAACCCACTGATCTCAAGAAAGCATCTATCTGCAGAATATGTGTTCAACTGAAATCAAGTCATATCGAACATGATATGCATGTACAAACAAAGTCTGCTATAAAACAAATTTTAAATTCTCATATTCAAAGATCATAACTCAATGGTAGACGTATACATGTAAGTACAAGACTACAAATATATAATGTAAGTCTTTCAGCCATGTAATTAGACAACGGGATATATAGTCAAGTAGCTGTGGAATCATTCAAGCTCTTTACTGTTAGGACAATAGGTGACAATTTCCTTCACCATTGAGCTTCTTCTCTGTGGCATTAACGATGAAGAGTGTTTGTTGACTTGAAAAAACAGAACCTCATTCCTTTTTTGTGAAAATTCTCAAGTATGATTCAAGGATTAATCTGACAGTATGGCAACAGTCGCTATCCATACTGAAGATAGGAATACTTCAGAATTATATTTCTTCCAAGTAAACACATAAAAAAGATGGATTCATCACCATGCTGACATTTCAATTTTGCAAGAATATATTTCATTAGGAGGAAGGGGCCCTGGTTGAGACTTCCAATTGATGTGACAAGGTCTGCAATGTGGGTAATGTGGGAAAGGTCAAGCGTTGCAGCAAAATGTCAATATAAACGAAGAATCGTATCAACTATCATAAGGAAAACTCATCATTTGGAGAAATTGTTTCTGGTTTTAAAAAAAGTGACACCCCCCCCCCCCCCCACAGGGCACCCCCACAAACACATACATGTACATAGCCACTCCAAGATAGGCAGATGCACTTAATCATATGAAAGACATTCAGAGTAGTATCTGTATTTCCCAAAATATGGTCTTAAACAAATTACATTAAACCAAATTAATTCACAGCTGCAGAATGCAAAGAAAAGGACATGCATCCCTCTCAAGATATGATATAAAAACTATCTTACACAATACAACAACAACAACAACAACAAAAAAGACATAAGAACTGAGTCAACAATCGTTACTGATCCCACAATATCAACAAAAGAAAGTTTTCTAAAACGTATCATCTGCTTGGGAGTATTTCTCTCATGAATGCCAAAGGTAGAAATCTTGACTTACACAGGAAATTAGGAAATGTCAGGAATTAAACTCATAAGATAACATTAAATTTTGAAATTTCAGCTCGCAGTGTTGTCAATATTCCAAATATTAATAATTTTCTGAGTATCACTTGTTGGAACACAACCAAATTTTCCATCACTTATTTCTACAAATGTCTTCAGAAAAAAATGAAGCAGATAGTCTTAAATGAACATTGAGGGAGAGAATTCATTTTGAAAAAATGCCTACTTTCTCAGGTCAAGAATGCCAGATTCATCCAGAGTGAAGATTCTATTTATATACTTTTTTGAAATAACTATGATTTACTTCATCAGTTTCAAATCAATGACAATATCTCTAATACAGGGGACGACACTAACAAGGGTAAATGCACATGGGCCTGCAATTTTATAATTCCAGACCCCCCCCCCCAAAAAAAAATCAAATTCAGACAGGGGCCTTATGTACATAACCCCAAGAAATCTAAAACCACTGTGAAAACTTTAATACGGAGCCCTGGCTAATTTGTTTGTCGAGAGATATCACTGCATTTTGATTACTTACCACTGTGTTCTGGCTGCACCACCATTTGTCCGGACCGTTTCACATCATCAAACTTGGCATAAATAATTGATAATCTGTAGACGATAAAACAAATGCATACATATTATATACAAAAAGGAACTTAATCATAATTAAGTTACAATGCTGACGTCTAAATATTCATGATCGGTACGGACTACAACTTTTAGGAAGAAATATAATTAAAGCTTTACAAATCAAAAGAATTAAACAAAAGTTTAACAAACACATGAAAACATGCACACAAAAAAATTATAGAAATGATACATTTCCACTGAAACAAGTGTCAAACTTGATATTCAAGCAAGAAATGTTAGCCCCCACCCAATATTGCAAATAAATGTAAACATGCAACAATAATTTAAAGAAATAATACATTTTTCACTGAAACAAGTGTCAAAATTGATATTCAAGCAAGAAATGTTAGCCCCCTCCCCCCTCCTATAATGAAAATGATATAAACATTAAGCTGATGAGGGTGATGATAAAGAGATTTTGAAAAGAGTGAAAATAAAGATGAATTTAAAAGGTGACTTACCTCGATGAAGGAATGCCCTTTTTACCCAAGTCTATCCTAACCTTCTCTCCTACATGTCTGTATATCTCTACGAGAGTGTTGATTGCTGTGTCTCTTACCTAGTAATAAAAAAAAATTTGACAGAAATCATTAGTACTCCACTGATTAGGCAAATCATTATTAGCTCCATGGGCATATATGTCCGATAAAAAATTCATACATACATTGACTGTACACATTGTGCAGTAACCATGAAAACTAAATATTTTGAGACCGGGAATAACATTTTATGTCTCCAAGAGTTGAATTGCAGAATCGGAGAATCCACCAAACTTTCAAAACAACTAAAATTATGTGAACATTAATAGCTGAATTAATAACTTATAACTCTTAGGCAGATAAACGATTTGTCTAACATTGAAACAAACTCATATTCAATCATATCTTACCATAGGATGAGCAAATAATTCTTTCATTGAATGACAAAAATTAAATCATTTGCCCTTCATAATGAAGTCGGCATGGCTTAAAGACAACACTAGCAGAAAAGGTACAGGACAAGCAGTTTACTTACTTGACTGTTGGGATCCCCAAGAAGCTTGCATATTGATGGAACTATCTTATTCAGTAATAAAGAACTGGCACCAAATCTGGAAGATAAAAAAAAGAAAGATACAAGCTATTGATTACATGTATACATTTGGTTTTCAGACATTACATACCATAATAACTACCAACACTGTCATAAGATAATATCTTTAAAAACAAACTTGTAGGAATTGCTTTAAAAACATTTCAAGCATATACTTTCTCCCTCACAAAGAACAATTGCATCAAACACATACCAACATGTAATTCTATAATCTGAATGAAATTTAATACAAAAATATAAAGGAGAAATGTCTCTTTAAACCATGTTAACAAGAATTTTAAATCCGAAAGGAAAATGATCAAAAATTATGAAACAAAGTAGTTTCAACTTCCATACGTATCAAAATGGTAGCCAAATACATGTACATGAAGTCACTTTGCAGCCTTTCTCCAAAACTGATGAAGAGAATAAAGCCCACCACACACTATGCGATTGGTCTGTGACTTGATTTCCGAAGAAAATGTAATAGCATTTGATATAAACATTTAAACACAAAATATTTTTGATTGAGGTTCTGACTAGTCATATACAATGTTGATAATAGAATCGAAAATACGGCCTATTGCGAGCTTCCTTGTCCAAGGAAAGGCCAAATCGGCTGAGAGTCGTAGTGACGTCATGTGCAGCAATCCCAGGATTGTCTACGATTTGAAACTGATTTAGACCTTATTCCAGTATAAGGCCAACAGCGCAACAAAATTCTATGTTTAGTATTCACATTATTGTTCTGAACCTGAATCAGAAATGCCCATATTTAATACTATTGCGATTTATTTCCAAGATCAGATCGTAGTCAATCGTATAGTGTGCGGTGGGCTTAAGAGGTACACTATGTGTGCTTGCCGATGGGGAGGGGGGGGGGGGGGGGGGGGACTGAGGAGGCATGATACTAGTAAAGGACAGAATTAAAAACAGGGGTAGAATATAATAACCGGTAAGTAAATGTTTATAATTGTTGACTCACATTTAGAAAATAATGAGAACAAGACTCTTCAAATAATAAATTAATGGTTCAATTGCTTCAAAAACACAAAAGTGATGATTTTATAATTACTTCATACAATTGATTCTTCAATCATGTGCACAATTTTCTCAACATAAACATGAAACTGTGTGCAGCCATGTGCACAAGTTAAAGGCATGTACACATGAGTACACAAATTGATACAATCTCCTTGGAGTTTTCGCAGTTGACTGACAATCTTTCAATTCAAACAATAGAACATAAATCAGTGTACATATACATTGTACATGCATCCAATTACCTTTATTTCTAATTGATTTCCCTATTGGATAATCTAAAAATAAATGCCCTCATGCTCGGAGAACTAGAACTTGTAGGAGAATGTTATGTAGTCTGGAAAGTTTAACCTGAATAGAGCATCAAATAGAGCATGAACACTGTATATTTGCAAGAAGTAATGAAGGCCTACACGCATTTAAGTGATACAATGCTTTTTTTTCAAATGTTACAAACTCTCAAATGTAAGAGGTAATGCTGATGGAATTGCTTTCACAATGTAAGCCTACATGTACATACAGTACTGTCTGTACCAAAAATGTCTTTAACACTATCAAAATCAATATCAAATAATTGATGTTTTGTTTCATTTTGTATCACTTGAGATAATTATGCATGAACAAGTATGACACCCGTCTCCCATAGAATTCCAGCCAACGTTAATAGATGATGCTTCTGCATGTACATGTATACTGTAATGCATGTACCCGGGTATGTTGTGTGCATAAAACACTCAAAATTCTAAAATACAGAGAGAGGGCAGTATTGCAGTTTGAAGAGGAAGCATTTCACAGCGTTCATCACACCACTGTGCATGGCATAATGTAAAGCACAAGTGAGACACTGTAATATGGGTAGCTCCTATTACAAGCTGCGTTGAATGAATCATTCCTGGCGGGGCTGCTGAAGAAAGGTCATGACTCGTTATTCTGAAGCGTCTTCTCATTAAAATCCAGGGAAAGTGTGCCCTCATAGTTCAATGAAAGGAGAGTCAGTATTCAGTTCACACAGGAATACTGCATATATATTTACATGTAAGACAAGCACTTGTTAAGCCACGCTATCAACAGTGTCTAGTATTAGTTGTATAACATTGAGAGGAAGTGTAGGTATAATTACACATGTACATATGTATACAACAAGAGGAGAGAAGTGAACAGCTCTCTTCCTCACAAATGATCCAGAAATATCAATTTCTTTATCTGAAATATGCTCAATCGCAACTACATATATTCTATCAACTGGTAATAAACTTGGAAGCACAAAAAACATCGATGCAATATACATTGTACATGCATTAGGGCAATTCCATGGTAATGGAATTACAAATGACTGAGAGATATTTTGCTCACATTTTTGAAGGCTATGCACTAATTTTGGACTTCCGTCCCCTTCTCACCAATTTGTAATCTGCAGATGTACTCATTCTTTCACCTGAACTCGTTCATACCCAAAGGTGTCCACTTACATTAATTATATTGAGGTATATAACTTTGGTAACGGAATTACCAGAAAATGGTTGCATCTTTGAAGTTCTCATTTCCATGCATCAAACATGCATTATGCGAATGATTGAGGTGTGGGAAAAGTTTTTTTCAGATTCTTGTGATTTAAGGATTTGCCAATTTGGGACTATTAAACTGATTTTCATTAGTATAAATCTGAAATTAATTTTTTTTTTTCCCCCATGTGGAATTGCCCATTAATCTATGCCTTCACTGGGTACACAGGTACAGTGTACACGAATATTCTACATGTATCAAAATTATTAAGCTCAGATATGTAACAACATTATTTGTACTACAGTATTATTTCCCTTCATTCATTAATTCTCTCATAAAGTGCACTGATTTTCCACACTTGATCATTAAGCCTCCAGACATGTCAATTTTCAGAGGGAGAAAAAAGAAAGAGCTTCTTTTGTCAAACATTGTGTGCTATCGGGGTGAGACACTCATTTATGGAGTGATTCATCCATTAATTCCAGGTGAGGATGCCCCATAATACATCATAGCCTGTGGTAAGATAAAGGACACTAATTCTGATGTTTGCTCTCTATTCTAGTCACTGTACCTTGCAACCGTATATTTATTGCACTTGGTATTTTACCAACAGAAGTAGTAATTTGTAGGCTACATGTAATTGCCACAAATTTGTGCTAGGTAGACTATAGATGTTAAGTGGAAGCTAATCCTGATACTGAGTTGCTTTTTATAAACACAGGGGGAAAAAGATGAGCATATCCATAAACAAATAAGAAAAATCTGATAATAAAAGAATATCAAATAATGAATTCATGAAGACTTCCAGATTATTCCCAAAATAGGCAACTCTAATGATTTCCTCTGCAAGCCTCATTTTTCTTTGTACACAGAAATTTTCATATTACAGGTACATATATCTCTCCATTTGCTTGCTGATGATCTAATCATGTTTAACAGATATTTTTCATAAACATGCTTCCATGATATCATCTGATGAGAGCCGGAAGGGCGTTAACTCTGTTAAAGTACTTGAGTTAACGCCCTTCTGGCTATTGGCAGATGATTTATTGAGACATGCCTTAAGCAAGTCACAATGGAGAAAAAGTATTCATAAAATTGTGCTTACAAAATATTGCAAAGAAAATGATAGAAGATACACAAAATATTCAGTTGTCAATGCATGCACGACTGAAGGGGTTCATAACTACTACAGTGTCTTTTAGAGTATTTTCCTTTTATCTCTACTTATGTTTCACTTTTCTGCTTTTATCCAAACCAACTTGATTCCAGAACTGACTTCCCTTTAATCCTTTAATGCATAAGGAAGTACAGGACATGCAATTAGTTAAAAGAAAGGAAAAAAAAACCATTATCTACACTTGCACAAAATGTATCCTCGTATACGGGTTATGATCTGAAAGCATTCGGCTTTCTGTACACTATACAGTATGACTGAATATGACTTGTCACAACATGACAGCTAATAATATAGCACTAAATTTTCCCCCCATATCTCTCATTCTAATTGCCATATGACTGATATTTGAGGTGCGAGGAAATATGACTCTATAGACCTAAATCATGAATTCACCACCGTTGGTCTCTCATTGTTATGCAATGAAAATTATTTTCAGATACAAGCTCAATTGCATCTTGTTTTCAATCAATTTCACATAGGGACTCAATGCACCTGCATGATTATAGAGGTAATGAGCACACCCATTCCCCATGCAAGGCACTTCACAACATGAATGATCGCTTCAATCAGCATAACAAATAACGCATGAAGGAGACACTGGCAGTCCGCCCATATCTGCCTATGTCTGCACAGTTAATCAGTAAGCTGCAATGATGTCAGCCAGAGAGAGTGACTCAAAATTCATTTCAGGCAGGCAAGCTTTCTGAAGAATTGACATTGGGGGTTGAATAATGGATGTCTTCACGTCTTACTCTTTCTCTTTCCTCCTCTCCCCCTCTCAAGAGATTGTTCTAGATGAGTATGGTGTTTTATTTCAAAGCAGCTTAAAATAACAATCCTTATTTCTCATTATCATTTATTTTGGTAGAAGGGAATCTTTCATAAGGGAAATTCCCTAATGATTATTGGAGGATGACATCATCATTCAATGAACTCACAAGCCCAAAAAGTGCTGATTAGCTAGGTGAGAGTATTATGACTTGAGGTTCAGTTAAAGACAATCATTGGTTGACACGTTTCCTCTTATAGCTATTGGGTGTGAAAACATCAAGAATATATTTATGTCTCTGTATACCAAGAAGAAAAATTTAACCAAAAGGTCATTTAATATTTTGAAACTAATAAGTAACTATTACCATCAATTTGTCGATGAAACAAGAACACAAATGAACTTCCTTCAAAAGTGCATTTATTTGCTCCAGTACTTTCTTTCTTTGTAATCTTAAACTTGATATGCTTTCATTAAAACAGCCATATTTGATACATGTACATGTACATGTGTAACATGTGACCATTATAGAGCTAGGTCTGCACGGCTTCACCCTTCCCTATATACAGATGAAATAAATTGTCCATCAAAACATGTCTGCAATTTAACAGATCAATATTGGACATGACAATGCATAAACCAGAATCTTAATTCAGCCTACTCTCTCTGTGGGGGACCCATTAGAGGATAGTAACCCAACACTGAGGGGAGCAGGAACTGCATACCACAAAATACAAGGAAAATTTACCATTTGAATTACTCTAAATGCATACATCTACAATGTGCGATACACCTGGTACATTAAAAAATGAAATCATTGATTTTTATCCATCAAGATTAGAATACCATTCTTTGGGAAAAAGGTGACCTATTCTGGGACTCAATGACCGGGTAGTGAGAGATACTTTTTTTGGCAAAGACATGGGTGAAAAGAAGACTTGGGGGGGGGGGGGGGGCATACATGTAGAACGAATAAAAATCTAATACATGTAGAGGTGTCGCAGTCGAGTGGTTTAAACCCCGGCGCGGCACTACTGTCCTTTGGCAAAACATTAATCTACATTTGCCACTCTCCACCCAGGTGTTAAATGGGTACCAGCAGGAATGAATTCCTTGAATGCTGTGAGCGCCGAAATCGGTAGCCTAGCTAGTGCCGGGTTAATATTGGAGCGCTTTGAGCACCATTCATGGTGCATATGAGCGCTATAATATGTACATGTATTTAATGGACAATTTCTAATAAGTTTTTTAACCAACAGCTCTCAAAATGAACTTTTACAGCAAATAATTTAACAGCGGTATGATAATTGTCCTTGGAAGGAAAATTGGCCATTTCATTATAAGCAGTGAGCAGAGAATTCACTTGAAGAGCAAAAAACAAAAGATTGGAATTAAACGAAAATCTGTGCGTGTAATGTATATCCTAAATAGTTGGAAATGGTACCCAAAACAATTTTTCCATTTCACAAAACACTCTTCATAAATCAGAATTGTTTTCTATAAGTGCCAGGATAAAAAAATCCAAAACAAACATGAGTCCACTTTTACTTTAAATCAGGGAAACAACACACACTTTCAATACAGATCTTAACAGAGATATATGCTATGATGATAGAATGGGGAAGAGTGAAAGAAAAACACACACAGGAAGCTATTAGTATTGTGCCTTGTGCTAGAACATTGTCAATAGAACTATCAGTCAAATCGTCCCCATTGTCATCAGTGAAAGACATGAAATACAAATGTTCATCATGGGGCTCGATTCAAGGATAAGAACTGCCAGAAGTGTCAAGGGTCACCAAAATAGCTTATAAATACTTACACATTAATTGTCTGCATTAAACATAGAAGAACTTCCTCTCGAACCCGCCAGCCTTTGTGTGAAAATGCTTTCATCAGCCTCTCAAATACATACTGAAAAAAAAAAGAAAAAAGAAGCAGAATATTATATTAATAGAGAACCAAAGGAATAACTGAACATACAGTATATATGTTTTTTAAATTGAACTATGAGGTACATAAGAAGTGAAATTACACACTTCAGTTGTATTCTTTTTAAACAAAATGCTTTGTTTCTCATCTTCGATACTTACATGTATGCTTTAAAGCCTTTAATCATAAATAACATAACAAAGTGCATGTTCTACAAAAGTAAAGGTATGAAATATTACAAACTGTTCACGAATCATTTCCATTCCCCCCCCCCCCCCCCCCCGAGATTGCAGTGAAATGTAATGAAATATACTGCACATCCTTTAAAACTGTCATGCAGAGGCAAAATAAAATATCATGTATATATGAGACTGCCTTTTTGCAAGTTGCACAGTTTTGTATAAAGAAGTCTTGATGAAAGGCTAAAACCCTTAATGTTTCATGGTCCAATGATGGACCAGACAAGATGTTTACACTGGCAGCTAGCTCTCAATCTACTCCACTGACTAATGTGGGAGGGACAGGGGATCGGTCAGGATTGCCTGCAGCACATACTTGTAACTCAACAGGCCAACATGAAACATATCATAGGGGAGCCCCATTATCCCTTTGGGCAGAGGGTTTTTTCTTCGACAGCAGGCAAACATACATGTATGCTCATGAACATAGAAGGCATACCTGTGCCCCCCTTGCAAATGAGCATGCATGACTGCAATGTGATCGGAAGAATTCTGATTGCATCCACATTCCCCATCAGTCTCCTACCTATGCCCAGAGCTATATTCTACATTATACCATGAAGCACAAATGCTCCACTGTCTGTATTGATAATGTTATATTACAATGCGTTTTGAACACACATCAAGGGCTATTACAAAACACGGAAAAAGAAAACAGTACAATTTGCAATATAAATGAGATATTGTGATAATGTTTAAAGCTCAGGAAACTCCCAAATCACTTCCATGATTGTCAATGTGATGTGAATATACTTTCAATGCAGGTAATTCTTTACATTTTGGTACCCATACATAAGGATGAAGATACTTTACTAAAGTTCTCATGTTCTCAGGTTTGGGTACAAGTTGAACAACTGCCTTATTTAATCCTGCAGATTATTGCAGTCTTTTCTATGGTACCATGACCAGATGAGTGTCGCAGGCACACTAAACACCAGGGCCCATATTCATAAAACCCAACCACTAAGACTACATGTACATGTATGTAGCAGGCAACTAGCCATGTAGGCCCCTATGAAATTAGTTGACAACTACCTGAAAGGTTTTATGAATATGGACCCAGGTTTACACCCTACTCTACGAGAGCATAATGTCAAGTATTTAGCAAAGTGATATATCAATTTTGATGCATACAAACACATGTACATGTAAGTAGATTTTTCACTTGTCAATGCACCTGTATAAATGTAGAAGTACAAGTCCTATACAAGAGCTTGTTGATCCATGAAGCTGAACTTTGCTCTCGGCGTAGGCTGCTATTATTCTACTACAGTTTCATTTCAGAAGCTTTGGTTCTATTCTTTGAAATCCTGTTTGCTTAGTTTTTAGTAAAATATCTAAAAATTCTAAGCTGCAAACTTACTATGTACAGTAACAATTACAACAACACATGTATTCTCATAGATTTACACAGTATGAAATTGATGTGCAATATACCATTACGACCTTTTACAGAAGCTCTGCTTTTACACTGAGCTGTGAAACTAACTGCAATTCAAAGCACTCATCCAATTTACATATATGTCCTATTCTTTCAATTAAGAAGCAAGTGGACTGCAATTTGATTTTTTTTTTTTCAACAGCCACATTGGATTTTCAATTTAAATTCAATTCCTTAAAATTTTGCCCTAATTACATGTACTTCTTTAAAACAAAGAAGGAAAAGGAATATCCTGCACAGTACACACAGACAATGTAGAATGATTAATTTTATCATTTCTTTAATTCACAGAGTTTATAAATTCTGATATAAGTTACAGTTAATAAAATTGTCTATCAGCAGAATCGATTGTTTGGAATAAAAGCTGACATCCCCTCATATGGCCCCAGACCTGAAAAGAGTGTGTACACAGTAGACCACAACTTCTTGTAGACAATGTCAATTCCTGCAGTTAAAGTGACACCTACAAACATGCACAGGTAGAAGAGGAAAAGAACCTGTCTATATTGGTGCACTATCAAATATTGATTGACCCAGATCAGCGCAATCCCCAAGGTAAATTGGAGGTTGCAACCTGATCATTGATTCTGAGCATGTTGGAGCTTCAACACTTGATGAAAAAAAGGAAATATTTCCAGGCAGGAGGAAAAACAGTGTGTGATGTGTGTACAATACACAGAGGCAAAATAATTGATAGGACTCAAGGTGTTGAATCAATTGAAGTTCAGGGCATAAATTAATCGACGGCCATCGACGGCCAGGCCGTCGATGCCCCTATAACTGGCCGAGATGCCCTCCAAAAAAATTATCAATTCACGGCCAAAGAGGCCGTGCCCCTTTTTTTCAAACTGGCCGTCGTGCCCTTTTCCGTGATTGATAATATGCTCTACATATAAAGTATAAATATGTCAGATTTGTTTCATCTCGAAGTCTATAAAATCCGCGCAAACATGCGTTCGCTACATCGACTCACACCACTGATATTTCAGCTTGGCAAGCTGAAGAAGCGAGCACGAGAGCTAGCTACAATGTAGCACGAGAGAGGTACCTAGATGTAGCTATGGTGTGTGTGTATGTACGGTACATGTATATGTACATGTGTCGGATGTGTTTACAACGAGAAAGGGCGCACTGTTATGTTTACATCCCCCGGTTTTTTTTTTTTCTTCTTTTTTTTTTTTTTTTTTGGTGGTTGTTGTTGACAATACGCGATATCGTGCATACTAGGGCTGCTCGATATGGCGTACTGGGTCATTTGATTATCGTTAGCTGTCAATATCGCCTATATAACGTCACCACCCAAAACAGTACATTTCCAGTCACCTAAAATATAGCACAACTAGAAACGGTTACCCACCCAGTCACAGACCATCACGATTCAAAAATAAATATCACATTGTATTAAACTGATTTTGAAAATTCTGATTAATAGGAAAATAGAATTATATTTTTTCGAACGACAACGAGATTTTATTCATCGCTCGAAAATGTGGTGGGGCGCGGCGCAAGGAAGATTCAAACTTCGCGGTACAGACTCATGAATAATAAATACCTTCGTCACCTAGATACTCAGGGCTGCTTGTTGAATATTCATGACTTTCGCCCTCTGCTGTCAAAAACATTATAATTTCTCATATTGGCTTTCCGTTCCGGAGTACGTCTTTATGTCGAAACTCCTCGAAAGTCATTATTTCTGGGAGTTGTTTTGGGTAACAATAGTATGATTTTCAAAAGCAAGGAATTGCTTTATGGTATTTTTGTTTTTTAGGTGTATTTTTGTTGTTTCAAAGCTTAGTTTGATCCAATCTCGTTCAGTATATTTGTACCTGTGCCTGCACAAAGCACAGCCTGTATTCGGGGTGCAAGGAAAATTCAAACTTCGCGGTACAGACTCATGAATAATAAATACCTTCGTCATCGAGATACTCAGGGCTGCTTGTAGAATATTCATGAGTTTGCCTTCTGCTGTCAAAAACATTATAATTTCTCATATTGGCTTTCCGTTCCGGAGTACGTCTTTATGTCGAAACTCCTTGAAAGTCATTATTTCTGGGAGTTGTTTTGGGTAACAATAGTATGATTTTCAAAAGCAAATAATTGCTTTACGGTAATTCTTTTTTTTAGGGGTATTTTTGTTGTTTTAAAGCTTAGTTTGATCCGATCTCGTTCAGTATTTGTACCTGTACCTGCACGAAGCACAACCTGTATTGGCCCCCTAGTCGTGCTAGTGGACTACATCGTGACTTTGCTTGCGTCTTTTTCTTTGTCAAAATATTTCACTGATCCTCCACGATATCTTTCATGTTTTTTTAATGACATTTTATTCCCCTAATCATTCTAAAACCCGTTAGTTTATAGTTGTTGTTTTTTTCTTTCTATCAAATCATAACCAAACCGGATGCATTATACATTGATATTTTGACTGAACTTAAACATTAATTACGGTAAAACAAAAATACAACAAAAACAAAACAAAAACAAAAACAAAAAAAAATCAGAAAGTACATTTTCATAAACTGTTTAGAAAATAATTATTTTTTCATATACTTCATCAAAGAATACTCTGTAGAACTTCCGAGAGAAAAATTTTGTCTGTTCTCCCATTCCTCCCCGAGATAAAAAAAGAAAAGAAAAAGAGTAAAACTAAAGTCACACAAACATATGTACCCCGTTATCAGAGAGAGAACAGTGCCCCCCCCCCCCACTTTTCCAAATACCCCCAAAGAGCCCTATTTATTTCTGAAAAATATGCCCCCTTTATCTTTAATAAGTGCCCTTTTTTACTAAAATTTTCCTTGTCCTTTCTAATAAGTGCCCTTCCCCCCTTTTTTTTTCCTTCTGATAAGTGCCCCTTTTCAGATCTGATAAATGCCTAATTATCTAAGTGCCCTTTTCCCTTCGATAAATAACACTTTTCAAAGCTGATAATTTCCTCCTTTTCTCTCTAATATATGCCCTTTCTCCTTTGATTAAGTGCATTTTTACTTCTGATATGTGCCCATTTTCTGATAAACGACAGTAAGCACTTTCCAGAGCCACAATAAAAATTAGTTAGATGATGCATGTAGGGTAATACCAATATCACAAAATGGTCCCTTTTTCAGATTTATGTTCACCCTTTGGAGGTGCCCCTTGTTTACCCCCCAAAAAGTGCCCTTTTTTGCTGGTGCCCCCCCCCCTTTAAAAGACGCTCTGCCGCCCCTGCCCATTATACATACTCCCACACACCCTCATCCACACACGCATGCACACACAAATACGCATACGATATATATACACACACACACACACACATATAAATGATATGAATAGATGCTCATAGAACATAAAATATTGATTTAAAAATCAGAGCAAATAAACAAGGATAAAAGTTAAGGCTGAAGTAAGTTAAAATGTGAGAATGATCTGTCTGTGATATTGAAGCTGCACTTGGGGTGTTGTGGTACTGTGCTAGTTCTGCAGGTCAACTGTTACAGTACATCCTCATCATTCTGTTCAATAAATTGCATTTAGATTATAAAATTATTCTGTTTAGTGCACCTACATGTATGAGGATCATATTAAAAAAAAACAGTCACAAAAATAATTACTTAGTAATTGAAAGTCAAGTGGCAATTCTACTAGTACATGTAATACTAGACTTGTGTAATGGGACATTGAACACGCACATTATAATATGATTACACACATCTAAAAAAAAAGTATGCAGAAAAATGTTTGGCCTTCGATGCCCTTTTTATAAAATGATTTTGGCCTTGGTGCCCTTTGTAGTGGCCTTGGTGCCCTTAAAATTATGAAGCATTTAAGGCCAAAGTGGCCTTGCCCTTAAAATGACGAAATTTAAGGCCTGGAAGTTCATTATCACAACACTGTAAAGAAGTTTATCAACATGATATTGAATTTTACATTCCACATACTAAGAATCTTGCTGTTAGATTGGTCAAAAGGTAATCACGTGATAAAACGAATAAACGTAGTTTTCCCCACCCAAGGAGAAAAGTTTGTGACCTTAACAGCATAGTACTTATGTTTTACGCTGATCTTTTCAGTCCATATAGAGTCACAATGCGTTATCAATATTTTGGGTACACGCAAAATGCAAGTGCGTGACCTTTACGAATAGAATGAAAAGTGCGTGACCTTTACGAATAGCTCCATAAGTGTATTAAAATTAGCTGATATACATGTATGCGCGGACTGCCATTCGCGCGCTTAAATAATTTCACATGTGCGCAGCTAGGAGAGAGTTCATGTAATAGTGGTTTAAACTTCTTTTGTGAATTCGGGCCTAATGTCTTTTTCGAGAAGTAGACAATAATTGCCTTTCTTGTACCAGTTAAATGTTTCAGATGTGGAATATAAAGCAAATAATCACCTTTTTGTTTCAGGCGATGAGACGCACTATCACTTCCTCAGAGATCTGAATGTATACACTATCTTTCCTCAGCTTCACTTTGGAGAGATAGCTACATCCAGATCGCCTCAGAAGTGATAGTTTGTCCCATCACCTTCACCAACGATAATTGTTTGCTTACTATTACAGAATGAGATGGGGTTGATATACAGATGTCTGAAATGCCCCAGGGGAAAGCCTAATTAATCTATTCATCCATCTAACTGTTAAATATCTGGTTAGAAATCATACATTACAAGAGGGGAAAATACATATTACATACATGTAGGAGAAAAAAAAGTGCACAGAATTAAAGCAATCTTGTTTTTTAAATCTCATAAAATTCTACAAATATGTAAATATCCTCCCTGCTTCACAAACAAATGAAGGGTTATTACACTGTGCCATGTAAATGTTAAAATAAAACTTGATCTTGCATCGTGATAAAGGTCAACTTTTCACATAGAGCCACTTCACGTCCCTCTCTTACTGATAGGTGGGTGATGCAAACACCAACAAAATTCACTTGTGTCTTAAAGCAAACAGACCGTGACAAAACCAAACCATTCAGTTACCCTACACTACAGCAAAACCAAAAACACTGTTCTTAGAATGAGTCATGAGATACATGTAAAAACACTAAGAATTTTTATTGATAATGTTCAATTTTTGTTTGGGATATGTGGATGCCTAATTTAGGGGGTGGGAGTACATGTAAATGGTTGAAAAAACAAAATCAAATATTTTTGAAAGTATATGTGTACTTCCAATTCCCCTTTCTAAATACATGTAGTGTTCTTTGAAGACAATTTTTGTCAAAGTGATTCATTGTGTATTACAGCAATAGAAATAGGGATGCACATCACTTTCTTTCATTCAGTGGTCATCTTCTTATCTCCTTCCCAAGGACTAATTTTCTCTTGTCCCTTTCTTCCATTAAACTGGGAATGAATGTGCATAGTGCATACAGCTGCCGCGTGTACATAACTGTGTACATTTTCAAGGATTTTCATACTGGTTCTAGAAATTCATTTTTTTTTTTAAAGTCATCTTAGAAATGAGAGACGCTTTTAGGTTTGAATGGAAGGAGATAAAGGAATTAAATTGCGAGTGGACCTTAAATGAATCCAAATGATTAACCTAAACTTTGATGTTTGTGTAGCTTAAAGCTGTAGTAGAAAAAAGACATGTACACATGTATGATACATGTACATAATGTCACCTTATGGCCACAGAACTTGGTAACAAACAGCAAAATAAACTGAA
Source organism: Heliocidaris tuberculata (assembly GCA_025618425.1). NCBI lineage: Eukaryota > Metazoa > Echinodermata > Echinoidea > Camarodonta > Echinometridae > Heliocidaris > Heliocidaris tuberculata. Next base: position 55,101,894 of record CM046832.1, on the reverse strand, counting down.
ATGCAAGATACTATAGCTTGTGTAAATGTAAATCGTATCTCCATGTACTTTTAAAGGTAATTCATCCCTTTTGCAGCCCTAAATTTTGAAGTTGTGTGAGTATGTGATAAATTACTAAAGAATTATAATTGGAAAACTTGTGCAGATGTGAAAAGGATTATAATTCGCTTTTAAGTCAGTAATAACAACAATTTGGTAACTCTTTATTTTCAGAATTATTTTTTGACTGTTACTCTATGTATTTGTGTTGATTTCTAAGTAGCTCCCTCTGCGACAACAGCAAGATTTTCATTTCTTACAAAGGAGTTATAGAACGTGTGACCTTAAAATTTCATAGGCAGTATCTACAGGATGTCTACTAAACCTGTGCAAAGTTTCGCAGAATTTTGTGAAAGTCTGCAAAAGCAGTACTTTTTAATCTTCAAAATATGTGTCCCATATGCAGCTTAGCACACAGTTTGAAGGGTAAAAAAAAAAACAAAGACATCAAAAGTTTGCAAAGAACTACATGTATTGTAAGCCACCCTTGAAGCTATTTTCTCAAGCCCAGCATGAATCTCATACATTGCAATATGGAAAATGGTATTGACCCTGACATTTGATTTTGTTGTTGTTGGGTAGCTGTCAGACTTTTTTTTAGATTGTACAACAGACCAATGAAATACAGTCTGAAACCATTTCCTGCTTTACATGTATACTCTTCAACCCCAAACCATTTGAATATCTTGAATATCTTTTATCTAGTTCTGGGAGTGATATCAAGGCTGTCTGACTCTAAACGATCCCTTTCGAAGATCTGAAGGGGAAAAAATCCAGTATCATTGCTCGAGTACAAATTCATTAATGTTGCCTCTACAGACTCATTCTTCTTAATGAGCAATGGCTGGCAATTTTAATACAGAAACCTTGACATGTCACACTGGTACAATCTCAAATTAATTTGTAGTCAGTGTAAGGCCTTGGACTTCACCAAAGTCAGTGTGAATCATTCTGATATCATGATTATTCATATGAAATTAAAATACAGTATAAGTATTGTGACTGGTTGATTGAAGTATTAATACACACACTGATGGATTGATTGATAAAGAGATTACAAGTTAATTTTACTCCAAATAATTTGGTGGTTACACCTACCTGTGGTGCAGATGCAGGTGACATCAACTTTTGAATGAGAGCTTGAGACTGTTCTCGAACCTGTATGGAGAAAGAATGATTTGTTTCAAATCAAGAAGTGTGAAACTATTGGGTATTATTTAAGCACAATGATAATAATATATCATTATATCAATATATCAATGAATTTAATTCTATTTTTAAAATATGTTTTAATGAAAGGTCTCTGAAAGTCATAATTAGAAGAAGAAAAACCAATTCAAGATACATGTCTAAATTGTAGACAGGAAAGAATGTCATTTTTTTAGCAGAAACACTGAGGGGGGAAAAATTCAGCGCTTAAATTACATGGGGCTTGGGGCAACTTCAAAATCTCCCTGTACTGGTTTTTCTTTTACCAAAGGGCTTGTTTAATTCTCTTTTTAGGACAAATTTCATAAATATACCAAATGTAGCGATCCTTTCGATCTCCTCTCCTCTTTCCCTTTACATTCACTCTTGGAGTACCCTCAACTCCGTAGATCTGGGCCCCATTTCATAATTTTTTTTATCAATAACAAGTTACTGAAATAAACTACTGAAATCCTTGAATCTGATTGGCTGAGAGCAAATTTGTCACAGAAATTGGGCAGTCGTTATAGATAACATGTTTTATGAAACAGGGCCCTGAATACATTTCCATGGGAATATCAACATTCCTCTGCATACATTAAAATGTTGGCCTACATATACATGTTTATTGAGAAAGATCTTTCTCTTTTATAGTTTTACATATATGTTTCAATTTCAAAATCAAAATTTTCATAATCACCTGCTCTTTGCTGTCTCCCAATCTGTCAACTGCTGCTGGTAAAACTGTAATGACATCAAAAATAATGAATAAATAGTTAAATTACATTCTAACATGTACATGTATGTACAGTGTACATTACAACAACAAAAAAGTGTTACTTACAATATAAAATAAACACATGTAAAGCTTCAAATTAGACTAATGCAGGTGGAATAAAACTGCAGATTAATACCATTGTACTGCACAATGATCAGCAGTGGTTAAGCAGAAGGAATCAGTGTCAAAGCTAAGACAAATCTTGATATGAGTTTATAAGAGCTTGAGGAAGCTTGAGGAAGAACAACCTTGGACGTGCCCCACAAACGATTCATTAGCATTTCACCAACGAGGCTCTTGCTCTCTCGTATGCCTGTCTGTATGAAGACTGCATAAAAAATGCTCTTACACTTGTCAGCTACTATTGTGTACATGAAGAAATCAAGACACTCATGTTGTAGAACATTCAAAATGTACACATACATGTACATGTAGCTGCAAGCTGTAATATTATTGTTAAATACATGTACATATAGTTATCAATTTTAAGAGCTCATGTACATGAAATACATAAAATAATGACTAATGATGACTTACATGTACATCTTGGTTTTAGGTAATAAATTTCTCTAAAAAATATCAGATGACCTGATTCTTGCGAAATACATGGAGGACAATCATGATAGGGCAGCACATGTTACAAAGCAGTAAGCATGTAGGGTACATGTACTGTAGGCTACATGGGCCGCTATGAATCAACATTTTCAAACACTACATGTGTGTACATGTACATGTACATTATGTGTACAGATACCTGTAGGTCTACATCTAACTAATGATCAACTGTGCAGGCACATTGCAATATTATTATTCACACATCTACATTGTTTAGTAGATTTTAAATATCTGCATAAAATGAAAAGATATTAAACAAGAATGCACAATAAAGCTAACTTGATCCTCTTCAAAACCATGTGTATTATCAACGATATTTTGCCTCAAAGACAAGGTATAATTCAAGTGTACATGTACATGCAGATCTGAATCACATTCATATCCAGCACAGCATTACATAATATTTAAATATTTTATATCATCACTGGAAATTAAGATTTGTCATACTTATTATTCATTTCATATTTATGACCATATTGTCCACTAAACCTCTATAAAATGCCTTTCTTTTTTTCAATCTCTAGCATGATGGATGCATATCTCTTTTTTTCAAACTTAAGATGCTCTTCTTCTAATGCAAACAAATGTATGCCATGATAATGATCAGCTGTCACCCCATAAATCCACTGTATCATGGTCCTGGGGGATACCACTTCACTGCTTCTCAAACATCGCCACAACATGATTCACTGTGCACTGCCATACAGTGCTCTGTTTATTACTTAGTATCCTAGTCGATCTCAAGTCTACCACAGTGGTGACTCATAATTCATAAATTTCCAATCACTGAATATGTGATTCATGATCAAATTATGATAAAACAAAGGTGGTTCATGAATTCAAATTCACACTAATGTAGTACATGGATAAAATATAAAATATAAACTACAATAAATGTTGCATTGGAAATACATGTAAGCATATAGCATGTAAAGTATGCACATTTTTATCTTAAAATGCTTACAAGTTACATGTACATGTAGGCCTACCATGCAATATTGCCAACATTGGCCTACATGTACATGCACGTGAACATATCATACAGAATTTCTAAATGAAAAGCAGCCTATAAAAAAGTTTGTCAAAACACTTAGATATATGTACATGTACATGTACTTAAATGATATTGATTTAATTTGCACATGTAGATGTATCTACATACGCAAATTAAATCAATATCAAAACTCAAAAGACAATTTTATCATCATTTAAGAACATGGCTTATAAAGCATTTAACCCTTTTGAGACAAATGACCACATTTTGTGGTTTGGCTCAATAACTTTTGATTCAGAGCTCTAAAAAATATACCAGATGCATGAGTAGAAAGAGCAAAAATTTCTACACACATTATTTCCATTTTTGTTGCATGACCATATCGCATTTGATGCCAGGAATTTTAAAAAGGAGAATAAGCTCCAAAATCCTTAAATTGGCAACACATTGAGAGGTTCAAAATCACTGTTTTTTAACAAAATTGGCAATTTTTTCAACTTTTGACTAAGTTTCTAATGATGTATATTGTTTTCAAAGACATTACATTTTGTTACAACCATGTAGCACTAAAAGAAAAATATAATCGTTGCCAATTTGAAGAACAAAATGTGATCAATTTAGCCCTTAAATAATTCTTGTCCTGAAAGGTTTAATGGTCTACTGTTATTGCAAGTCAGTAAAAACTACCAGAAACAGGCATAACAGTATGATTTCTACATTTCTACATTTCTAGATTAAGTATACAAAAATACAGAACCTGACTGTACAGGTACAAATGTACATCATAAGCTTACTGACTTTAATATAAAAACATTAACTGAGGGAAAACAAAGTGGTAACGGACTGATTTGTTTGTGCAGGTTTTTCCTTTCACTTTGTATTTGCTTTTGTTTTAGACAAAAATAAATAGCTTTACCAGGAAATCTGTGTAAGAGCAGGTTTATATGTACACACAAAAATGAATCCACTTTACATTCTGTGGTTGCCAGAACAACATTTCATAACACTGCTTATGATCCTATAAACTAAATGCAAATGTTTTGGATAATGCTTTTGTATAAGTTCAATTAACCTATATACATGTAGGCATGAATAAAAAAAGTTCCAACGATTTATCAAAATTCACACACTGACAGGCAGAATCATCCAGATGACTAGATTTAATCAATACAATTATAAAATTAAATGAATGATATGATTTTCACCTCAATTTCATTCCATCTGAGGAGACTGTGACACTTCAACTTATATGAACCTTATAAATTCCTTTAGTTTTTTTAATCTCTAAAGCCCTTTCAAATACATACATGTATGTAAGTAATGTCATGTTTAGTGACTTAAATACATTGGGGCGATTCCATGGTAACAGAATTACAAATGAGAGATATTTTGCTCACATTTTGAAGGCTATGCACTAATTTTGGACTTCCGTCCCCTTCTCACCAATTCATAATCTGCAGATGTACTCATTCTTTCACCTGAACTCGTTCATTCCCAACAGTGTCCACTTACATTAATTATATTGAGGTATATAACTTTGGTAACTGAATTACCAGAAAATGGTTGCATTTTTGAAGTTCTCATTTCCATGCATCAAACATGCATTGTGCGAATGACTGAGATGTGGGAAACGTTTTTTCAGATTCTTGTGATTTAAGGTTTGCCTATTTGGGACTATTAAACTGATTTTCATTAGTACAAATCTGAAATTAATTTTTTTTTTTTTCTCTCATGTGGAATTGCCCATTATTCAAAAATCACAAATCCATAACCCTTGCCATACATGTACATGTAGCTTTTCACCTTTGATTAAGCCTAGATCATGATATAGTTTATTTTCAGCTGCATTTACATGTACATGTAGTGGTCAGTTTGAGCCCAAGTGCCAATAGGTTACTGGCCCAGTGCTCGAGTGGAGTAAATAGGAAATTAGTTCATTTCTTTCCATTGTCAACCTTCACACTTACAATGTATAATGATTAGTTATGGACAGGAAATTGACCTACCACTGTACATTAGGCAGCAATCTACATGCATGTACATGTAGCTACAACATGCATCGTACCATTTCTTACAATAAGGAGATGTAGGATTTGGCACTGACGAATGACGATCCATGGTTTAACCCTTTCAGGACAGGGATTATTTCAGGGCTGAATTGATCACATTTTGTTCTTCAAATTGGCAACAATAATATTTTTCTTTTAGTGCTACATGGTTCAAATAAGGTGTAATGTCTTTGAAAACAATATACGTGGTTAGAAATTTGTTGAATAATTGAAAGAAATTGCCAATTTTGATGAAAAACAATGATTTTAAACCTCTCAATGTGTTGCCAATTTAAGGATCTCAAAGCTTAATCTTGTTTTTAAAATTCCTGGCATCAAACGCAATATGAACATGCAATAAAAATGGACATAGTGTGTGCAGAAAATTTTGCTCTTTCTACTCGTGCATCTGGTATATTTTTTAGAGCTCTGAATCAAAAGTTATTGAGCCAAACTACAAAATGTGGTCATTTGTCTCGAAAGGGTTAAAAAAAGTTTTAATAAGTAAAGGGATCAAATGTCAAAATACGTTTTCTCCTCTATTGAGAGCCTGAAGGGCTTCAACTCATTGGCCCGTATTCTGAACTCTGGTTTAACTTAAACCACAGTCTCTTTAAACCAGAGTTTCAAAAAATCACATTCTCAACTCTGGTTTAACTTAAACCACAGTCTCTTTAAACCAGAGTTTTAAAAAATCACATTCTCAACTCTGGTTTAACTTAAGCTCCAGTCTAGTTTGATTTAACTAGACTGGAGCTTAAGTTAAACCAGAGCTGAGAATGTGATTTTAAAGTCAGTTTAAATTAAACTCTGGAGTTAAAGTTAAACCTGAGTTCAGAATACGGGCCAAAAATGGTCTAAATGCTACTATGGAATGTCTGCATTTTGGTGAATAACACTTTTAGCATTTGCACAGGCTTCAATTATAGTAATAATTTTAAAAATATACCTTGTGTCACTACGTACACAAAATTCTAAGGTATACATATTTCTGAGCTGTACATGTACCTTTCTTTTTACAAAGTTGAATCTAAATATAAACCAAAAATGATTGAGAAATTTGCCGTCATCAACTTACCTGTTCCTATATTACTCTTGAATTTTTCTCCCATTCGGTCCACCAGTAGTGATAAACACTCTAGACCACAGAGGGATATCTGAGGAAAAAATATATGACTAAAAAATAAATGACAATATAAAAATGCATATATAAAAAAAAAATTAAAAAAATGGGGGAATAATCCATTGTAGAACATGTGTCCCAAGAATCGTATAGGCCTTATATACATATACATGTAAATATAAAAAATTGTACAGGCCTACCTGTATGCTTAATGAAAGGCAAAATATTTTTTCCTTAAAGGGGAAGTCCAGTGGTATTTAGTTGATGTGAATAAAAGCAGAAAAATGAGAGAAACAGCTTAGTGATAGTTTGAACAAAAATAAGAAAGTTCAGAATTTTTCAAGTTATCAATCTAACACAAATTGGCAACTCAGTGACACATACATACATGTATCTTGCGAGCTCCTCTCCCATTTGGTCTGTACAGAAAATTTCATCAATTTTCATTTTCTTAGAACTTTGGTGATGAAGGAATTACATTTGTATCATACATATTTTGCATAAAAACATATGTGCAATGATTACATCTAGTTTGCATGTATTCAATATTTTCTTTAGAAAAAGTGGAAATTTATAATTTTTTTAGTACAGGGCAAAAGGGAGAGGACCTTGCAAGATATATCACAGAGATGTCAATTTGTGTTTGATTGATTACAACTTCAAAAGTTCATAACTTTCTTATTTCTTATATTCTGCTCAAACTTTCATCGATCTGTTTGTTTGTTTGTTTTTTTAAACCAACTAGTCTATCAGGGTGGACTTCCCCTTTAAAAATGGGATGATTCTACATCTCCAAATCCAATGGAGGAGCTAAAAAAAAATTTTTTTTTAATGATATGTACACCCATATTCTGAACTGTATGCAATGTTATATACATTTTCAAATACTGTAAACCTGTTATTATTAACTTTATATCTTTTAGAAAAAGATGGTTTGGTAAGAATGTAAATAATGTTTTATACTGCATTTTTTTTTTTTGCAATTGTTTCCTTTAAATAATCGTTCCAATCAAATCAAAACAACAATAAACAAAAAAAGGGGGAAAAGGATACAGTGTACATTAAAAAATTAACATATTAATGCACACAAATCATGTTTAAAGTTCTTGATATATATTTAAAGACAATAATATGTCTTTTCTTATTCTGTTTTCTGTTGTTTTTTTTTCTCTCCTTTTTTTTATGAGCTGACCAATGAAGATCTTGTACCTCTTTATATGTACCATAATTTTGGTTGACTACAATATTGGCTCCAACATTACAAATGTACTCTGCCAGTTCATAACCCCCTCTCCTAATTTCTTGTGCGCACATTTTTTATGAATACAACACGAATGACATTACGGACCGATACACCCGCTTGTAAAACCCTCAGCGCACAGCTTTCTTGTGTAATGCAAAGCACTATGAACCGGCAAATTGCTGCGATGATATCAGCTTCAATAGACCGGTTCTGTAATGTATTCAAATTTATGCACATTTCTTCTCTGAGCACCTAGTGACGAGCTATTCCATTAACCTGCTTTTTATCAATGAGCCTCAATGCTTGGAATCCAGTTTGCATACATTACTTGTTGCTATGTCCGGCAAGCTTTCAGGTTGTCAAGAACAACCTTTGTTTGAAAGGTGTGTATAAAATTTGCATACATTACCGAAGCGGTCTATTGATAATCATGCAATGCAATAGACTTGTTCACAAATATACCCAAATTTTATGCATACTTTTAAAACAAAGGTTGCTCTTGACAACCTGAAAACTTGTCAGAGGCTTGTAAGACACAGCAACAAGTATTGTATGCAAACTGGATTCCAAGTATTGTAGTTCATTCATTAATAACAGGTTAATGGAATACCTCGTTACTAGGTCCCCAGGAAAGAAATATCCATAAATTTGAATAACTTTGTGAACAGGTCTATTGGTGTCATTGGGTTGACCACCACTTCATAATACCAGAATTTCAAAATAAGCACAATTTGGGGTACGATCATTTTTTTTTTCTATCTTTAAAAATCATAATATTTTGTGATGAAATAGGGACCCATATCGTAGGTTCTTGAAACCTGCAACATTCCTATTTGCCATGGTACAACATTCAAAATTTACACAGGACTGTTCAGTTGGTTGCACATGTGTACAAATGCTCTCATTATTGTTTTTCAAATCAGGTTTGGATCCAACTTACAATATTTCAATTTCAAAAATCAAATATTTGTATACCTGTACTCTTCATATTGTATGTTTCAGGGACTTAATGTGCTGTCAAGGTTATTCAATCTTATCAGTGCCTGAGCCACCACACCTTTGCAAATAGACAATGTGCTCACACACACACATGTTGTATGATCTGAAGCATTACATTAGACATGCACAGCACATAATCTGCACTGCGAGTATTTTCTAATTGCAGTTTAATACACACAAAACAGCGTAGTGCTTCTGGAACATACATTTGTATTTCATTGTTTTTATGATTCCATCTGCTCCAGACTCCATAGAATCCATTTTAAATTAAAAGCATAGAGTAACTGCAGGCCTTTGTAAGATAGATATTTTGGGGTACTGTATAAGCTGTTTTTTTCGCGTACAGATATTTTCGCGAGTTTGGACTAGGTAGGGAAATTCGCGAGGGTTTAAATTCGCGATTTTTGTGATGTTTTTGTTACTATAAATAGCCATATATTGAGGTGGAAATTTTTGCGAGGACCGACTCGCGAAAATCGCGAAAATAAAACCACCGCGAAAATAACCACTTATACAGTACTCTGAATACATGTTTTAATATTTACATGTATGTCAACACATGTGTTTGTATCCTACTGTACTTGTGTTTGTATTCTTTACAAAATTTTACACTGAAAGTGAAAGAAACCTGCATCAAAATTAATGTACATTCACTCAAGTGTGCGCAAGTTCTGTCTTTAATTTCTTTCCCCATTAAGTACATGTATGATATCAAACTCACAGTATGTGAAGGAGAAGAGGAAAAAGGGTTGTGAGGCATACACATGCATGTACATGTACTGTATGTACAGTATGTTCAACTTATTACAGCAATGACATATTCGGAGTGATACATCATTAAATACAGATCAAAGAGAATCTCAAAATAAGGCTACATATGCTCTCTGACAGATATATGCATCATTTCCATTTCACCCTTGCTTTGGCTAGTTGTCTTCAGTTTTTAGGGTGTACCAGTCTGCCTGATAGAATCATGCAAATCAAGTGATAGTATCACATTGGTAATTTAGAGATTGTGTCATACATATGCAGACAAATTCTGTAAATTATGGAATTTGGAGTTTAAGGCTGCATTTGATGAAAGGGACTGCCACTTGTACCAAAACCCCCTTTTTTCTTTGCCTCCCTCTCTGGGCATTTACAGCATTTGCCTGAACATTTACGGGGGTTGCTTTGCCTCAAATGTGGGCAAATTCATAAAGGACATGACAAAATATTCACAGGATTGCAAATGAAATCTTCTTCAGTAACGTGTTCTTCAGGAAATTTCTTTGTACATGTATGTACATTATTCACACGGTTGTTAATAAGTTTCCATTCATTTTCGATCTTTCATGCACAACCTGAAAGTGTCATCTCTTTAGGGGGTTGAATGGGGATATCCTCACCTTGAAATTACTACTATTCACCCATCCTGCCAGGGCATCCACTAATCTGTCCATGTTGTCACAATGCAAAGGTTTCGCATTGTCCTGGAGATAGTTCTGCAAATCCTCTGAAGCCTGAAACTTAGACGTGGTGTCCTGCTTCAGGACATCGTTGAATATGTCATCCAACGTCTTTCCCGCCATCTTGTCCAAAGTCGGGCCCCTCCAAAGGAGGCAACTTCACAAGTATAAAAATCCTGCAACACTACACGATTACTATAATTTCCTCTTCTGGGCGATGTGCACTGAGAACAAAATGCATGTAGTCTGGAAACTCTTTGACAGGAAACCCTTTCAGTTACATTGTATACATGTATCTTGTCTCTGTGGTGTCTGATCTATTTTCTTCCTATGATCCAGCAGATATATCTACATGTACATGTATGCACTGCAAATGTGCTCCCAGTTTAGATGGACGTACACTGATACTCTTCCTGTGTGATTTCCGCTACAGTTTTGATGATCATAAACGAAACCTAAAATAGCAGCACTTGAAGGTATTTCCCTCTTCAGGAGACAAGGTGCTCACACTGTAGAAAGAAAAGAAATCAAAGTACAGTATGTATGTCAAAAGATGTTAAAGTTCAATGACAAAATGAGTGAAAATTAACACAATTTCCAGCTACAAGTACAGAATTTCTATTTTTTTTTAATGAACCTTTCTCTCTCTCTCTCTCTCTCTCTCTCTCTCTCTCTCTCTCTCTCTCTCTCTCTCTCTCTCCATTTAGAATTCAGAATATTGATTGCAAGGTCAATGAGTAAAATCTCTTAATTTCAAACTAAGAGCCTTTGGCACAGCTCAGCCTCCCTTAGGACTTGTTTTCCTTTTCAATGGGTCCAATCATTTAGATTTGTTTTATTACGGTTCCATGCTGGTATCTTATTGGCTTTAATCACTTTTGTTAATAGATAAGGCTTTAATACCAAATGTAGCACTCTAATAAATGTAAAAGTGATTTGTGATTAAACCTGTCAATCCATTCAACATAAAACTTGGTGGAAGTGAACTCCAAATGTAACATCAGTGTGGGCCTTTATATTGAATGTATCATATAGTTAGGGTAAAGAAGTGAAATATCTGATGTCTTGTAAATATTTTACATTTTCCCCTTATAATTAATTCCCTATAAAAGAATATGGTAGCAACAGGCAACCATGTACACTTATCTCATAAAATGCTTCAGTGTAAAATATCATATTTCCAGTTTACAGACCACATTTAGAACTACGGGCGTGTCTGCAAGAGCAGGTTTAATTCATGACTTTAACAGACCTAGCCAGTGATTTGATTCACATTTTTCTGAAGAAGAAAAGCCATTAAGTGTAACAGCTGATCAACCCTGTGTGAAAAGGCCAGATGTTTGCACTAGTGACCCTTTACTTTCAACATGACTTCACAGTTCACAGTGCTCTTGATGAATCTATTTTTCATTAGGTGCGTCTCGATCAGTCTGAGTTGGGTTCAAGCTTGAGCTTCTAGCCGGTCAGTGCTACTCAAGAAAAAAAATCTGAGTTTGAAAAACCATGTCTCCATCAGCCCGAGTGTAAGCCTGGGGCCCGGTAGAAAATTACCCGGAACGGCCCGTACCGGTAAAGATGTCAACAATTTTGACCGGGTCCCGGCACGGCCCGAAACCCGGTAAATTTTGTTTGTTTATATTTTCCTTATGTTTTTATTTTAGTACGTTATTGCGCAAATATGGTGTTTCCTATTTAGCTTCCTGAGTGAGGGAGACGCAAGTTGAGGATCATTTACTCGTGATAACAAATTTTGGATTTATATCTTTTATTTTATTTTGCGTGCCAAATCAAGTGACGATAAAGGAAGTAAGTCTAAGAAAAAAAAAATTAAATGAAAAGAGAGCTTACATGTCTTTAAATTTATTTTTTTTAAATTGTGAAAGTACTTCAGAATTAAGAAATACATGTCGAGTCTTTTAAGAGAAGGAATAATAATGCTAACAATTTTTTTAAAGATTACCGTAAGAGGGAAGAATGAAGAAAAATGTTGGTCACATATCAAAAGTAATGGTCAACCAGTCAAAAATCATCTCACTGAAAAAATATATAATATGGAAGAAACTGAAGTAAAATCCCCTCCAAAATTTGAGGAAACTAACGCCACAGTGACACCACAAAATAATAATTTGAGCTAAGCTACCTATTATCAATTGGAAAAATGATTTTCGTTCGTTTGGAACCACAGAAAAAACATGGCGCCTACAGGCCATGTGAAAAATACAAAAAAAGGAACATGACGTATAGCGCCACCTCCTGGTTAGTAACCATGCACAGTCATCCAGCAGCCAGCTCGCGAAAACTTGAAAAAGACGAACGGTTTTCATCATTACAGCGCGAATTCAATATGGTTTTCGTCATTACAGTTATGAAATTGAAGCTTGGACTATGATTACCCTAGCCATGTACGTAGAATTTTGATAGTTATTTCATAAAGTGGAGTTTTATATGAAAATCGGACATTTGTGAAAGCTGCACTATACACAATAGACTCTACAGTGCAGTGACATGCGTGCGATGCGGCCTCGAAGTCGACTCCCTTTGGAACCGAGACCTTGCGTCGGAATCGGAATCGGTTCTCTCTAAAAGCAGAACCGCCCAAGCCTATTATTTACCACTATCAAGTTTTTATTAAAAAGTCATAATAAATACTCATAACGGCTTTACAGCACCAATTATTTACCGGGTTATTTTTACCGGGTTCAGACATTTCACTCAGCAACCCGGACCCGGCCCGATCCCGGCAAAAACCCCCAACCCGCCGGGTTCCGTACGGGTTGACCGGCCCGACACCCAGGCTTACCCGAATGGGGTGATTCTCGCTCAAGCTACAAAGCATGCGCACTTCGGTTCCAATGATTCTAACAGCGCACGCTTTTGAAAATATTCCTGCTGTTCTTGTTCTCCGAGCAAGCGCACGCACCAGTACGTTGCCCGATTAATGGGTCATCACGGCTGTGCTGCATGAAAACCAGAACTCGAAGTGCATAATGGTACATGTACATAGTATCGTGAATAAATTGACCAGAGTCAAAACCTAAGTGTATCTTCACCTGCGAATTAGAGGGCTAAATCGCCGTATAGTGTGCTATTTCAAACCCCCCCCCCCCCCTCAAAAGGAAGAAAAAAAAAGTTGACTTGGGTTTGTAAGCTCGAGCTTAAATCAATTATTTGCGTCTTCATGATGAATGAGCTAGTTCTGATTTCCAGGATCAGAGTTGGATCAGAGTTGGATCAGAGTTGGATCAGAGTTAGCGGGTTACTATGAAAACTCGGGATTATGAAGACGAGGCTAATGAGCATGCTGAAGATATTAAATATGAGGCCTAGCAAATGTCGTTTCTGTTCTAATTTGCTAGAAACTATGAACTTGATATCTTATTATAAAATTGAATATCTGTATGTACAGGATGTCAAAAGAGGGGCACCACTGGACTTTAATAGTATGTAAGTATTCATTTCAGTATAAGGTGTAATGGATTGGTCTAACCTTCCCTATCTATGCAACTACATGTACATCTATAGACCAAGTTGACCGACAGACAAAATAATATGAAGGAAAAAAAATTATCAATGAAAGTTTGGAAAGTATCCGATATTGAAAGGCTACTGTACTATTTAAGCCTTTCGAGACAATTGACCACATTTTGTGGTATGGCTCAATAACTTTTTATTCAGAGCTCAAAAAAATATACCAGATGCATGAGTAGAAAGAGCAAAAATTTCTGCACTCACTATGTCCATTTTTATTGCATTTATTGCGTTTGATACCGGGAATTAAAAAAACGAGAATAAGCTATAAAATCCTTAAACTGGCAACACAATGAGAGGTTCAAAATCATTGTTTTTCATCAAAATTGGCAATGGTTTTTTTTTTTTTTTGACAAAATTCATAACCATGTATATTGTTTTCAAAGACATTACACCTTATTAGAACCATGTAGCACTAAAAGAAAAATATTATTGTTGCCAACTTGAAGAACAAAATGTGATCAATTTAGCCCTTAAATAATTCCTATCATCAAAGGGTTAAATAAAGATACTTGTAAAAGTGACTTGCTTACTTCACTAGTCTACATATACAACATGTAGCTGCAGTTGATTTTAATAAAAGCAGAAAAATCAGAGAAAAATGTTTGGAGAAATTTTTTTTTTTTCAATGTTAAACAAATAAGAAAGTTATTTCCAGCAGCTAAGTTTTTTTTATAGTTTTTTTTTAAAAACAGATTTGTTACCCACACTCTGTGCTTATTTGTTTCTCTATTTGTTAATGTGTTTTTTTAAAACCAAATTGGAGAGTTGGCCAGGTTTGATATCACACATGTCAAAAATTCTTAACTTACAAATCACTCCTCTGATTTTTCTTCAATCTGTTTTACTGATTTCTCTGTTTCTACTCTAGCCAAATGTTTAAGAAGGGTTAATTCTTTTTTAAATATTACTTCTATAAAGAGATATTGCAAGTTTAAATTAAAAAAAAAAAATACATGTAACTACCAAAAGAAAAAGGAGAGAGAAGTCAATAGTATTAATAAGATTAAAGTTTGTTTGTGGAAAAAACAAATAATAATAATTTTGTTCATAATAGTCAAAACTGACTGACTGTCATTTCAACAGGAATCAACAACAACATTGCAAGTTTAAGTATACACTCTCAATAAATGTAATTTAAGTGATTTGTGAGTAGACTAGTCAACGCATCCATATGCACTCGCAAAGAATAGGGCACGCATGGAACCCAAGTCAGAGATGGGTTCGGTGTGGGCATTTTCATGTTATCTTTATACTCTATAACTGTTGGAATTGAATATATTAATTGGTGAGTTGCTCAATTGAATACCACTTTTACAGCCGGGGCTGTATCAATTTCAGCGGTGGTCACAATCTCTAAGTTAAAGAGGTAAAACACCAATATAATCACTTTAATCAGCAAAATTTTGAGAAAATACTTCCTTCTACAATTTAGGATGATAGAATATGTTATTTCATGCCAGATTCTTCAATAGGCATGATAGGATCTTTATCATCTTGATCAAGTGAAAATTTCAGGCTGTTTTTGGCTGGCGTTCTTGCTCCTTTCCAGCATACATATATGGTCAGGGGTCCTAAAGTTGCGCAGGTCCTTAAGCTGCGCACCCCGCAAATATACCCAATGCGACACGTTCAATGCGCCAAACTTTTGGTGTGACTGAGCAACAAGATTATTATTTACGTTTGCCAAGAAGACTCAATAATTTTCCTTTATTTTTGTGATATTATCACTATTTGGAAATCGGGGTGAAATTCACATCAGACAGCTTAAAAATCAAGATTTGTATTCATTTATTACGAGTGCGCAGCTTTAGGATCCTTTCATTTTGTAGACCAAATTTGACATGGGTAGTGACATCGACTTAAAAATTAATGTTATTGACATTTGTCCACGGGTCTTAATTTTCTCAGGGATATAATTCAAGATAATGTAAAACGAAGATGTATAAAAGAAATTCGCATAAATCATTGAAAAGGTGACTTTTTAGCCGCTGGAAACAAAGTGCATAGCTTTAGGTCCCCCCATCATACATGTATGTGCTAGAGATCACACACTTGCTATGAGGGAGCCAATTCTTCACGGTACAAACGTGTACGGAGTGCGAAGTTATCTACAATAACCTCGCAAGTACAAGTCAGCAGTTTTCTAGCATTGTGAACTGCGATGACAAAGTACGACTACATGATTTTCGCTGAAATTACAAATAGCTTTAAACTAAAAATTGAACTAAATAAAAGTTCAGTTATTGACACTCATAGGCCCTTGCCTATGTGGGACTGTGTCCAACATTCACTGTTGCAGCAGTCACAAACAGACAACAAAATTGCTCTAAGCAAGATTTAATTTTCTTAAATTTGCTAGATTTACCTGATTCACGGACTCTTCAACTCTTACTGTGTCACAAATTTGGGGATTCAGAATTGTCAATGAAATTTTAGATAATTATTTTCCTCTCATGTATGAATTGTCTAAGACTGGAAAAAGGCCCGCTGATACAGACAACAGCTACTGAAGCCTATTCACCTGTAAAAGCTAGTCTGGAGTACAAGGTTATCTTCAGATAAGCTTGTACATAAAGTGAACTATTGATTGATTGATTAAGTTGAATTTAGTTAAACAACTTACAACTTACCAAAAAACGATGATTTATTGCATTGTCCGCCAACAGTAGCTGAGCTACTGTATGGCAGAAGTGACCCGGAATGTAATCGCTGCACTTTGAAAGGTCACACCCGTGCGTAACTAGTATTTTGAATTAGTTTGGCGATGGACAGGTTTTGGCAGAAGTTGAAATTTTATACCCTGTGGACATTGCCTGACGGCTTGCTGAGGATTGAACTTCAACAAATCCATCCAAGCAATCGATTTCATGCGAGCATAACGTAAAATTAGAAGTTAAACATACATTTTCAATTCATTTTGTACCGGTATAGTCATGGATTGTATTACCGAACGCGTACAGTTAAGCGCCTAAAATGACTTTCATAAGCGTGGGACTACGCGTATGTTCTCCACACTATTGAAACAGAGAACACGGCAGAAGATCATAAAATGAGGCAAAGAAACATACACGTAAGTAATATCTTAGGAACTGCTCTCTGGTCACCCCCAGTCGTCACCCCGTTGGCCCCAAATCGGGGTAGGTTGGGCGTCTTTTTCCCATAGGGGGCACACGTTCGGTAATACAATACCCTTTTCAAGAGACCAAAACGCCGCGTCGAAGGGAGGGGGTTTGGCGGAAGGGAATATCGTATCAGCAGTAGAGGCGCACAGCCGATTTGGGAGACTCTCTCCCATTTGGGAGAGAGTCTCTGATATTGGAGACTTTGCTAACAAGAGGACAATAGAAACAACACCAACAAAAAGGCACTTTTTCTCGGCCAAATTTTTACCCCTCAGAAATCAGAAGCCCATTTGTTTTGTGTGTTCCTGGACAGCTCGACCCGGTCGAGTTATCCAGGGTGGGGTGCCTTGCCGGACAACTCGACCCATTTTTGTTTGTCAATTTTTATGACCTAAATTCAGTCATTTTACAATGAATTGCCATTTAAGTGGTAAATTATAATTAAATGTATATATTCATGACGGGAAATACGGCAACTGTGGACTTTTTGAGTTGCAATAAAAGAATAAAAACAAGTCATTTTCCCCTTGCAATGAGAATATTCGATAAGGACCGATAGCCAAAGAGTCCAGAGGAAAGTTGATTTTATGTCCCGCAAGAATCACTGTACTGATAGAAGAACATTTTATAATATAATTATCTTTACATTCAATATAACCTTTTCTTTCCCTTTGTAAGGTCTTTTTTTCTGATTTAGAACTATTACTGAATATGAAAAATGATAAATAGTTCGATCGGACACCGTAGGCTCGCAAACACACTAACTTCAGGGAGCGCTCCCGCCAAGGCCAAAGCACTTTATCGGCAGCGCTTGCTCGCGTGGCCCTGGAGTTGGCAGACACTGCGGTGTCATCTGATGCACTGCACAAACTATTTATAATTTTTCCAGCTTAGTAATAGTTCTAAAGCAGAAAAACCCTTATCTAGGGAAAGGAAAGGTTATATTGAATGTAAAGATAACTATATTATGAAATATTCTTCTATCAGTACAGTGATTCTTAGGGCGTAAAATCAACTTACCTCTGGCTTCTTTGGCTGTCGGTCCTTATCGATATTCTCAGACCCCCTCTCGGATTCGATCATGCATGCAAGGGAAAAATAACCCTTTTTAATTCAACTCTCAAAAAGTCCACAATTGCCGTATTTCCCGTCATGAATACATTTAATTATAATTTATCCCTTAAATGACAATTCATTATAAAATGACTGAATTTAGTTCATAAAAATTGAAAAACAAAAAGTGGTTCGAGTTGTCCGGCAAGGCACCCCACCCTGGATAACTCGACCGGGTCGAGCTGTCCAGGGTAGGTGGTCAGGTTATCCAGGGTCAGGCTGTCCATTGGTCAGGTTATCCAGGGTCAGGCTGTCCATTGGTCAGGCTGTCTGGACCCCGTTTTGTGTGTGGATCATAAAAAAAAATGTTATGAAAACAAAAGCAGAGGTGGATTTTTAAAGTAGACGGTAAAAAGGGGTACTTTTTCATGAGGAATCTGCTTATCACAATTTCATTTTGAGCCAAGGTAATCCCTTTGCCGCAAATGTAAACAAAGAAAATTGGTCTCCTAAATGGGAGACTGTCTCCCAAATAGGCCATCAAAAATGTTGAAATAAGTCTTTGATAATATTAATAGAGACTGTCTCCCAAATAGGAGACAGTCTCCAATATCGGCCGTGCACCTCTATTGATCAGGTCTACAACGTAGATCCACTCACACTTACATGTATGCGAGATTATTGTAGATAATCTAGATCTACATGTATAGTCAAGGATTGTAATTCCGAACAGATTGTATTACCGAACGTGTACAGTTAAGCGCCTAAAATGGGTTTTCATACGCGTGGGATTACGTGTATGAAAACCACACTATTGAAACAAAGGTTGTGTCTTTTTCCCATAGGTTTCACACGTTCGGAAATACAGTACCTTTTTCAAGGGATCAAAACGCTGCGTCGTTGGGAAGGGGTTCACTTGGAAGGGAATATCGTATTAAATCTACGTTGTCTTTTTAAAATTCCATCAACTTCTTTTTCTGTAGGACTTTGAGCATTCATTATGTAAGTTTGACAGATTTTCGTTTGATATTTAATTTGCTATCGTTGATTTTCTGAAAAGTGTTCGGACACTGGATCCACCACCATACGTTGTCTTTTTCAAATTCCACCAATTTCTATTTCTGTAGGACTTTAAGCATTCATTATGCAAGTTTGACAGATATTCATTTGATATTTTATTTGCTATGGTTGATTTATTGAAAAGTGTTCGGTAATCATAGATCCACCACCATACATTGTTTTTACTGACATTGTCATAGACATACATGTATAGTCAAGGATTGTAATTCCGAACAGATTGTATTACCGAACGTGTACAGTTAAGCGCCTAAAATGGGTTTTCATAGGTTTCGGATTACGCGTATGAAAACCACACTATTGAAACAAAGGTGTGTCTTTTTCCCATAGGTTTCACACGTTTGGAAATACAGTACCTTTTTCAAGGGACCAAAACGCCGCGTCGTTGGGAAGGGGTTCACTCGGAAGGGAATATCGTATTAAATCTAGGGTTTCTTTTTAAAATTCCATCAACTTCTTTTTCTGTAGGACTTTGAGCATTCATTATGTAAGTTTGACAGATATTCGTTTGATATTTAATTTTCTATCGTTGATTTTCTGAAAAGTGTTCGGACACTGGATCAACCACCATTATAGTCACATTGACTTGAGAGGTGTCGCATTGAAAGTAATGTGGGTTCTTGTCAGACCATGCGAAGCACGCCATCTGATCGGACTGATGAACATGATGAAATGCCAAAATAGTCATGATATTTTAAGTGTCAAGCCTATGGTGCGAGTCAAATGACAGCTACATACATGTAGTTTGTACTCCTGTCCGATTTGGTGCCCGGACGCGGACCGGACGCGGAGGGCTCGACTTCCCTTCGGCTTTGGCGCTAGTATACCGTATATCCGGCTGGCCTGCCTCAGCTCACACCGGTGGACCTACACACACAAACACACACACATTATTAACACGGTCTTTCATCACCGCAGCGGTAGTCACTGACACTGGCTTTTTTGACGGACTTAAAAATTAGTTACCACCCCAAAAACTGGCCACAATGTTCGTATGATACATATACTCACCTTCTCTTCCCACTAGTGCAAAAGGTAATCCTAAAGTTGTGCGACAATTTCGTGCAAGTTATCATAGCAGGTCAAGTACAAAATGTACCGATTGCTACACAGTGGTGTTTTTTCTTGGTACCGAGACTGCCGCCATGTTGACCAATTTCAAATGTGTGACGTCATTATTGCTATTGTATTGATCTTGCAACGGAAGAGGGAGTACATCCAAATCGATGAAAAGGACCTCACAAAACAAATTATCCAACCGAGACCGAACAAGTCTTTTGCCATTTACAAAACGAACGGTAATGGCTCAACTTTGGCCAAAGAAGATACAGATAATCTCCCATGCAATGTAACGGTCAATACCGTTCATAAGGTAGGCCTACCTGGTATCTGGAAATCTGGAATCCCAAACTAGAGACAGAGACCCATTTTCTGTTGGAACTGAAACAGAAATGTTCTCCCCCGCCGACATCCCTCCCCGCCCCCCCCCTCTCTCTCTCTCCCTCTTTCTCTCCCCCCCCCCCCTCTCTCTCTCTCTTCCTCCCTCCCTCCCTCTCTATCCTTTTCCCTCTGTCCTTAATCTTGTATTTAACAAAAATATCTAATTCATTTTGTTGATAGTTTTAACTATGTAGTGCGTCCCAGAAAAAAAGTTAACGGTCGATCAGAAAAAGTCTCCATAAATAAATATTTCAATATATTCAAAGAAAAATTTCATATAGATCTGTGGATAGCTTAGGGTCTCTTTTATGAAATGACACCTACAGATCTGGCGATATTTTATGCCCGAGTGAGCAAAGGTCACTTTTGTGAAAAGGTGCAAAATCCAGACTTGACAAACTGGTATTTGTTCTGGCTGGTATCAGCAAAGTTGAGAGTCATAAAAAGGCTTTGAAATTGTCATATTTTGATCAATAATAGTCAACTGATGAAAGGACAGGTTTTGTTCTCTCATGTACTTACGTATCTCATCATGGCATTTTTATGCTTCAGTGATCAATTAACAACTTTATTTTGAAATATTAGTTTTGGCAACTTTTAAATTCAAGCTGGCTTTCTCAGCCAACCATAAAGTTTTGATGGGATACGTCAGGACATACAGAAAACAAAGCCTATTCTTTCATAAATTGCCTTTTAATGATCAGAATATGAAAGTTTCTCAGCCTTTTCAAGACTCTCAACTTTGCTGATACCCGGCCAGAACCAATACCAATTTTTGTCAACCATGGATTTTGCACCATGTCACAACAATGGCTTTTGCTCACTCAAGCGTAAAATATCCGTTAGATGTTCATTTGATAGGAGAGAACATAAGCTGTCCATAGGTATAAAAACTTCATGAACATATTTTGAAATGTTCATTTGGGGAGACTTTTTCCAACTGTAAACTTTTAATGGTTCTCAAATTTGTTAATACCAACCAGAACAAATATCAATTCTTCTCCAAGTCTGGATTTTGCGCCCTTTTGCAGAAGTCGCTTTTGCTCACTCGAGCTTAAAATATTGCCAGATTTTTTGGTGTCATTTGATAGAAGAGACCTTAAGCCATCCACAAAAATGAAAATTTCCTACAAATATTTTGAAACATTTATTTGGGGAGACTTTTTCAAAGTGTCAACTTTTTGGGGACGCACTGTATAATCCTAAAGTGCATTTCATGTTATGTCAATGTCAATCATATTAGGCTAAATATTTCCATAATCTTAATTTTAAACAGAATGATACCAAAATTAAAGGCTAAGTATTGAAAAAAATATTTTCAGAGGTTTTCGAGACTGCGGAGATCATATATATAGATAAAACAAAATGATACAAGTCATTTAAAAATGACTGAAAACTGATCATAATAAGATTTTTTCCTCAACATTGTATAGGAGTGGTCTCCTCTCGACCTCTCCATGATAATATAGCTCGACACTAACTAATAGCAACGATGGGTGGGGTGTCCCTCATGCCCGTCAATTAGGCTTTCCCCCCTCAAAATGAGCGGGAGCGAGTTACAGGAGCTATTAATTGCGCTTTAAGTTAATAGAAGTCTATAAATGTCTCATCTGTCAGGGGGAAAGCTCGAGTTTTGCTTGGGATTTGCTTTTTATATTTTTGCAAATTGATACTCGCAATTATTATTCCACTTTTGAAATGACATTGTAATGAAATCCCTAGAATCTTACCAGATCCTCTCTAGGCCTCCGTAGACTCTTACCCATAATTGTATTACATGTATTCTTTTTAAATCATGTAAATATTGTGAAATTGGCATTGTGAAGGATATTTTCAAAATGTGTACTTTTTTATATGTACACCCCTGTACTCCAGATTTTTAAAGCTTGTCCTATAACACCAATCGTTTCTTTATATGTATTTCTGTTCAATTTATGTTGGTTGCTTGGTTGCATTATTTTTCTCTCTCCCTCCGACCCCCCCCCCCCCCATATAACTAGGGCTTACATTTCTTCACTGGAGTTTTGTGTATTTGAGGATAATTGTGTTTGTTTTTGTTATCATGTTACTTCTGTATACTATGTTATGCTTCTGTATATGTATATCTATGTATATCTATATATATCTATGTATATCTATGTATATCTATGTATATCTATGTATATCTATGTATATCTATGTATATCTATGTATATCTATGTATATCTATGTATATCTATGTATATATATATATATATATATATATATATATATATATATATATATATATATATATATATATATATATATATATATATATATATATGTATGTATATATATATAGGGATCTATGTATATATGTTACAGAAGCATATATGGATCTGTGTATACCTATGTATGTCTATGTATATCTATGCATACTTCTGTATACTATGTTACTTCTGTTTACTATGCTACTTTTGTATACCTGCTGTGCTTTGTAAACTGAAAATTGAGAATGATCCTATATGTTTGGATTTTGAATCAATAAATGAATTTGAATTTGAATTTATGTTATCCAAGCATGCGCGTACCGAGGGGGGGGGGGGGTGTTTTGGGTGTTCAAACGTCCACTCTCTCCCCCCTCTCTCTATCATTCCCTCTTATCCCTCACTCACAATCTCTCAATTAAACCCAGAAAAGGGCATCCTTTGAATTAAATACATGTACAACACATTTTTAATTATAATATTGTACAAGCACCTAACTCATAATTTCAAAAATTTGTTTGTTTTTTGTTCTTACATATACAGGACTGCCTAAAATAAGTGGGAAGAGACAATGCCATAAGAGGGCATTTCATCTACGTTCTTGACTCTACTATGTGGCCATCACTACAATGAAAGAATAGCGAGTATATGTCAGGATTGCTCAAACATCCTAAAGCTGGAGTTGCTGGTCATTATGATGTCGCTCTTTACCAGGACTGAACGTCATTTGCAAGAAAACTGCCTTTTCGCCTGATTCAAGAGAGTTTTGCTAATAAAGAATAATAAATCTTAAAGATGGAGAGAAAGAAGGAGAGAGAAAGAGATAGAGAGGGAGGAGAGAGAGAGAGAGAGAGAGAGAGAAGAGGGAGGGACCATAGGGCGGGACTCCAGTAAGTGGATGCAGAACTAAGGTAGTCAAATGCCAATGTATAGAAACAGTGGAAGAGAGAGAAAGAAATCTGATACAGAAATATAGTGAAACAGAGAGGGGGGGGGGGGGGGGGGAGAGAAAGAAAAGAAGAGACACAGACAGAGAGACTGACAGAGAGAGAAAAGATGAAAAAAGAAAAGAAAGAATTAACTACGAAGTCAAATTAAGATGATGGAAAATGGAAGAAATGAAATGTGGTATATTATCTTTTAATAGCTTACTTCAAATTCTTCAGTTTACAAAAAATAATTGAATCATAAAAAGTTATATAGAAAAATAGCCTTCTACAACTATCAATTTAAACAAAATCTCTTTATATCTCAATAAATGTAAATGTATACGAAATGATGTTTTATTCAAATACCATATGTATTTGAAAGCAAATTTGTACCATTACATACCAAATGCTTGTAGTGGGGACCCTTTTTCACATGGGTTTTTTTTTTAATCATAAAATTGGTGGGATAACACCCCCCCCCCCCCCCCTCTCTCTCTCGCTCTCTCTCCCTCTCCAATGTGAAAGCTGATGGGTCCAACTGCCCTGAGCCACCAAAATGTGTACGGAGATAAAAAGGAACATGGCACATACCTTGCGAAAAAAAGCCCAACATTTCAGTCTCTGGCGAAAACAAAGAAAAAAAACCCCAATATGAATGGGACTGCCTCTCCTGTATGTCTCTGCCTAAATTCAGTTAAGTTCATGGCTCAAACTTTTCTTAAAATATTGTGATAATCAGAATAACAAAAACTATTATTACAGCTTATTGATCTTTTGACCTTTGACCTACATGTGGCAACCCAAATATCTGATCACTTTGTCTCCCCTTAGAGATGCATACAAAATGTATGAGATATGGTGATAACTAAACTAATAAATCTTTAATTTCATGTACATTTGTATATTGATCTCCATGACCTTTGACCAACTAAACCCAAAATCTAAGCAACTATTCTCATGATGCATGGGTGATGCGTAACAGTACCAAGTTTGAAGTTCACAGCTAAATTTTTTTACCGAGATGTTAATAATATTAATGTCGTAATATTGTAAAGCAAGTTTTTATACAAGTACAAACAATTATCCTCTATGGACATAATAAATGATTGAATTGAATTGAATTGAATTGAATAAAAAAAACCAAAACATTAATTTCACATATATTGACTTCTATGACCTGACACTGGACTAACTTAACCAAAAATCTGATATTGCGATAACGAGGCTAAAAACCTTATTTTCATGGAAATTGACCTCTTTACATACAGTACTAGAACCAAGTTTGAAGTTCATATCTCTGATGGTTCATTAGTGTTGCGCTAACGAGTCCAAAAACTGAAATTTCATGGAAATTGACCTCCGTGACCTTACCGAAACACTAATCAGATGGTCTTCCTAGTGTGACACAAACTAGCACCAAGTTTGAAGTTCATACCTCAAATGGTTCTTGACATATCACGTGAACAAGAAAGTGGGTTGGACTGAGAACCCGCAAACATAATGCCTCTGGCACCACCTCTGGGAGGGGGGGGGGTACGGAGGCATAAAAAGTGACATTCCTGCTTGATTCAGGGGCAAAAGAATGCAGAAGTGAAATGGTAAATTGCAGTTTTACACAAAGGATATCTTTCTCTAGAAATGAGAAATGTATTATGCAATTACAAAGATACAGTAACATATACACTGTATCATATAACTTGTACGTCTGAGTTGCGTATATCTGAATATTCTTCCGTGCACCCATCAGCCAGAGGATAGAACTCAATTTTCATATTACTGTAGTTGTTTTGGAATGCCTACATTTTACACAAAATCACACGTCAATATCGGTTCTATATCGTTGCAGGCCAACTACAATAAAATCATTCTGACAATGATGATTGGCTCAATCATGAATATCCCTGTAATTCAAGATATTCCACACTTACACTCAACAAGAACGGTCACATGATTGAAACTACGTGTATAAATAAGAGAAGAGCTTGAACCTTGCAGGTCATGAATTTTTAAGGCTAGAAAGGTAAAATGTTTGGCCGGTTTTAACCCAATTCATTCCAATCAGACACCGTGGTAAAGCCACCTCAGTTGATCTGGGCCCTGTTTCATAAAACTTGTCATCAATGACAAGCTACTGAAATCCTTGCATCTGATTGGCTGAGAGCAAATTTGTTGGTAAAAATCACAAGACATTTCATGAAACGCCCCCCTGAAACACAGAGGCCTGAATTCACAAAGGAGGTTTGGTTTAAACCATGGTTTAAACCCCCTCCTGGGTTTCTTAAGTGTATGTGCACACGGAATCCAATCCAATCAGATATTTTCTTTGAGCGCGCGCATGAGCAATGTGCGCTTATTTATGCTTATTTTAGTATGCTTACGGAGGTTTAAACCTTACCCATGGTTTAAACCTCCTTTGTGAATTTGGGCCAGATTTGACCTGAAAAATGCCCTTCATAATGATGGGCATTCAATGACCATTGTGTCTAGGTTTCATGAAACTTGGACACATACTTTGAAAAGGAGAGTGATTTTCAAAACATTGACCTGAATCATGTTGATGCAGACGCCATCGTCCTAAACTGAAAAGCAATGCCTTTGTCCTCCTCCCCCTATATAGGCGAGACAAATAAAGCAACACATTCACCATATCCATGTCTTCGACCAACACTTTGGTATACCCTTACACACCACGGCTAATTATAATACCTATTGAATTTAATTTCTATAGTGCAAGACAGGATGTAGCACTGCCTTTGTCCAAAAGGGGAACAATAGCAATAGAGATTAAGTATTTGAACAATAGGATTTAGAACTACAAGACAGAGATGTGTGTTTTACGGGAGACTGTGGGGGACCATAACATATGCTTCAAAAAGTTAACATCTTCACATGTATATTAAACGGACCTGCTAAGTTGCAACATGAAATCAGCACTAATACAATAACTAATGTTGTTTTAAAATCAAGAGCTTTCAAAAAGTGCTGAAAGACACACACAAATGGTATTCAACAGTTTCTTAATCAAGGTATCGACTGTTCCCCAAATGGATGGGAACCATAAAATACCACTGATATTACAAATATTGAAAGTTTGTGATATGTCTACCATTTTATTTCTAAAATTAAAGGTAGCATCATTCCTTGATATCTAATTATCTTTGAAAGTTGCTCATCACAGAGAACATATTTTTATACTCTTAATATGATATTCTTTTTTAACATTTTAATACAAAGCATTGAACAAAGGCAATTTGTGGCCAGTCATTTTAAAACTGCAAATAAGTATCATTACAAATTTTAAAAATTCATCTGCCGGGGTAAACAAAATTGTTGTATTTTAAAAACATATACGGCAGTATGGTTATACATAGACCATATTCATTTGCAGACTCAATGTAGTGGCTGGTAGTTTTTTTTTTTTTTACAAAACTCAAGGATGGCCACATAAAAACTGATGTCCCAAAGCATGAAGGAAAAATAATGGTATTTAAAATAAAACTGTGATGTAAAAATATTAAAATGTATAGGGGTTTATTTTCTATCAGAAATATGTTTAAAGAGAAGGTTGAATTCTGGGAGTTCTGGGAAAGGTGAAAAATGTCAGTTTGGAAAATCACAGAAGAAATGTCCCCAGAAAAATAGTGCTCTTTATGTGCTCTCCCTTATTCGAAATATAACAAGAAACAGCTGAAATGTTTGGGCCAAACTTTCATGCCACATGTGTGTGTGGTCCCATACGCATGTTTCTGTGTGCAGTGCGTGCGACTCTGAGCAGGATTGAGTCAATTTCTTCTTATTTTGGGGATTCCGAAACCTTACACATACACCAATTCGTATGTACTATATCATAAACCTTTCCCAATTGTTTCCAGTTTCTTTCACAATGTAATCGCATGACCAGAACTCAATTTTATCTTTAATCACATAAAGTGCTCTTGACCAATCCATGAACAAGAAATTTTCTATGAGGGATGCAATAATTTTTAGATTTCAGTTGATCAAATGCCCATTGTCAAAAGAACTTAAATTGAGGACACATAAAAGAACATGGAGGGAGCACCACATCATCAACTCTGCTGGAAGCTTTTCTCTGGATTGGCATAGTCCACTTCACTCCAATCCGGGAACTGCTGAGGTAGAGAGGCAGTGCAGTCTTCCACAAAACCAGACAACTGTTTGTAGAGGAAGCCAGCTCCTTCTGCTGAGAGATGGAGACCATCGGAAAGGAATCGCTGACCCCAGTTCTACCAAAAATTGAACAAAAAAGAAAGCAAAAATAATTACAACTAATAGCACAGGCATACAGTACAAGTTGCGTATTGAGTGTACATTAACCTGCATTTTCCATTCAATTAGTATGCCATCTTTTCTATATCACTTTTTTTTAATTCCTTAAGAAAGCCAAAATAAAACAATCAAATAAGACAGATCATTTTCTTTTTCTTTTTTGTTTTACAAGACCTAAAACAGTTAAGATTTCAGACAATTTAGAACTTTCTGTTTACATATAATATACTAGACCATTTTATAAAACAAGAGTAATTACAAAACAAGATGAATGTGAATGTGTCTCTTATATATGCCTCTGCCTAAATTCAGTTAAGTTCATGATTCAAACTGTTCTTGAAATATTGATAACCAAAATAAGAAGCCTACAATTCCATGTCTGACTTTTGACCGAACAAACCAAAAATCTTATCACTTTATCTCCTTCTAGTCATGTATACAAAAGTTATATGGTGATACTGAAAGAAATCTTTTATTTCATGCAAACTGACCTCTATGACCGTTGACCTACATGTACATAAACCAAAATCTAATCAGCTCGTCTCAATATATTGATGCATACTAGTACCAAGTTTGAAGTTAAAGCTCAAATTGTTCAAGAGATTGCAATAAGGAGGCCAAACTTGCATCCAAGTTTGAGGGGGATTTTAGTATTTTTTTTGCCTGGGTGGGTCAGGAATATACCGGGGTTTGTGGGGGGAGATTCACTTATTTTGCTCGGGTTGGTCGGAAATATACCAGGATTTGTCGGGGGAAATTCACTATAGCCATAAGGCCTGGATTTGGGGCCGGGAGTTTGGCCGGGATTGAGCCGGATTTTGCTAGGGAGCTGACCGGGTTTTGTAGAGGAAATTCACTCTAGCTGAAAGGCCGGGATTTGGGGTGGGGAGTTTGGCTGGGATTGAGCCAGATTTTGCTAAGGAGCTGACCATGACTTGCCGTAGCATTTCAAGTAACTGAAATAATGTGCCGGGACAATGGTAGCTTGACGAAAGTTTGAACATGGTTTGATAACAACCAATTTCAAAGTTTCCAGGTGCAAAAATCGTATTTCTGGTCAGGACTTGGCCGGAAATATCTATGCAAATACTGCCCGGCCTGTCAGGGAATTGGCGGGGGATTTCTGCGCAAATAATTACCTGGCCTGTCGGAGACTTGGCAAGGGATTTCTACACATATATTGCCCGGCCTGTCGGGGACTTGGCCGGAGATTTCTACGCAAATATTGCCCGGCCTGTCAGGGACTTGGCCGGGACTTGGCCAGGTAGTGTAACATCCTAAACATGTAACTCGATGCAAGTCCCGGCCATCCCTGGGTACCCAGGGGTCTGGACTACAATTGACAAGTGCATAACAAAGCTAAGACCTGAAATTTCAGAAATCAACTTCTATGACCTTTGACCTTTGACCTACATACCCCAAAATCTAATCAGATTGTCTTCCCATGGTGATACATACTATCACCAAGATTGAAGTTCATAGCTCAAACATTTCTTGAGACAAGAAAGCGGGACGGACGGATGGACAACACAAAAACATAATGGATCCAGCACCACCTTTGCTGGGCGAAGGCATAAAAATCATGGACTTTTATTGTTAGTTAGTATACAGAAGAAAATGTGTACAATATACCTTTTGCCCTTATTCTTTAAATTGTACAAAGCATAGCTTCAAGGATGATTTTTTTTTTTTCCATTCTAAATAAGTTTCACAAGTTTGGAGTTGTAGACTATACCTTCATATTGCCTCTCTTCCTAGAAGGAAATAAACAAGGACAGTAGACACAAGTCCAGAATCCAGATTCGGTCAACTCATTTTCGAGAGGTGGGTGGAAAGTGGGGCATGGAAGCTGAAACTGCTTTAAAATTTGGGGGAGACTTGCTTTTTCTGCAACATTTGACAAGTACTTTTGGAGAATGGTGCAAGCTTACCGGTATACCTCTTACCTCTTCTTTTTGCATTGCAGTCCATATATCAATCACTTTTACATCCATGTCCTGAGCTAAGGTAATGCAAGCTTTGGCATAAATCCCTGAGTTTTTCAATGTCCTATTCAGAGCTACACCTGTTGTGAAAAAAATGGTAAAGTGTGTATGGTCAATAATACCTCCCTGTCCTCGTAGAAGATGTTCTGAGCAAAATTTTAAAAATGACTCGATAATGATTGAAACAATTATGGGCATTTGCTATTTCTGACCATCTTTTATCAAGACCTTTTGACCAAACTAATTCTTCCTCCCCCCCCCCCCTTTTTTTTCTTCTAAAAATGAATTCATTGCATAAAAATATACAATAACCAAAAAACTTACAAGCTGAGTACATGTATATCAGTAATTGTTTAATCAAAGTATGAACCAACTCAAGCTTGATTAATTACTTAGAGCTTTTATTCTAATTTTCAGTATAGAATTATCAGTTTTTGTTAACAGATTTCTAACAGATTTCTAACAGATTTCTAACAGATAAAATCCAACAGGTCAAACTAGGATTTGTTGTCTGCCAAGATTTGAGTCAAAGTCCTCCATTCAGCAGACATCGCTTATCAAATATTGGTGGTATTAAAATATATGGACCTCTACGTTTCCATTTTGAAGCGGCAGCAAAGCCTGCAAGGTAATTTGATAGCAAGTTTGTGAAACAGTTTCAGCCATTTATTAAACTCTATGGACTGATTGACAAGAGTATCGGACTACAGCCAATATCCAAAAGACAATTCTAAGAATACCTTTTTCTTTACAAGCTTCACCCCAAATTGCTTCATCTATTGGAGGAGGTGTGATCAGCAGAATCTTCTCCTTCTGAATGCCATTACTCTCAAGATACTGCACAATTACCTTTGAAAAAGAAAAGGAAAAAAATATAGGTTGAAGATGTATGCAAGCAGAATTTGCACAGACAAATTATTTCTAGTTTCGAGCCTGATCGGTTAGTCACGGACGGACATTTGACAAATTTTGAAAGTTTGAAGGCCTGTAAAAAATAAGTTATGAGATGTGTTGAGCTGTTTTATGTTTCATTGTGAAGGGTACCGCTGAAGGTGCTAAATGATGATAAAATTTGGTTGCTGTGGTTACCTACTAAAAATAGAATCCATTAAATATTCATCGTCACGGACGGACAAGATAGAAATGGGTTTCTTGACTTATCGGTAATCTTTTGTCTTTTCTATCTAAACAAACTGTCACTGACAAATTTTTTTGACTACAAATGTTAGTCAAGTTAATTGACTTCCCTGTCACATACATAGAATTTTAAAGCAAGCTGTAACTTTTGCTAGAGGTCCGAAAACTTTTTGTCACGGACGGACATTTGGGTGTCACGGACGGACATTTTGAGCGTCACGGACGGACATTAACTTAAAAACTGCATGTGTTCCTATCTAAAATTGCGCATATGTACTTCTTGCTTTCTACTTTTTGTTTGAAATTGATTTTATTACACTATTAAGCAAAACTTAGCATGAAAAACTTAGTTTTTAAGTGGAATCTATGTCAAAAGTGGATGCCTGTATTGTAGTGTATACACAATGTACAAGTGCATGTACTCATGTAGTGTGCAACTGTACATGTACCATACATGTATATGCTACAGACCAAAGTGAACATGTTGAGAAGAATGTGATGTAACGTGGAGAAGGTTTACGGTTCACCATGTGTAGTTAGAAGAAAGGAAATATAGGCAGAAATTGAAATGGAAAGACGAGAAAGGATGAGAAGAGGAAATTAGAGGTATTCTTTCTTGAAAATGAGTGAAGTCCTGAAAAGGACTGTAAACCAGGTGAGATGAGCTGAATGTGGCTTGAGTAGCGATGGTCTGAGTAGTAGCAGGTTGAAGTGAAGAGAGGTTACTCGATGTTTCGGGCAGGTTGACTCTCTTCACTTCAACCTGCTACGACTCAAACCATCGCTACTCAAGCCACATTCAGCTCATCTCATCTGGTTTACAGTCCTTTTCAGGACTTCACTCATTTTCAAGAAAGAATACCTCTAATTTCCTCTTCTCATCCTTTCTCGTCTTTCCATTTCAATTTCTGCCTATATTTCCTTTCTTCTAACTACACATGGTGAACCGTAAACCTTCTCCACGTTATAAACTCCACCATACTAACCTACAAAGATCATCTGAATGTGATGTAAGCTTTCAAAATATAACCCTTTACATGACAGTCATGTAGGTGGACTGAAATCAAACATCAGTATTTAGTATTTTAATTTACTTTACAGCTCAAAGTCATATATTTTGTTTCAAACATAGAGGTAATATAGAAATAGGATTATGTGTGATTGATCATTATCATATTATAGGAATTAACATTTCTCATCTGGTTTACAACATCACATACCAGTACTCTTTATAACATCTCATATTTTTTTATACTTCTGTTTAAGAGGGTGAAAACCAAATCATGAAATGCAGATCATTGTCTAACTCTAAATCTTTCTCATACCATAGTTTACTTTTTCAGTAATGTGTCTATCACTTTAAGAACAATGTTGGCTTTCTGGACAAAGGCCCTAATGGCAACAGTTGAGTGTATAAAGCTCATAGAGCTTAATTATGTCCTGTTAGTTGAGGTATTGCCCAACACGACTAGTTTAAGTCATATATTATAACTTTCTGACCCCCTTCCCCATAAAAAACTGTTTCAGGGTTGATGCAACCAATTCAATTATGAACATTTAATATCTTATAGTGTCTAAAAAGGTTTCTTCTTATGTGATTACATAATTTTTAAAAAAATTGTTGGCTGTGTATGATCCTGAACTACAAAAAATCTCTATCTGTCTCAAACGTTACAACTAATTCAAAGCATTCTTACAAAATAGAGTCCAAACATGGCTCTTGCAGTCTGATACCACATCTGACCTCCAATGTTTATAATTTTCAAGCACAACTTGTAATTTAATTTGAATATTGATCAAGCTTCGGTTTTAATGTTGAATCTAAAACTTTTACACATTGCTAATGACCAAAAATATCAGCTACAATAATAGCAATAATAATATTAATAAATAAATAAGTAAGAAAATAAGTATTCATCTTCTGTAAACACCTGTAATGGATGTCTTTTGCAGACTGACAATACAGCCTGGCTCCCATTAGAGCCATAGCAAAAATCATTAGGTTTTTATGACATTTATTAGCTTGAATAAGAAAAAAAATTGGGGTGGGGTGGGGGGTAATTTTTGCATTCATATTGGGATCACAATACCATACAGTCCAACCTGTTTTAGCGAACACCTGTATAGAAAGACTACCTGTCTATAAAGACCACAATTTTTGTTTCCCTTTAAAACTGTTTCTCATTGAAACATGTATTAAAGGAACCTGTACTTAAAGACCACCTGCTCGTAAAGACAGTCTTCTTGTCTGTCTTGAGCGGTCTTTATGGAAAGGTTTCACTGTACGTGATATTTTGGATGAAATATGTTCCATGAACCAATAAACAATAAAACAATTCCTTGAATTTGAAATCACACAGCATTTACCATTTCAGTATATTGCATTGTCCGTCCGTGACAAAATTAGTGTCCGTCCGTGACAGTTTTCAAATTCATTTTTAGTATATGTATATTTAATTGATCAAGGTTTTATTTATACATGGTATAGGACTCTAGCTAGTGAGATAGCTCAGCATGGTTTTTGTTTTCACTTTTGCCCCATCAATGGAAAAAAAAACTTTAACAATTTTTTTCTGTCACGGACGGACAAATTTGCATCAAGATGTGAATGACCATGCAGCATGACCATTTCTTTACAAATATTTTCAAATATTTTTTTGTTTTCAATGGAATGGTGTTTGATCTATAATTATTTGCTAACAAAACTTAAGAAAGTTTAGAGAGTATTAAACTAGGACCAACTCAGTCTTTCTAGAAAATGTCCGTCCGTGACATTAGTGTTCATTACCCCTGTTGAAAAATGGGCCAATCCAATGACTTTCCCGACCTTGTCAATTAAACAAACGTGAATTTTAGTAACTTTAGATATTAATGAAAAACCTGAAAGTGATTTCATCATAAAAATCTGAAAATTAAATTTTCACCCCAATGCTCACTCTCAACCGATCAGGCTCTTTCTACAAATTGTGAAATATTTTCTTTAAGACCATAGCGTGGAAACATACACACAAAGAAAAACAACCCCCATTCTAAACAAAAAAGATTAGTTACAAGTATTTCAAAGGCACTTTAAAGGGATACTCAACAGCAGATAGTGGACGTTTTTATGCCGCTAGAGGGCACCGTGATGGCTACCTGATCATGCTGTTGCCCCGCTGGGTGCAAACTTTGGACAGACTGGTCGCCGCGTAAACATGCACGCTCAGCCTGAGCTCGAGCTCTTGTGCGAGATTCGGTCGGCTTCGTGCAGTCCAAAATGTAATTGCAGTAGTCCGACGGACGCGTACGAAGCACAAACTTTGTGTATGAGTGAATGGGGCTTACGCAATCCTGACCGTCCCCACGGCTGCCTGGTTGCGTATCCCTTTAATACCATGTATATTCACAGAATCTCTCACATTTGTCAGCTACCAAGCAAATCATAGTGGCATTTGCTCTTTGGTTAATCAAAATACATCAATATCTGGGCAAATAAAATTCATTTTAAAGCAAGTATTGTAATAACAAAGTCCATAAGTTGTGAAAGTGTAAATATTTTACAGCACCTTGGCTTGAATAGTGAAATTTTCAAAAATGCAATATATTCCAGTCAGTCTGCTGTATTACTGACTGCATAAGAAAAGAGGATGCCTGCTAGGCTGCTACCAATACAAACTTAACTGGTTGAATACTAAGCCTGAGATAACTGAAGATGTACTCAAACAGGTTTATATTGATAACAAAACAAAACAAAAATACAAAAACAAAAAAACAGAGCGAGCAACACATTCTGATTACATTTACAAACTAGGCGCTAATGTGCTTCTGTATTATACCCTGCAACATCTCAACATGTACATGTACCTCAACTGGGTTTTGAAAACCCATGAGACAGGGGGCATGTATACAGAAGCACTCTAGCACCTAGTGACTACTGAATCCTAACCTTCATGTTGTCAGCATAATCCTGGACACCTACAAACTGACATGGCCACACCTCTTGCAAGCAAGCATCATTAGCACCCAAAAACACTGTCATGGCAACCGCATCTTTGAGGAGGTCTGGAGGTAGGGCAGTCTGCATGATCATGCGAGCCCAACGGGAATTGTACCCAGAAAAACCTCTGTTCACTACATCACATTTCCTGCAATATCCAAATCAAATGTACTTAATTTCTTTCAAACTCTGATGCCTTTAAATTTCGCTTCAGCTTGATAATTTGATGCATAAATCAACTCCATGTGAAGCTGAGTGTTTAGACATTTTTGTGGGTATTAAAGACTAATTCAGAAAATAATTGAATGGACGAGTAATGAGGTTGAACTGAAAATCTTGTTAATGCACAAGTCCTTTGTGGA
The DNA here is from genome assembly GCA_025618425.1 of Heliocidaris tuberculata. Classification (NCBI taxonomy): domain Eukaryota; kingdom Metazoa; phylum Echinodermata; class Echinoidea; order Camarodonta; family Echinometridae; genus Heliocidaris; species Heliocidaris tuberculata. The sequence goes on along the minus strand of CM046832.1, from coordinate 55,066,292 downwards.
TATGAATGGATGGTGATTATTTGTAGTCATTATCTTCACTATTCAAAAGTCAAGATAACCCAAATTATCAAATATTTTGGGAGATCCCAGCAGACCAACAGCCCATGAGATAGACAGCCTACAAGACCGAAGTGGGCATTCTGACAACTTTTCTGAGGTTTCACATTGTCAGTCTCATGGGCTGTCCACCCCATGCCCAGCAGCCAATTATTTATGCAAATCAATCAAATATCAATCAAATACTTATGCTAACAAGCATGCACAGCAAACAAAAAAGCAAAGAAAACATGCATCAAATGTGACTCAGAAAATGTCAGTAAATCATTCAGAGTTTTCACGGCTCTAAATATTGTCCTTAATTTTATTTTGCACCCTGGCCAGGGATCCAGGATTTATGCTGACAACTGGATTAATTCTCCAGTTCTACATTGTCTAGATGTCACACAATCATACCTTTATATTTTTCGTATAGTCTGCCACAGGGACATGCTTCTCTGGCTGCAGTTCTGGTAAACATGCATCATTTGCACCAAAGAATACTGTTGCCATGGCAATATTTTGCAGCAATTCGCAGGGAAGAATGTACTGCATGCCAGCACGTGCCCATTTAGAATTGTAGCCAGAGAACCCTCTACAAATGATATCACATTTTCTGGGGACAGAAATGACAAGGGTACAAATAAAATAAAAAGTTTATCTACATGTGGAAGTTAATCATGATTACACATAATCTTGACCTAGTTCTCTGGTAGCAATAGTGCAGTTAAAAAATGACTAAAATCATATAATTCTGAGTGGTTCACATTTCAGTCAGAATCGTAATGTACATCTTCCAAGGGGTTGTTTATATACCAAAGACCAACAAAATGAAAACAAAGTTTGTTTGCTTAATAAGGATCTGGGACAAGCTAAAAAGGATTAATCATTACCTGGTGATGATTGCCAAATTGTCACAAATGCTGCTATTTCTGTCTACCATATTAATCACAGATTATCTTGTTTCTATCAAATCAATCTGGTTCATTTGTGTCTTAAAAACATTTTCATTATTGAAATTATTACCAGATCACAACACCATCTTTAAAAGTGCAGAAATACTAGAAAATGATGATGATGAATGATGATGATGATGATAATGGTAAAGAAGAAGAAGATGATGATGATGATGATGATGATGATGATGATGATGATGATGATGATGGTGGTGGTGGTGATGATGGTGGTGGTGATGATGATGGTGGTGGTGATGATGATGATGATGATAATGATGATTATGATAATAATGGATTAATGGTGATAGTGGTGGTGGTACTGGTGATGATGATGATGATGATGATGATGATGATGGTGGTGGTGGTGGTGGTGGTGGTGGTGGTGTGATGATTCAAAAAATTTATATGATGCTAAATTTACGTTAATAAGAACTTAAGGAGCAAGCTCCTAAATGAAGACAATATTATCTGCTAAAACCACTGACTTTTGTAAAAAAAAAAAAAAAAAAAAAGGGTTCTCTAGATTCTGATTGGTAACTTTTCAAAACAAATGCACACAATGTCAAAAAAGTGGATAAAGAAGTAGACTGTATCATGATATTTCTGGTTTACAGTACATTCTTGCATACAGATGCAGCATCTACAAACATTGATCAAGTTGCTTTCCCTGTACCAGAAGACTGACCATTTGATGTGCATTCACAATCATCATCAAACTTCAAATTATATTACCTCTGAACTTGATCAGCGATTGATGCACCCCATCCTCCCAGCTCAAACGACCGCTGTATAAAATGAAATAAAACGTAGACTAGTAATATATAATATCTCAATCTAGGTGATGGTGGTATGTTTGACATGAAATGAATTAGATCCATAGTAAATACATTATTAATGGAAATCTTATTTATTTCCATTCTAATGCTCTGTCATCTGTAGTATGAAAACATAACAAGGTTCACTGTACATGGAAATGGATGAATGGATGTTCAAAGTCATATTTCATAAAACATCAAGCCCGTGTGGCTATTCTAGGGTCTATAGAAGTGAACTACAGTAATCCTAATTTTTGTTAGAATTAAAATCGGCACAAGGGCGAACTCGGCCTTGGCGGACAAGACCGCTACTGCATGCATGCTAAAGACGTACGGTCAAAATGCATGCGAGCACGAGGCCCACATGCTCATAGCAGTCTTGTCTGACGTATGGTGGCTCTGAAAATTGCGTGACTGTAGGTCGATGACTTTACGGGACATTTCCGGGTCTACGAGCGCAGTGAAGGCTTTTTCGGGGCGTAGTTCAGAGAACATTCAACCTGACGGTAACCATTAAAATTAATATTTCACATTTTTTTCTGATATTTTTCAATTCTAGGGTAAAAAATGAGATTTTAATATAAAGCTATGGTGAAGAGGAGATGAGAGAAGCTGGCTCACAGTAAAAGTGATTTGATTTTCAAGAGTTTAGACTCTAAAATGGCTGCTATATTGGAGTGAGATTAACCCTTTCAAGACAATTGACCACATTTTGTGGTTTGGCTCAATATCTTTTGATTCAGAGCTCAAAAAAATATGCCAGATGCATGACCAGAAAGATCAAAACTTTCTGCACATACTATGTCCATATTTGTGGCATGACCATATTATGTGTAATACCAGGAATTTTGAATACAAGAATAAGCTTTAAAATCCTTAAATTGGCAACATATTTAGAGGTTCAAAATCATTTTTTAAAATCAAAATTGGCAGTTTTTTCAGCTTTTTGACATTCCTAACCATGTACACTGTTTTCATAGAATTTATAACTAGAGCCATGTAGCACTAAGAGAAAAATATTACTGCTGCCAATTTGAAGAACAAAATGTGATCAAGTTAGCCCTGAAATAATTCCTGTCCTGAAAGGGTTAAAAACCAGGCTCTGTGAAGAGTAGCATCAGCTTTTTTTTTTTTTTACTCTTCAAAGAGCCTTCCAGGCTAACATTAGTCATGACAGGCTGAAATTGACACAGCCCCATATAGTGGGTGTGTAGCACTCACACTTATGCAAGGTTATTGGGTGTGTAGTGGACTTCAACTCTTGAAACATAGTCACCACACAGTGCCGAGTTCGCCCTACTCACCGGACCATCACTATGGGGCTGTGTCAATTTTGGCCTCTCACAACCTCTAAGTTGAAGAGGTAAAAACACCAATGTAAACGGCAAAATTTTGAGAAAATTATTCCTTCTACATTTTAGAATGATAGAATATCTAATTTCATGCCAGATCCTTCGATAGGATCTTAAAGGTATCGTACAGTAGTGGGAAAGGTGGCGCTTTGGATATTTAACTACTTTGTCAGCTGGAATGGAAATTACTACATAGACTATACTGTTGTGAAATGATTAATTTTGAATGTAGGTGACATTTGTTTGAAGAAAAATGGTTTAGAAATGGCTAAAATATCCCCCAAAATAAACATCGAATTACAAGCGCGGTTCACACACGTGTAAACAGTGTGTGCGAACCGCTGTGCGCCGTTGAGCCGGGAGCGTCGGGGTAGGTGGTCCTTAGCGAGGGTATAAGGTAACCATTGATATTCGATCATTTGAATTATTTTACTGAAAATCACCGGAAATCATGAATAGAATACCGGATTATCTCACTCATGTATCTTTTTATGCAAGCCGAACAATATGAGACTGTTTTTGAGCAGTTTCATGCCAACTTTCATTTTGCTACCACTACTGTTTATAATTTATATTACCTTTATTAAGTTTAAGTTTAACATTGTTTAAGTTTATCAATATCATCTTGATCAAGATTCAAGTGAAATTTTCAGGCTGTTTTTGGTCGGTGATCTTGCTCCTCTTCTGCACACATATTGGCAAGATATCACACACTTGCCTATGGGAGGCAATTGCTCACTGTATGAAGGTACAGACTGCTAGGTTATCTCCAATAACCTCGCGTCAGTGTGAGTGAGATCGCCCTAACGTTAGTGCCGAGTTAGCCCGACCCCCTCGTGACCAGAGGCAGAGCCAAGGGCCAGGCGGCGCAGCCGGGAGGCAGGATCAAGTCCAGCCCGCCAGACTTGGCTGAGCGGCAGCTGATACTTTTGAAGTCAGGTAGAATCTATTACCTGTGTTATCGAGTCACCAAACAAAACTAATTTCGGCCACTTGCTCATGGTGATAATCCTCTATCAGCCTATCGACTCTGCCGACAATCGGTTAATTAAGTTGGAATTCAGCTGGCTTTGCCCATCATATCAGCAGACTATTTTCATGAGACTTATGCTCATCAGCAGCTTACCATGGTACCGTAGGGTACGCACATATCGACCATGGCAAATTCGCCTCAAGAGGCAAATCGCAAAGTGAAACTCAGCACACCCCGTACACGGCTCTCTCTTTCGTCGCCTACTCGATCTCTAGCTCTGCACGTACGTCTGTTGGAACTCAAAAGCGCGAATTGGTGCAAAACCGCGAATTGCCGCCTAAGCATGTAGAAAATAAGTTCAGCGCGTAGTGTCATACTCTACGTATGTGCGACAGTGTTCCCATGTCAATAAGTTTCGCGCAATTTGTTGCATCTGCGCGTAGCCTGAATGTCATCAGAATGACACGTGCGCGCCACTGATCTCTGTAGAGATCAGTGGTACGCGCGCACAGAATCAGTCTAAAAACACAAAATATTTCATAACTAATTCATAAAAAGGCCAGAATTCTACAAAACCAGTAGAAGTCAAAATAAGAAAGGTCAAACCTAGAACTCTTACTCTTTTAAGAAACCTTTTAACTGGTTAATTCCCACCATTAACAGCACTGCTAACCAATTAACAAAATTACCTTGTCACTGCGAGTCGATTACTTTCCCCATAGAAACACGTGTAATTTGGGTGTTCTACGTTTTTGTGAGGCAACATAAAAGGCCGTTTTCAACCAAAATTGGCCAGAATTCTACATATGAGATGATTACATTTTTATACTCAGCAGCTTCTTTGTTTCTTCAATATTCATATTCCTTTTTAACTGAATTAAATTGTTAAAAAGTGAAAAAGATATAAGTATTTCTAAAAGTTGAAATTTACATTTTTCATGATTAATGTACAGGGTTCTATGGAGGGAATCGCAGAGGGAAAGTGATACGCGCGCGCGCATGGTTGAGAATGCAACACACTTTTTGGTATGGCGCGGCGGCGTGTGTTGGAGTATGGTGGTGTGACCATATTTCGCGCGTGTCCTAAGTTCGCGCACAGGGTAATATCTCAAAAACTAGAAAGAATTTCGAAAATCTGATAGCACCAATCGATAGAGGAACCTAAAATTACCTAGAGACAAAATTTTCTTTCAAATTGGGTGAGAAGTTTTGAAGATATTGACGAAAAATCGGCAAAATTTGCTACTTTTTTGCGTCCGTTTCCGAAAATATGAAGTACCGACAAGGGTCTAGAAATCGTCATTTTGAGAGAAGATGTCATCAAACTTGTAAGTAAAGCATGATACTAAATGATTGTATGATAAAATTGCCTTGCAAATGATGTAAATAACTTACCTTTGATGGATTGTTATGTTGGATTAAGTAGATGCAAACTCGCGTGCGTGAAATAAGGTCTCGCTGTTTTCATGACCCATTTTCAGTTCCATGCGTGTAGCGATCCGACATCGAATTTTGAAATCGGGATATCTCCGAAATTCTTAGTCGATCAGCTTCCTTCTTGGACACATTTGCAGAATAATATTTAGCTTTCCTTTTGGTATGAATCGTTTTGAATAAATTAATGTAGAATATGAGAAATTACAGATGGAATTTCACATTCCTAGAAATTTTTAAAATGTGCACGAAATATGGTCACCCCATCATACAACAAAGAGATTCTATAATCTTTTTGGAGTACAAAAGTCAAAGACATTCTATGTCATTATTATAGAATTTCTTTGACAAAAGCGCGAATTGGTGCAAAACAGCAAATTGCTAGACGCGGATCGTGTAACATTGTTTAACCCGCTCTGAACCCTACAAAACATCAAACATTTCTCATTAATTATCATGAAGCAGGGGCGTAAATCCACTTTGAAAAGTGGGGGGGGGGGGGGGGTGATCCAGAATGTGTTGGTAGTTTGGTAGTCAGTCACTCACCGTTTCACGTAATAACTGCATGGACTGCACCAGCTGTGCGTGTTTGTTGTGCATATGTGCATGCTGTGCAATTATTGTACACATGTCACGCTGAACTTATTTTCTACATGCATAGGCGGCAATTCGCGGTTTTGCACCAATTCGCGCTTTTGAGTTCCAACATACGTCCCTCTCGATCAGGGCAGCGTTTCATCAAACGGTCATAAGTACAAGTTCGCCGACATCCCATTGAAACGCGTGTATTAAAATTAACACGCGTTTCAATACGATGTCGGCGAACTTGTAGTTATGACGGTTTGATGAAACGATGCCTAGTGCTCTCGATCAGTGTGGCCAGCGAAAAAAATAGGACCTACTACACAGAACTCCTAAAGACGATTCTGTGACCTACTACTACTATTCTGCTAGTGAGCAGCGAAAATTCTGCAAAATCAAATATTTTACTGCTAAATCCAAATTTTACTCAAAAATTTTCTGACAAGCAAAAAAAAAAAAAAAAGAACCAGAATTATGCTAAAATTCTTCTAAATTTTGTCAAATTATGCCTAGCATAATGCTAGGTGCTAAATCGGTCAAAATTCTGCCAACTCTGGCAACGTTGCTCTCGATCTTGCTACGAGCTTGACATGTATACATTTTGATGGGGGAATGCATGGATCGGGTGGGGTGTCGGACCCATCGATCAGACTAAAGGCAAATTAGCTTAAAAGTTTCCACTAGGGACGAAAAGTCATCGAATTTTCGAACAAATTTTACCAACCAATTTTCTTTTCTTTTTCATCAAAAAATTATGATGACCAGGGATAAATAGCCTGACGGTAGACTGTACTGCAACTCAAGCACCCGGCACTTTCCTAGAGTAAGGCATTTTATTGCAGCCAGGAAGGCGGGGGGGGGGGGGGGTGGAGCGTCTTTCAAAGTGGGAGGGGGCACCAGCTAAAAAGGGCACTTTTGGAGAAAAAAATCTGGACACTGTTTCAGCTTCCCCAAATAGCACTTGTGTGTTATGGTCTAATGATTTATGTGCGAGCGAGCGAGCAAAAATTTTCAGATTTTTTTTCTAATGCTTTTTTTCTAATGCTGAAGTTTATGGGTTTTGCATTATTTACAGCGATATAATGAAAATAACAACAGACAACAGTAAATTATTATTTTTTTTGGGGGGGGGGGTGTCCAATGATCTTTTAATTCATACAGTATCCCTGTCGGTTTTTTTTTAGGATTACATCGATATATCAACATACTTTATGCGATCTGCTTGATTTCTTTATATAGTATAAGAGCAAGCGGGCGTAGCGAGCGCGTTTGGGGAAAATTTTCAAAAAATATTGCCCTTATACTTGGTGTAAATTATGGGCACATCCGAGTGAGGGGCATTGTGCCCCTCTTGCCTCCAGCTCCACTGCTTTGTAGTATACATAAAGCCGCACCGATTCTTCACTCTTAAAAATCCCGGGTCAGATTGACCCGGAAATCAGTCCGTTGGGGCCACACTATCCGTTCCGGGTCAAAAATGACCCGAAATAAGGTCCGATGTGACACAGAAAGGACCAGATCTGACCCAGAAATGGTCACATCGGACCTTATTCCGGGTCAATTTTGACCCGGAACGGAGTGTGGCCCCAACGGACTGATTTCCGGGTCAAATCTGACCCGGGATTTTTTAGAGTGTTTGAACCTCGATATACATGCCTCTTTTTGTAAGAAACAGTGGGAAGTTAAAAGGGAGCACTTATCAGAAGAGGAAAAGGCGCTTATTAGAGGTAAAAAGGGACGCTTATAAGAGATAAAAATGGGCATTCATGAGAAGTGGGAAAGAGTTCATATATAGGAAAATGGCATTTATCAAAAGTAAAGAGGGGGCACTAATCATATTTGAAAATGGGCACCTATCAGAAGGGAAAATAGGTACATGTACTTATAAGAAGGGAAAAGGGGCACCTATCAGAATTTTAAAAAAATGCACTTATCAAGGGAGAAAAGGACACATAAAAAGGGGGCAATCATTATATTTGAAAAGGGGCACTTATCAGAAAGAGAAAAGAGCACTTATAAGAAAGAAAAATAAGCACTTTCCGAAGTAAAACTGCACTTATCAGTAGGAAAAAAGGGCACTTATTAGAGACAAGGAGCCAATTATCAGATGTGAAAAGGGGCACTTATTAGAAGGAGAAAAAAGGGCACTTATCAGAAAGAAAAAGGGGCACTTTTTATTAGTAAAAAATGGTACTTATATCAGAGAGATAGGGGGCATTTTTTCAGAAATAAAAAGGGCATATTTTTAGGACTTGGAAAAGCCAGGGGGCACCGTGCCCCCTGCCCCCCCCCCCGGGAAGCACCGCCCCTGAAGTCATGGATAAAAAGGTTGTCGGCCTGACCGCAGCCGTCGGGTTTAGCCCCCAGAGCCCCCAAAAGAGACCCCAAAGTCGAGTTGATTTCACTCCATCTTTCCCATGCACCAAACTTTGTCAGTAGAGTATGACTGGACATAACACAAAATAAGAACTGACAAAAATTTCCGTCGGGATGGCGTGTCAGACGACCCTTAAAAGTTGGGGTAAATTTTTTCCCCTTGAAGCTCAGGGAACAAATTTGTCAGAAGGAAGAGTTATATGGATGTACATTCCAAAAATATAAAAACTGACAAAATTTTCCATCTTGAAGTGGGTGCCAGAAGTGCCCTTTGACATGTAAAGGAAAACCACCCCGGGGGGGGGGGGGGTGGGTCACTCACCACATTTCGTGCTCCTCAACCACGTCCACAAAAAGCGCCGAAAATGGTCTGTTTTCAGCCTTAAGGCGTCCTCGACGTTTTCCTTTAAAAAGGGGTGTTTTTCAGCTTCAGTTTAGAATACTAAAAAACAAATTCGTTCTTCGACATTTAGGGTATAAATTGCATGGTCATAATCCTTAAATTATGCTTTTCATCTGTTTCTACGATGGTTAATTCTCATTTTACTTCCTACCATTTTCATTTCATCACGTGAAGATCGACTTGCAAATAATGATTCATGCCATTTCGAGCTCACTCCGTTTGTACTCGAAAAGCGTTATTTTGTTGTTTTCCTGCTTAACAGGGGTTATTTATTTTAAACGCCATTAAAGGTATTGTACTTGGTACCATAATAATTCATACGCCACTTAAGGTATTTTGGGGTGGCGTGATGGACCTGTTGCATTTGTTATTCTGATGTGACGCCGTATAGGGGTGCAAATTAGACTTCGTGCAATACACCATTTAGGGTCCATTTTTGAAGTGTGTGGACGCGCTTGGGTAGCACATTTGTCTGAGAGTGACCCCCACCCAGTGGCGTACCAAGGATTTTTTACAGGGGGAGCAAATTTTGTGAACTGTCAAATTCTGCTTGGAGGGAGACCCGTATTTTTTTCTTCTTGCCAGCCATCCAAAAATCGTTCAGTGGAGGGGGGGGGGGGGGGGGGGAGAGTTATCAGATGTTTTGCTCCATGATTCTCTGACAAGCAAAAAAAAAAAAAAAAAGGTATACAAATTTTTCCCCCTGACAAAAGTTGTCAGGGGGAATTCTGCCCCCCCCCTGCCCCCCCCCCCTTGGGTACGCCAGTGCGGCTCCACCCCCGGGACATTTTCTTACCTTCTGACTATGATAACTAAAAAGTGTTGTATTCAATTCAATTGAAAGTTACATGATGTAATTTTGAGTACTATAGTATATCAATCTTCTTGAGGTGCAATTTGATGTCTTTTTGGTCATTTCATTAATAAGCTATTAAATTGTGAAATATGTATTGCTTTCTCAAAAGTAGCCAAAAAATATTGTCCGGATTATGTAAACACACCCATTGACAATCTGACACGGAATGATACATGTAGAGGAGCTTGCTTGGTATCTGTACAATTAACACATGAATAGTACATTTCTGGCAGTCACATGTAGGTACTAAAAAAAAAATTAACAAAAATTAACAAAACAAAACATCTTGCCAAAAGAATGGGACTAGGCTCGACTAGCACTTGTGCTAACTTCTAGTTCCAATTAACAACTTAACATCAGTATTAGTACATCTATATTACATTGTCATGTACATTCGACTTTATGTAGATCTATGACTACATATCATTGTAAATCCAATTCTGTTCATTAATGTATATATATATATATATATATATATATATATATATATATATATTACTTTTACTTTTTTATGTATATGTATTCATGTACAATTATTACTCTTTAGTACAATGTATGATTGTTCATAACATACTGTCATTTATATGTGATGTGATGTTGTTAATAAATTCAATCAAATTCAAATACCCACAGATACCTAAAAAGCTCTTCAATTATGTCTTGTCAAACAGGTGAAGATGGACAATGGGAGTATATGTTTACATAATCCTGACAATATTTTGGAGGCAAATTTGGGCTACTTTTGAGAAAGTAATACATTTTTCACAATTTAATAACTTATTAATCAAAAGACCAATTAACACCAAATTGCCCCTCAAGAGGATTAGTATTATACATGTATATACTCAAAATTATGTTATGAAAATCTGAAGTGAATTGAATAAAACACTTTTGAGTTATCATAGTCAGAAGATAAGAAATGGTTTTTCTTTACATTACAGAGCATTTCTGGGGCAAGCGTTGTCAAAGGGCACTCAAGTTGGGGTTTTAATTTCAGGGGTCTGACATCTCCTTCCCGATGGAAATGGTTGTCAGTTTTTTGTGTTTTGTAATGTCCAGTCATACTACTTCCCACTGACAAAGTTTGGTGCATGGGGGAGATGGGGTGAAATCGACCCGCCTTTGGGGTCTCTTTTGGGGGCTCTGGAGGCTAAACCCGACGGCTACGGTCAGGATGACATCCTTTTTGTCAATAACTGAAATGGTCTAAATAACTTTACGGGGTCATAGTAAACTGGGGTGACTATTTCGGGACAGGCTCCCAGACTAACGGGGCCGCGAGACATCGACAAGACATCAGCTGAGACGTTTCAGTAGGGTCGACATTATTTGGGCCGATTAATCATCAGATCGAGTTTTCTTGGGGGGGGGGGGTTGTCATATCGCGTATTAAATTAGTTCAATCAAAAATTACTTTTAACGTTAAAATCTACTCCATGTTTGTGAAATTCAATATAAATGAAAAATAAATAAACATCGAATGCATCAACTATCATTATGAAACATTGCAATATTTAGCCAGGTTTTCTATTAATATTTTGAAATAGTTCCGACTACGGACTGATTCAGCCCAATTACACATTTCACATGTGCGATCTTTTCGCCTGTGGCGGCTCTCGTGCAGAAATTAGAATCGAAAGCTGCCGGCAACTACAGTCAAAATGGTACAAAATCTCCCTTAAATTTTAAGTATACTATAACAATATGTATCATTAATAAATTTTTATTCTTTTATGTTAGGTATTAAAATGTTTACTTTCTTGTAACATTGATTTGTAGGCCACATTTATACCGGTATGTTCTGCCACGTTCCTGTCCGGAGATCATTTCCACACAGGGGTTTTCAATGCAAAATAGCATTGCATTGCATGCATGCAAGGCGACAGTGCATGTGCATATGAGAAGTCAATGGTGGTGCAAAAATAAAAATGTCGCTGATCTGCACACGTGCGATTTTATCTCAGTCGTTACTGTCCAAAGGCAAAGACCAGACGATAATGGCCATGATATTTTGTTGTGAAGGACATGTGTATGTATTGTGGAAGTTAAATGAAGAGTATAAAATGCTTGAAATTGAATATCTAAGTTGGACATGTTGTCGATAGATCGCTGCTGTCGAACATGATGGGGGGACCTAAGGCTAAAGTAAAGCTACGCACTTTGTTTCCAGCGGCTAAAAAGTCACCTTTTCAATGATTAATGTGAATTGCTTTCATATATCTTGGTTCTACATACTCTAAAATCAAATCCCTGAGAAAATTACGACGGACAAATATCAATAACATTAATTTTCAAGTCGATGTCGATACCCATGTCGAATTTGGTCGAAAAAATGAAAGGGTCCTAAAGCTACACACACGTAATAAATGAATGCAAATCTTGATTTTGAAGCTGACTAATGCGAATTTCACCCTGATTTCAAAATAGTGATAATATCACCAAAAATGAAGGAAAGTTGCTCATTCTTTTTGGCGAACGTAAATGATAATCTCGTTGCTCAGTCACACCAGAAAGGCAGAAATATAGCGCATTGAACGCGTCGTATTGCGCGTATTTGCGGGGTGCGTAGCTTTAGGACCTGCGTAGCTTTATGGTCAAGGATTGTATTACCGAACGTGTACAGTTAACTTAGTTAAGCGCCTAAAATGGGTTTTCATACACGTGGGACTACGCGTATGAAAACCACACTATTGAAACAAAGGTTGTGTCTTTTTGATGAGATTCTGGATCATATGATCATGAACAAATTATTTAGTGTCAAGCAGTATGGTTTCTTGCCTGGTCAACAATACTCCAACTGATAAAAGTAGTTGATGAATGGTCTAGCGCTCTGGAGGAAAATGGGTCAATTGATGTGATTTATTTAGATTTTATGAAGGCCTTCGATAAGGTGCCCCACCGTCGGCTGCTTGCCAAGATTAGAAGCTATGGCATAAGTGAGTTGGTGGTTAATTGGATTGAGGCATTTCTAGTTGGGAGAAGACAGCGTGTATGTGTGAATGGAGAGTTTTCCAGTTGGGGTCGCGAGTGGAATTCCACAAGGTAGTGTTCTTGGGCCTGTGTTGTTTGTGTTGTTTATAAATGATTTACCTGACACTATTTCCGAGAGTATTGTTTATCTATTTGCTGACGACACTAAGATTTTCAAGTATATTAAAGATGAAAATGATTGTATTGCCCTTCAGAGGGATCTTGATAGGCTCCAATGCTGGTCTGACAAATGGCTGCTAAAATTCAACCCTAAGAACTGTAAGTGTTCTCACCATTGGTAACTCCCAGTCTGCCCCGGCAAGGCCATTTGTTAACAAAAATTAGCCTGTCAATTTTGCCGTCAGATTTTACGAAAAACGTGCATCAAGTAACACTGAAACCAGTGAATATTTGCAATTCACATGATTTTCAACCTATCCTGTGAAAGATTTGTGACAATTTGCATGAAAAGTTGTTCGATTTACTGTTTAAAAATGACCTGTCCGGATTAACAACCTGTCCGGAATTACAACGTCTGGGTATACTGGTAGTATTTGGATGATTATTGGCTCGACACTGTCAATAAGACTGCAATGACCTACTCCAGAATTGAAGGAGGCAGTTGTACCCAAGGAAGAATAGGCATACTCGTGATATAGGCCCACCATACCCTAACCCTAACCCTAATCCTAATCCTAAACCCTACCTTAACCACTATATGGGGCTGTGCCAATTTCGGCCTGTCACTACCTCTAGGTTCCTTCTATATTTTAGAATGATAGAATATCTAATTTCATGCCAGATCCTTTGATAGGATCTTCATCTTGATCGAGTGAAATTTTCAGGCGGTTTTTGGTTGGTGATCTTGCTCCTCTGCCGCACACATATGTGCAAGATATCACACACTTGCTATGGGAGGAAATTGCTCACGGTATGAAGGTACAGAGTGCGAGGTTATCTCCAATAACCTCGCATAAGTGTGAGTGACCTTAACCCTAATCCTAAACCCTAATCCTAAACCCTAATCCTAACCCTAAAACCTAACCCTAAACCCTAACCCTAATCCTAAAAAAACTTATAAAATTTTAGAAGCGGGGCCTATTATAGGCAGTGTATACAGCCACACGCGCGTGTGTCTCTACCATACAGCCACTCGCGTATGGCTGTATCCACCACCCGGCCGGTGGATACAGCCACACGTGACACTAGGACTCTGATCTGCGCAGCGCGCCGGCACATAGCAATGCATAACATGAGCGATGTGTATATTTATGCAATGGTACATGTTGCAAAACTTCATCATGAATGTTTTATCTCTTGAAATTCACTAACATACAACATTTTTTACTTCATTGTCATCAGATGACATTGAAGTAAAAATTTTGTTTGCATATTTTTCAATGTCAGTAATTTCAAGAGATAAAACCGTCATCATGAAGTTTTGCAAGTGCCGTTGCATAAATATACACATCGCTCGTGCTATGCACTTGCTATGTGCTGCGCCGCTGAGCAGAGTCTAAGTGTCGCAGAGAATTTTAGACGCATGTGGCTGTATCCTCAGGCCAGGCGGTGGATACAGCCATACGCGTGTGGCTGTATACACTACCTTCACGATATTGCTGAAGAATAATCAGATAATCTAATGTCACTCAGACTCTGAATATGGTAAAATGGATTGTGTTGGCATGCACATGTACGTTGCCGTTGAGTCATTGTGGCTGTGGGAAATTAATCAGTGGCCATTTCATTTTGGTTAGCATTGATATCTGTTCATCATATTATTGGAGGAGTTTAACTGTGTTACATCCCTATGTGGATATTGTAATGAAAATTTTTTTTTTAGAAATTGAAAGTTACCTGCTCAGGTCTTGCACTTCTGAATCTACACACCTCTCTCTCTGCTCTCTGCCATTCTGGCTCTATTTTGCTTTTTCCATACTTGGTAAACGGTCTCGGTTTATTATGTAATCATCATGATCATCCGAGACTCTCGGATGATCATGATGATTACATAATAAACTTAATGGTCATCATATGGCGTATTCTGAACTCCAGTTTAACTTAAACTACGGTCTAAGTAGGGTTTAATTTTACTTTAATTTAGTCTAAAAACTGCCCTTGAACCGGAGTTGTAGAAAATCACATTCTGAACTCCGGTTTAACTTCCGTCTCTAGAGTAGTGTGCTTATCTGTATACAGAAATTTAGACTGGACTTGCAGTTGAAGTCAGTTTTATTCAAACTAAGTTTGATTTAGACTGGAGAGTGGAGTTTAAGTTGAACCGGAGTTCAGAGTACAGGCTTATGTCTTTGTGTGGAAGTAGTGATACTGATACTTTAGTGATAGCTAATTTCAGTGCCCAAATCTATGGACTTAGTTTTTTAGTTTTGTCATTCTTTGTCATGGAACCCTCTCCTCCCCTAAAAACCGTGCCTGCCTTTGTTTTCAAACTTAAGGATTGTCCTTTTTTTCCTTTTTCCTTTTTAAAATTTGTTCTTAATATGCTGGTCCTGTTAATATACAAATAACTCTAGTTGCAAGTGCATTAGTGAAAATGCACTACATGCAGGCAAAGTCATAATCAGATAATGAACTTGACAAGTCTTGTTCATTATCCATCTCATTGTGACTCGGCCAAGTGCAGTGCATATCATTGATGCACAAGCTACAAAACATGAATTATTTGTTTTATAAAACCAGTCTGCAATATGAATAAGAAGTCAAGTTGAAGGTGTCCATCTGTGAATTTTGAACTCTGTGCCATAAGACATGGGAAAGCTTGCCTCTTTTGATGCATTAAATTATTTTTTTTCCCCATTGACGATAACTTTAAATTAGAGATGACCCACAGACTACTTTCCCTGTCACCCTCCTCTACAGGCTGTTGCAGCTGCAAGACCGCTCGTTACAGTGTACAATGAGAAGAATGAGGTCACTGGAACCAATGTGACCCTCCCAGCTGTCTTCAAGGCACCAATCAGGCCAGACATTGTCAACTATGCCCACACCAACATGAGGAAGAACAGCCGTCAGCCCTACGCTGTCAAGAAGATCGCTGGTAAGTTTTCATCAGCTCAGTCTTTTGCCTTGGTCACACAGACTGACAATAGAACTGGCAAAAAATTACATGATTCTGCATGGTTAAGATTCTGTCAGCTGCTTGACAATGTGGAACCAGTCTGTTGATGTGACTGGGGTATATTGTCATGATTGTAGAATCATTTATCTCATTTATCAATGCAGGAAATGGTAAGAAATCTGGAAAGGTAAGGAGTGATGTGATGATACTTCAACTTCAGGTCCGTGTTTTTGAATGACCTTGATAACATTGAAGTTCTGATCCAGGGAAAAATAGAACTCTTCTCCCATTCCATGTTATAGGGAGCTAATCTGTTGAGATTCCTTGAAGTTGGCAGGTATGCCCATCTATAAAAATAAAGTTCCAAGGAAAAACTGAATTAATGAAAGAAAGTGCTTCAGCTTTGAATATTAGATTAGCTTGTTAATATTTTCCAGATGACACCATTTTATGGTTGGCAGAATGATTGGAGGTCTTCACTTGCATCTGTACGTTTGACTATAGGAAACATACAAATTGCCAATTTACAAATGAAATGTATAAATGTGGTATTGTTTTAGTGAAAGACTCCATAGATTGATACAGGCTCTATAACATTTTCCTTTCTTCAGGTCACCAGACCAGTGCTGAATCTTGGGGTACAGGACGTGCCGTGGCCCGTATTCCCCGTGTCAGGGGAGGTGGTACCCACCGCTCTGGTCAGGGAGCCTTCGGGAACATGTGCCGTGGTGGACGCATGTTTGCCCCTACCAAGATCTGGCGTCGCTGGCACACACGCACCAACATCAGCCAGAAGCGCTTCGCCATGTGCTCTGCCCTCGCTGCCTCGGCAGTCCCAGCTCTCGTCATGTCCAAAGGTAATGGAACACAGCAACATCTGAGATTGTATAATTCAATTGTAGTATGGGTGTGTTTACTGGAGGCTAGCAGAACAGTTTTTGAAAGCCTTTGTATTCCTATTAGAGGGAAAGGTCCACCCCGGTATTAAGTTGATTTGAATAAAAGCAGAAAAATGAGAGAAACAGATCAGTGAAAGTTTGAGCAAAATCCGAAGAGAAATAAGAAATTATGAATTTTTGAAGTTGTAATCAAGCAAACACAAATCGGCAACTCTGCGATGTATCTTGCGAGCTCCTCTCCCCCATTTGCTCCGTACAGAAAATCTCATAAATTTTCATTTTCTTAGTATTTTATGAAGGAATAGATATGTTTCATACAGGTTTTGTGTAAAAACATATGAGCAATGATTATATCTGAGGTGCATGTATGATTTAATATTTTCTTTAGAGAAAAAGGAAATAAATAATTATTTTTTTGGTACAGGGCAAATGGGAGAGGAGCTCTCAAGATATGTCACTGAGTTGCCACTTTGTGTTTGATTGCTTACAACTTCAAAAATTCATAACTTTCTTATTTCTTATTAGATTTTGCTCAAACCTTCACTGATCTGTTTCTTTAAATTTTCTCCTTATAAAAACAACTCGTAATCTGGGTGGGCTTTCCCTTTAAATATGCTTTGCTGCCTTTATACATATTCTTTTGTTATGGCAACAAAATATTGACAAAATTGTTATGTTAACTTCAGTTGTATTTTTTAAATGTGCAAGATACGGATGCAAGCATAATTATCACTTAGTAATTAATATCCTGCAAGAATCAGTACTGATATGCTTGAATACAGTAGAAACTCGCTATAAAGAGCTCTGATATGAGATTCCTGATATGACAAGGTAATTTTGCTGGTCCCAAATTCCTCGTTATAGTGGGTTTACACTGTACTTCAGTTCCTAAAATCATTCTGGTGCTATGAATTTGTCATTGCCTGTCATCAGTTTCAATTTATTCACATATTTCGAGACCACTTTTTGTTTCATTGAAGTGGATAACATTCTTCTATGTTTGCAATGACAATCACAGGTCACATGATCATGGGCACACCAGAAGTACCCCTTGTAGTCAGCGACAAAGTCCAAGACTTCAAGAAGACCAAGGAAGCAGTCTACTTCCTCAAGCGCTTCAAGGCATGGGAAGACATCAAGAAGGTAAATAACAACAAATATTAACCAATGGAAAGTATGAAATACTGTTGCCAGGAGGCCCATTATCAAAAGGAAATAACAACAGAAGATAAATTGAATGAAAGCTGATGAAATTCATGAATTTTGTAAACTTGATAATGATGCATGTAGGGAAGGAATCATTATTACCAGTTCCACACTGGAACTCAAACAAAGCAATTCCCTTTTACCAGTTATTGCCTCTACACGAAACAGTTGTGTTTGTTTATGACTGTGTAACAGTGTGTGCAATGGAAAGCTGTTAGGTGAATTGCAAGATATTAGTTCACTATAAATATGCTTATAGGAATACAATATTCTAAGAATAAACGCAACTTTTTCAAGTAAGAAAATATGGCATATAAGAAAATGAGAAACATGAATATTCTTTCTGCTAATTCTTTTGTATTCCCAGTTTCCCAAATGATGTTCAAATTAACCTGAATTCATTGAATATGGAGGGTAAAAACTGATTTAATGAGACTGATGGGATAAGTGGGAATATTTTGTGTCCATCACCATTGTTTTTTTTTCTTTGTGTTTTTTTTTTTTAAGGGGGATGAAAGCAATCACTTCATTGACTACTATTTTGTAAGACCATGTTAGATATTTCTTGTCCAAGACCTCGGTGATGAGGCAATGACGAGCTGAAGGTGTTTTTAGTTGCATGTGTTACAGTTCAAATTAGGTGAAATTAACGATGTGTAAGCTGGCCACGTTGTTGATCTTAAGTATCGTAATTGTCCTGTCAAATTTAGGTGTACAAGTCTCGTCGCATGAGGGCAGGCAAGGGTAAGATGAGGAACAGGAGGTTCGTCAGACGTCTCGGTCCCCTGGTTGTGTACGATCAGGACAACGGCATCACAAGGGCCTTCAGGAACATCCCAGGTTAGTGTGAAATCCTAAGAATAAGTATTGTCTGCAGTACCTCTGCTCACCATGCCTAACTGATTACAAAAATATTATTTCTTTGGACTTGTGTTAGACTTTCCGTTGTGGTGGTGTTAGGAAGAAAAATGTCAGAAGACATTTCTGATTTCTGAACGTCCTTACTTTCAGATTTTTCAGATCCATAATCATCACTGGCATTCATGTTAAAAGTATCAGTTACCCAAATTTAATCTTGATCAGGAACTATATAGTTCAGCTGAATTCATTACTCCTAGTATTTTACCACAGATTCAGTATCCCAATGATGTTGCATTCTACCTGAATTCATTGAATATGGAGGTTACAAAACTGATTTAATGAGACTGATGGGATAAATAGAAATTCAGTTATCGTTTCCTTTTTATGCCTCCGCCCACCGAAGGTGGTGCGAGAGGCGTGATGTTTTCGGGTTGTCCGTCTGTCTGTCTGTCCGTCCATCCGTCCCACTTTCTTGTTCTAGCGATAACTCAAGAACCATTTGAGGTATTAACTTCAAACTTAATGCTAGTATGTATCATCATAGGAAGACGATCTGATTAGATTTTGGGGTATGTAGGTCAAAGGTCAAGGTCACAGAGGCCAATTTCTGAAATTTCAGGTGTTAGCCTCGTTCTCGCGATAACTCAAGAACCATTTGAGGTATGAACTTTGAACTTAGTGCGTATGTATCAACATAGGAAGAGGATCTGATTAGATTTTGGCTTATGTATGTCAAAGGTGACAGGTCAATTTCTGAAATTGCAGGTGTTAGCCTTGTTAACACGATATCTCAAGAACCATTTGAGGTATGAACTTCAAACTTGGTAATAGTATGTATCACCATAGAAAGACAATCTGATTAGATTTTGGGATACGTAGGTCAAAGGTCATAGAGGTCAATTCTGATATTGCAGGTTTTAACCTTAACGTGATATCTCAAGAACCATTTGATCCATTAACTTCGAACTTGGAACTAGTATGCATCACCATAATGAGACAAACCGATTAGATTTTTTGTTCACGTAGGTCAAAGGTGACAGGTCATAGAGGTCATTATACAGGTGTATGTGAAATTAATGTTTTTTTGCCTTTGTTATCACCATATCTCAACTACTTTGTATTCATGACTAGGAAGAGATAAAGTGATCAGACTTTTGGGTTGTAAGGTCAAATGTCAAAGAGGTCAATGAACATGTAATTAGATGATTTTTATTCTGGTTATAACAATATTTCAAGAACAGTTTGTGCCATCAACTGAATTTAGGCAGAGGCATATAGGAGATGCAGTCGCATTCATCTTGTTCAAAAGAGTTTTTGCCACCTTACAGAGAAAAGTATTAAGCATTGTCATAAATTTAAGATTATTACTGCTTTCATAGCAGACTTGGCCAGATAGAATAAATAGTAAAGATAATGTCATCCCAGTTATACAAGAATATTGACATGGCATGAATTATTGTTTACCTTTCTCATGTTTAGGTGTGACACTACTCCAGGTGTCAAGACTCAACCTCTTGAGGCTAGCTCCTGGTGGCCATGTTGGTAGGTTCTGCGTATGGACAGAGTCTGCGTTCAACAAGCTCGATGGTCTCTACGGCACCTGGAAGAAGCCTTCCTCAGAGAAGTCCAACTGGAAGTAAGTTCATGGAAGTGATAGTTGCTCAGGGGAAAGCCATTCTCTTTCTTTGCTTAGGTTCACGTTTTACTTTGTAATGTTGTAGTCGAAGTAAAACCAGAAATTTTTGTGTGCATTCACAAATTTTGTGAGTGGTTCAGATTCGCGACAGTATCCTTATGTGAAATGATTGAATCACAACTAACACAATGAAACTTTTACTATTTATAAAAGTTTGTACCTGAGAAAATGTCTTGTTAGCAATTTGCGAAAGTTCCATATTGCGTAAGTTTTCTATTCCTACAGTGATTTCATTGGGTGCTTCATCTTTGCTACCAAATATTATATGCAGGAAATATTTAGCGGGATAACAATAACCTGACAGTATGTGTACTTTGAATTCTTGTTGATGTCCCTTGTAAGACGTGAAATTGTCGCAAGTTGGAACTGTTATTTTATGGAATCAGTCACATACATATAGAGACTCAAAATGTTGTTTTTTGGTTATGTAGATGTGTATTTTATCATAAGTTACATAGAACATCCCTAAGTGCCAGTGATTGTTAGGGCTTTTGTCAATATACAGTAGTAAAGCACCTCACAAATATTCCTATAGGAAAATGAAAACCAGTGAAATGATGTAAGAATTGCACTGAAAACATTTGAAGATGCATGGTACACAAGTGTTTTGTATTTGAATTGGGCATCTCCTTATACTTTGCCATTGGAGGAATGTACCTTTCCAAACCTCAGTTGTAATTTATCATCATCCCTATCTCTCATCTCCTAGCCTCCCCATGCCCAAGATGACCAACACCGACCTGCGTAGGTTGTTGAGGAGCCAGGAGATCCGTCGCTCCCTCAGACCGGTCAACACAACGTCATCCAAGCGCAAGGTCCTCAAGAAGAACCCTCTGAAGAACGCTAGGGTCATGTTCAAGCTCAACCCCTATGCCAAGACACAGAAGCGCAATGCCAAGCTGGATGAGGAGAGGGCAAAGGCCAAGAGGCAGGAGATCCTCGACAAGAAGAGGGGGGTATGTATTGTGCCATGTTATGTTATTGATATACATCAGTACAGTATTTGGCATGTATGTGCATCTACCGCGTGATTTGATTTTTAAAAAAAAGTAAACATATATTGTCTTGGAGAAACAATTGGTCGATATATCCAAAATGCTACAAGATGGATCCATCTGCCCAACAGCTGATTGTGTATGGTCTTTTCTCAAAGTATTACTTTGTAAAATGTTGAAATTAAAGGTTCCCTTCTATGAAATTCTAATTCTTGTTATTTTGTACATGATACTCATCTAAATTGAAAAATGACATCCGTTTGCAATGAATACGTATCTGAATATTTTTAAAATAATATTTTCCCCACGTATTCAGGCCTAAACGAGTCTGCTAAGCTCCGCCCCCTTTTAAACCCCGAATTCTCGTTCTTCGAGCATGATTGACGTGTGACGTCACAAACCGACATCGCCGGTGCTTGTTTACAATATCTTGCATATATCACGCGTGCAAACTAACTTGCAGTTATATACCACCTCGAAAACCACCTCTAAAGCGAAGTATGCCGCAACGCTGTGTCTTTGCAGGTTGCAGCAACATCACAAAGGAGGGTGTTAGTCTACATTTATTCCTCAAAGACCCAAATATTAAAAGAAAATGGACCTCAAAAGTGAAACTAACTCGCGTCATTTGGAAGGGGCCGAGTGACCGCAGTGTCCGTGTGTTCCGAGCACTTTTGTGCGGAGGACTTCCTCGATAGTACGGGGCTGCATGCGGCGTTTGGCATCAAGAAGAGGCCGTCCCTGAAGCAAGATGCCATCCCCAAAATCAAACTTGATCTACGGTATCTATTGATCATATATCTATTGATCAACTATCACTGTACCTACACTAACTTAGTCTACCGGTACTTATTATTCATAGCAGCACAATGAAAACAAGCAAGGTAACAGGAGAGCTAAGGGTTTTCTGGATATCAATGTTAGAATTTACTAGAAACAAAACGCTACCACCCCATGCACCAGTAAAACCCTGCCCAAGCCCAGGCCAGGCAGGGTCAGCAGGCGAACGACCCGAACGGCACGGCGTGTACACCTACGCACGTCGAGCTCACTGCCTCGATCAGCTATCAGCTCAGCCTCATCAGGACTGGGGCATTTTGCAAGCGCAAACAAGATTCAAAATTGGTGGATATGCGTAAATTAAAATTTAATCGGCAATCTAATTATCAAAAGGAATTACTAGTTATAATTCCCAAGTCTCCCGTCGATATCTTCTCCGTTATTGAAATCAGGGACGTCTCTGTCATATAATCAGAATCCGACATGTCTGGTTCAAACATATACGGCCGTGCCCCTAATTCCTCTCTTATTTCTTCTGTCTGAAGAAGATGTTATCGTTCGTTGATATAGGATTTAAAAAAAAATAAAATGAAGGGCTGTAATGGCACGAAGTCGAAGCTAGGATCTACACGAAGTCGAAGCTAGGATCTACACAAAGTTCAATAGCCTACACACACACTTTCAGCTTGCGTGGAGTCGAGCATTCTGAGTGTGACGTCACATGACGTCATCGATCGCTGGACCGATTTTCCAAAATTTTTAGGGGCGTTCCCAATTAATGTTTTATTTTCAAGTTTACAGATTAATGAATGGAATTCAGGTAAAATGGTTGACAGATCTGGATTCACAGTAGAAAAGTCTACTAATTGAAGTTCTTTTGTAATTCCATAAAAGGGAACCTTTAAAGGAAACCAAAACCCAAGGAGAGAATCAATGTTATTGGAAAGTGATAATTCAGAGAAGCACTTTACAAAAAGTCTCATTAAAATTGGTTAAAAAATGAGAGCTATGGAAGTTTGAAAAGTCTCATTTTACTGTCTATGGGGATCCTCAAATTGTCAAAATTGCTTCAAAATGGCTGATTTTGTGAACAACTCTCAATTTGTTTTGTACACAGACTTTCAGATTTTCCCCATTATCTTTCAAGGTGCAGTTAATCTCCTTCTGAGCTCAACATATATAATGGGAAAATGTATTTTACACCACATATGTGGAGTTCAGGAGGAGACAAGGAGCACCCTGAGAGATAATGTGGAAAATCTGAAAATCTGTGTACAAAACAAATGGAGAGTTGTTTACAAAATCAGCCATTTTGAAGCAATTTTGCCAATTTGAGGATCCTCATAGAAAGTAAAGTGAGACTTTTCAAACTTCCATAACTCTCTCATTTTTTAACCAATTTTAATGAAACTTTTTGTGAAGTGCTTCTCTGAATTTTCACTTTCCAATAACATTGATTCTCTCCTTGGGTTTTGGTTTCCTTTAAGATTGGCGTCCTTAAATGCTATTTTACGTCTATGTCTTTTGGTTTGTAATATCCCAATACTAAATTTGAATTTTGACTTTGTTGTAGTATGGAGGATGGACAAAGATACTTTAATGCTTAATACTAATGCATGAAGTGTATTGTTGATATGAACCTATCCTGTAAATCTTACTTTGTACATGTACATTAGGACTTTAATAAATACAGTGGAACCTCGTTATAAAGAGCACTGATATAACAAACTCTCGTTATAACAAGGTGATTTTCCTGGTCCCATCTCTTTGTATTCTATTGTATTTTGGCCCTGATATAACAAGGTTTCGATATAAAGAGGTAATTTCTCTGGTCCCAAGGACCTCGTTATAACGAGATTCCACTGTAATAAACTTTCTTTAAATATTCAAAAACAAGTCACATATTGGATTTATTTTCTATTCAAACTTGATAGTTGTGATCATTGTGTAGTTGTTACTAAATATTCTATTTTTAATTCTTGTTTTCATATTCCATTTACCATTCTCTTTCTTTCCTTCCTATCAACCACAGGTCAGCAAGAAGGCAGAACCAGCAAAGGGCAAGGCCAAGGGCAAGGCCAAGGGAAAAGGCAAGAAGTAGAAAGGCATCCACGTTTCTATAGTGATGGACATAGTGACTCTTATTATCCTCACTCTACACTGTGTCATGTGAGGCCTTGAATGGAAAAAAAGACCAACACCACCAGGACTGTAAGATCGGCAATTCAATAAACAAGGCTTATCAAAAAATGCAATCATGTGGTCAAGAAAGTTTTTCATTTGTCGTGTGATCATCAGCAAGGTTTGAGTTAATGTTCTTTGTATGTTGTGCAGTACTTGTGGAAGTGGTAATTATCCCCAGAATACATTATTGCAGAGTCACTTGCTATGTTATTAAGTGTCATGGTTGTGTTTCATAAGTATCTCTGGCTTAGTCCATGCCATTAATTGAGATAGCAGAGAAAGATTAAGATAATTTGAAAATATATATATATTCATTTTGTGAATATTCCACTCTCACATTATTGTTATGCCAGAAACTTCGCTTGCAAGAAAATTTGACAAATTTTGTGAGCGGTCCGATTCTTCAAAAGTTTCATGCCATTGGATAAATTTAATCAAATCAGTGAATTAGAGCAATTGACAAAAGTGTCTTGCATTAAAAACAGCTGTCAAAACATTCAATGTTTCTGGTTCGATTGGGGTGAAATTTGAGCTTTTTTTTTTTTTTTTTTTTTTTTTGTTGTTGCACAAAGTTGCAAAGAAGTTGGAGTGGTACAATTCTGAAATTGTTATTCCATTTCTCCCTGTCATACAGATATAGAATTTATTATTTAATATTGAAAAGATCTTCAGATATTTAGTTGAAGGACTTGGAGTTTGGATTGTATACTGTAGGTACTGGTATATGATGAATACCATGGGTATCAGTGGACAAAACAAGACAACTATAGGATAGAGGAGAGATGCAGATGAGGTGGTCAGATAGATTTATCAATACAGAAAGTTGAATTCACATGGCATTCAATATATAAATTCATCACAAGAATAATTTCATTTGAAAATAAAGATTTTATTAGAAAAGCTTTGGGACAAGTTCCACAATTTATTTCTATTGTTTGTGCTACACATACTTTGAGTCTTTCTGTGAATTCTGTAGCTGAGATCTTTAAATCATTTCTTGTGATGAAACTGGGGAAAGTTTATTGGTCACCGAAAATTAAAAAGTATTGGTTTACTTAGTACCTGGTCCATGAAAGACTAGTTTTTCAACCTCCCATATAAAGATATAGATGCATGGAATAGATCGAGATACACATGAAATTGAAAGTAAGATAATCTTCAATTTAGGCCACATTTTAGAAAGTTCTTTCATTAGAACAACTGCAATTCCATTAATTTGATGGGATATATAACATTCTTTTCAAAATTGCACACTACTTCTGACATGTGATTACATATTTTCATCACATATTTACACTTGTGTAATAGGTAAACAGAGTATTTATACCCATACAAGAGCATTTGAATTGCTCCAAATATTGCTAGATTTTCCTTACAAACTAAACTCTTATGAGAGGGCACAATATTATACAATATTATACATTGGAGATTCAATTGTTTTGCACACTGCTCATCTGCCCATTATTAAAGGGCAATCCAACCTTGGTAATAAGATGATTTTTGTGAAAGCAGAAAAATAAAAACAGGATGGTGAAAGTTTGAAAGAAATCAGACAAGAAATAAGGAAGTTATGGATGTTTGAAAAATTAGATCACTACATCTATGTGAATCTCAAATTAGCAGTTTGGTAAGTTAAATGTGACATACTTGCAGACAACTCTCCCATTTGTCTTACACAAAAAATATTAATTTACCCTCCGGGATAGCATATTGTTATAGGTCCTCATGAAAGAAAAAGATCTTACATAGTAATACATTTTGAAAAAAATGAAATTTGAGTCAATTTGTGTGTTGGAGCAAACGGGGGAGTTGGCCGCAACAAGATCACAGTGACGTTGCCTATTTGTCCAATTTGAAATTCCCATATGTTTAGTTATTACAACTTCTAAAAAATTTATAACTGCGTGTCCCATTTTGTTCAAACTTTCACCAATCTGCTTCTCTGATTATTTCTCTTTCTTTCAGAGTAATTTGCCATTATTAAAGGTCTGATTTCCCTTTACGTCAGGTATTTATCATATTATATAGAGTTGCCCTCAAAATTATTCATACCCATTGGAAAATTGGAGATTTTTGCATTTTTTGCAAAAGTGAAAGGAGAACTGGATTTACTTGCACATCACTTGAATGCATTTAGTTATCTACAAATGAATGCTATTTGTGGTTTCACCTCATTTGCAGAACAATAGAAAAAGTGAGTTATCCAAATTTGGTGATGTTCAAAATTATTCATACCCTTGGTGATCCATTGACTTTGCTGTTCATTATGAATCAAATCCTTTGTGTTTAAAGCTTGTAACACTTAAGTACACTGTCCCATCGCTTCTAGAGATCTCTACTGAGATAGCAGGCCAATACCTGGTACCAAGTGGCTTAATTTCCTTGAGGATGTTGTCCAGAGATGCCTTCACCTGGTCTTCAGAGCATCCCTTGGATTTAAAGGAGATTTATTGTATACAAGGGGTGTAGTTATTGACTTGGCAGTTACGGGACTAAGATACTGCTGTTTTCATTCATTTTTTTGTTGTTGCTGATTTTGATGAAATGAAAAATTAACTCTGAAGATGAAGAAAAACACTCCCTGGAGAGACTTTCCCTGGAGCCCTTCCCAGTTGCACTGTCTGAGAGGGAGTTTGCCCTCGTACTTTTGCTCCATTCTCATTAAGAATGTTTAGGAAGGCCATGTTGGAGGTCGAAATGTTAGTTGGTGCCATTTTAATCAGCTTGTTCAGTTACACAAACTGACGCTCGTGGATCTGGACACCTGCCATAAGGCCTTTCACAAGTGGGTACTCTGGTGAAGCTTAAATACTGTCTTTATTTTCCTGTGTACCTTTGAAGTGGTAGCATTTTGTGCTCTGCAGCTGGTACCGTTGAGGGGATATGGTATCAAATTAGTTCCCAGGGATATCAAGGCTTGTACGCACCATACCAAGGATAGTATCAAAAATATGAAAATTGGCACAGTAAAAGTCCACTTGGGATGTGTATAGTATTCAACGGATACATACTGTAATCAATGATGACCTGGCATCAGGGTCATGAAGTGACTTAAACATCACTAACTTGGCCTTCCTGAGCACTCTGATTGAGAATGGAACCAAAGAATGAGGGCAAACCCCCTCTCAGACAGTGCAACAGGGAAGGGCTCTCGGGAAGTCTCTCCAGGAAGAGTGTTTTAATTCATCATAAGCACAAAATTTTCATTAAAGTAAATGAAAAACTGAATGAAAATATGAATATCATAGTCCGGTAACCACTAAGTCAATAACTACACCCTTTGTATACATTAAATCTCCTTTAAATTCAAGGAATGCCCTGAAGACCAGGTAAATGCATCTCTGGACAACATCCTCAAGGAAATTAAGTCACTGGATACCTAGTATTGGCCTGCTATCTCAGTAGACATGGTAAAGACCTCCAGAAGCATTGTGACAGTGTACTGAAGGGTTACAAGTTTTAATCACATAGGATTTGATTCATGTTGATTGACAAAGACGATGAATCCACAAGGGTATGAATAATTTTGGACATCCCCAAATTTGAATAACTCACTGTTTCTATTGTTATGCAAATGAGTTGAAACCAGAAACGGCATTCATTTGTAGATGATAACTAAATGCATTCAAGTGATATGCAAGTAAATCCAGTTCCCCTTTCATTTTTGCGAAAAATGTAAAAATCTCCAATTTTCCAAGGGGTATGAATAATTTGAGGACAACTTAAACATGTACATGTACACAAATGGACCTAAATCCAAAAGGGCATCTCATAATGCTTTGGTAATGCACTCTTTGGATGTGCCAAAACAGAAATTAGTCTTAGACATAATATCATCTACATTTTTGAGTAAGCATCGGGCATTCATGCTGTATTCTTTTTGATGTACCAAAACAGAAATGAGTTTAGATATACATGTAGGTACACAGTGAAACCTTGTTATAAAGCACACTAGTATAGTTCACTCGTTATTACAAGGTAATTTTCGCGGTCTCGATTCTTTTTCTTCTATTCGTTTTTTTTTTAGCCCTGATATAACAAGGTTTCGATATAGAGAGGTAATTTCCTTGGTCCCAGGGAGTTTGTTATAACAAGGTTCTACTGAACATGCATTATCAGCCCTTTTTCATGGAGTACGCTAAAGAGACGCGTCTCATTTGTACTTCTCCCAGATGATGGGTGGGATAAGCACTTTGTCGATGATGTGCAGCACACCATTGTAGACGTTGTAATCCTGGTAGACTACCCTGGCGTTATTGTGTCCATTCACCCAAAGAGCATCTAATGATATATTGTATAAGCCAGGAGAAGAGTGAAAGAGAGAGAGGGGGGAGGAGAAGGAAGATACGTGTTATTTAAATGTATTTATTCTTTGAATGGAGGGGGGGGGGGATGCAGTCAGACAATTGAGACGATGACAGAGAACTTCGTGAAAAGGAATTGTGAATTAAGAATCGGACATATTGAGACAGTTTAAGAGGGAATGCTATGAAAATGAATTTGAAAGAGTTGGTGAAAAAGAGCAAATAGAGGGAGAGACACAGAGAAAAAACCAAATATTCATGGAATTTTTATAGAAAATTACATGTATGAAGGATAAGAAGAGTTGTGAGAGAACAGAGTTACAGGAAAATAAAGATTAGTGGTAATAAGTCGATTATTCAGAGGAATATTGAAGAGGGAGTATGTTTGTGAAACAGAATAAGAGAAGATGTGATAAATGATTGATGTTAAGAAGCAATATAATGACAGGATATTTCTATCATCAAATTCGGCAAGCCTTAGATCGCACATCGGCACTCTTTATGTTATGAAAATAAGTACAATATCAAACGTATTACAATAATCTAATGAAGTCTTAAAACTACGGTGCATATTTTCCTGTGTAATTGCAATCGAATTGCTAGGCTTATGTTGGATTGTAACTGCTAGACAGACAATTCAAAGGCAGGCTAGTATAGCGGGGAATAGACAGAAAAGTCCGTCTGTTAGGATTTTTAAACATTTTCTGACTTTCGAGGCTCTCCTCCTAGACATAAATATTGGGGAGGGATTCCGTGAAGCAAGACGTAGTCTCAGCGGAGCATATCCCCGAACGAAATAGACTGATTTTTCGGTCTAGGCGGCGAATAACAAAGTTCACTTTATTCATTCATTACTTAAAGGGTGCGCAACCACTAATATGTACTACAATTTATACTTCTTTACTGGCTATTCAAGTACATTCAAATTTTAAAGAAATTTATCGCAAATTTCTTCATCTCGATTCATGATATTCTTTGCTCTCCAAAGCTCTTGTTTGAAGATTTTATTTGTAAAATGCATAGAAATGTGCATGGATTCCATTATAATACATGAAATGACCAAAATGTGCTACCGTATGTGCAAACACGAATCATATATACAAACCCTATTTTTGATGATGAACTTTATAAGATATGGAACATCAAGATTCATAATAAAAAAGCTTTTGTTGTACTTACCATACCAGACAGTCAGATTAATAGACTCTCCTTGTACAGTAACAAACACTTCTCCATCGTAGCTCCCAGATGCATAGAGAGTCCAGTCTAAGAGGTGGTAGAGTAACACTTCGCGTAGTAATGTGGTGTTATGTTCCAGTTTCTTCAGTTCGTCTCGGGGCAGCTTTTCAATGCCATCGTTATTTGGAGGAAAGAACGTGAACGGACTCCCTGTTTAAAATTTTTTACATGTATTAGACCAAAAGATTGTAAAATTAGGCTCATATGACAATTACTCCGAGGTCAATTTCTTACTCTTGTCGAATTTTTATCTTGAAGATTGCACTGCATCCAACACTGCACCTTATATTAACCCTAGACGTAGATACCTCAAACTCAATCGCAACCCAATCCATATAACCCTATATCTCTGACGATATGAAGCCCGTAGAATATGTTGCCGGAAAAATGTCGGATTAAAAATAAGAAAAACATAAAGAGTGCCACAGCGTACTTATTGTAATTTTCTATATTAAATGTAAAAGGTCCCTAAAATAATAAATAGATCAGTACATATTTATCATGCAGTATGACCAGGGGCCTAGATAGCGGGGGGAATGGGAAATGTATCCCCCCCCCCCCCCCCCGCTTTTTGAAGTGGGGGGGGGGGGTGTACAATCATCCCTCCCAGCTTTCAGGGGGAAAATGAGGAAAAATCATATTCATGTACAATTCTGTCGTCGTTTTTATATTAATGAGCACATTTTCTTTGGTGTATAAAATTAATATAATTAATATAATTGTACATATATATATATATATACAATTCTGTGCATTCATGGCCTTTGGAAGAACCACCTCCCCCCCCCCCCCCCCCCTCCTGTAATCAGGACCTGTCTACGCCAATGAGTATGACTAACCTTGTAATACGTATAAAACAAATGGTTTTGAAGGAAGGAAAATTACTCCAAATCATTGCATTTGTAGTTTGCAACTGAGTTACCTCTTAGATAATCCTGTAACTTTGCCAAATAGACCAATTTCTTGAGCTCAGTAAATTGTTTGTCATTGTCGATGACCTCCATGATATCACCGGGTGGGACTGGATGCATCACGTTAGAAATGATGCGCACCTCACCGTTGGTAGCGTTTCCACCATCAATGATGGGACCACCACATGCTGTAATCCGCTAGAAATTAATTACCAAGTACAAATAGTGAACAGAATACATTTATCTCTCCGAGGCAGCCAGCGGAAAAAGTTAAAGCTTGTCATAAAAAAGGTTTCTTTAAAAGACTTTGAATTATCTGTTTAAACTTGATTCTTAAATCGTAAGATTTTATGTCCATCTCCTTAACTCCGGAACTTTCTTTCTCTGCTCTGAACAAATACAAAAAACAAAAAAGAACACAAACAAAATGCATAATCAAAGTGGATTATTGAAACGTTTGTCTTCAGTACGACTTATCTCAATGATGTAAGTAAAAAAACGACTTCAAAAATTTCTCTGTCTCTGTCTGTCTGTCTCTCTCTCCCTCTTTCCCTCCCTCCCCCTCTCTTCCTCCCCACTCTCTCTCTCTCTCCCTCTCTTTCCATTTTCTGTCATCTCTCTGTCTCACTCTGTCTCTGTCTTCTGTCTTCATCCTCTCTCTCTCTTCTCACTCTCCATCCCCTCTTTCTTTCTCCCCTCCCCCCCCCCCCTCTCTCTGTCCTTTCCTCTCACTCTGTCAGTCCATCAGTCCCGATTCATATTAGCCAGCTCATCCATCTTATATACCAATGGACAACATCCCACCACCAAGTCAACTCACACCAGTTACCCCCATCGCTTGCTCAATGCCACGCCCACCAACCATCATCTTCCCGATCTGGTAGATGTTGAGTCGGATGTTCTTGCCAGGCAGCATGGTTTCGATGAGCTCGTCATTGTAGACGTCGTCGATGTTTCCGATGAGACGCGGGACGGTGTGGAAGAGGAGCAGCTCACGGAGATAAGTGTTGTTCGACATGAGCTTGTTCCAGATGTCATCAGGCAGGAAGCCGAAGGCCAGGTCGTAGGGAGCGAAAAGGGTGAAGGGGCCTGGTACAGAAAATGTCGCCGCATTAATGATGATGTGAAGACTTCATTTACAAGCAGGAGTCATCATGTTCTGTTTGGTGTGTTGTCCTAAGAGCTGACTCCTTTAATGTATATTGTGGCATAAACAGGATTATGCCCTAAAGTTGGGGAAAGACCCAATAACTACGTTTTTAAAAACACTAATCCCCTTCTCATAGGGGTCGCCAGAAAGGAAGGGGGGGGGGGGTCTAATTAAAAGTCTGACAGCTAATTTGGATTTTTTTGTAAAGAAACAAATCATTAAAATGATGACCTCATCAGCAAATTTGGTCCACCCCCCCCCCCCCGCCCGTCAATGAAAATGGTTTATCCCTGCCCCTCCCCTTGATCTGGTTCAGTTCATTATTTTATTCTCAGTGAGGTGACCACTAGGCGTCCATGTATTTTTTAAACCCTAATTAATCGTTATGTTGATTTAACATAGGATTGAGTAGCCCACTTATATCTAAAAACGGGTAAATGTAGGCATAATATGTTGTCAATTATGCTTATTCAAAATGAATTTGGGTCTAATATACAAATAAATGAATTGACTCGTTGTCGATATTAATATAAGAGCATGGTACCTTTTTCGCGAAACATCGGTCCTAGTCCGGCGCGGTCTATCATCTTGATCATGGTACACGCATAGAGCTCTCGAGCTAAATCCACCACAGTAAAATTGTCTTTCTGTCCATTGTCTGTGACTAAAGGAACCTCACAAGGGTCGGGCTGGGCACTACTGGTCCACATCACGGCAACCAGCCACAACCCAAGGGAGACACATTGCAACATTCTTCTCATCCTTCGATCACAACCTTTCTTAAGTGAAGCGATTATTTCACAAAAATGTACATTGGCCTACGCCTAAAAGTGTTGATTATGCCGATTTTGTTTGTACGCTATCAGGGCAGAATACAACTATACTATTGATTATTTGTATAACAGATTACTGGCATGATTTGTGATTCTGTTTTATTTCGGGTTATCAATAATTCGTTAGACTTTGAACCACATTCAATGATCCCTCTGTATAGGTAGACCTGCCTGGAGCCAGGTCGTACCCTGTGGCGTATCTACGGGGGGGGGGGGGGGGGGGGGGGGGGGGGCAGAGGGGGCACGTGCCCCGAGCGGCACTTGAAGGGGGGGGGGCACACAAAACGCAGCAAAAGAAAGAAAGAAAAGGGGGAGAAATACAAGAAAATTTATGGTCTTTGAGGGTTATTTGCGGACAAAATGGGTAAGAAATGGTGTTATATAGGGTTTGAAATGCGAAAATTTTTTAAAGCTTGGTCGCTTTGCCCCCTCGCATAATTATGTTCAGAATCTAGCTATTTCGCGCCCCAATGGCGTTTTTAAACCATTAGATGGCTCTAGTTGCTTCCCCCCCCCCCCTCCTGCATAAGGCAGGAGCTTGTTAAATGTTGAGCCCCCGGATGGGATATAAGAGCATAAAAAGCACTTTCAAAGTATAGATCATTCTAAAGAAATCATATATTTGCCTTGCAATTTCTCAAATATATTTCCTCAGGGTTTTCATTCATTTTGCGCCCCGAAAATAGGAATGTTCAAATTTAAAAAAAAAATCTATTGCTAGATCGCTGTATTTCCATGGATTTTTTTTCTTCTAGGGGGTAAAAATACATATGAAATTTCAATTTGAGAGGTGAAAAGAAGAAAAAAAAAATCTGCCTCTCGGTCGCGATGCTCCCTCGCTTATACAACAATTCATCAAATTTGGGCTAACAACCCTGGGTTATGTGCATCAAAACTCATTTTCACCTAGTGCCATCATTTCTAACTTAAAAACGCTCATTTATCTGAGTTTGGGCAGGGGGAGGGGGGGGGGGCTCAGATTTGATAGTTTGCCCTGGGCGCCAGAATACCTAGATACGCCGCTGCTCGAAATGTTAAATATCAATAACAATTTGAAAACCAACTATAATGACTATGATATCTACAAAAATCTTTAAAAATTGTTATCAAACATGGTATTCCTATAACAATTTTCACAATAGGCCGATGAAAAATGCATTGATTTTTTTTCCTTCATATTTCTCGTTCTCCTTCTTTTCTATATTTCTTTCCTTTTATCTGTTTATACTCCTACTTTAACTATTTTTTCTACCTCCCATTTCTTCTTCTCCTTCTTCTTCTTCTTCTTCTTCTTCTTCTTCTTCTTCTTCTTCTTCTTCTCCTTCTTCTTCTCATTCTTCTGTATTCTAGTTTCTTTATCATCTTTATTATCATCTGCATCATCTCTTTTCCTCCCCCCTTTCTTCTTCTTCTTCTCCCTCTTCGTACTGATTTATATAAAGAACGAATTCGTACGAAATATAAAACAAATTCTCCGTATGCAGAAACCCGTTGTTTTTTTCCTTGAAAATGTTTCTTTTAAAGGTCTAGATAAACTGTATGGCATTTGTTCCTGTGATTTAAAAAAAAAATGATATCCCCAAAGAATTCATTTCAAATAAAATTATATTATAAAAAAAAAAGAAGAAGAAAAAAAAAAGAAAATGTGGAGAGTAAAAACTGTCTCCTGTTATACTGTACTCCTATAAAATGATAAAGAAAAATCATAGTCGATAAATAACTTGATGAGGGTGTCCGACTTCGTCATTTTAGACAATTTAATTCGCAGTCGAAAGAACTCTAGACAGAAGCCTCATCGAGAGTACTCCTGTTTTATCGATATCACACCATTAATGTAATGGACCGTTCTATGTCATGGCATTGGCAAGTAGTTTCCGCCCTCGTCAAGTCAACTCGGGTTAGGAGTTGAATTTTAACTGGCTTGGAGCAGTCGGGGCGTTGACGGATCATTTTTAAATGGGGGTGGGGTGGGGTTCAGACCAAATTATTCAACAATTAGCAACAATCCCAACAAGTTACAAGAACGAGAGAGAGAGAGAGAGAGAGAGAGAGAGAGAGAGAGAGAGAGAGAGAACAAGTAATCCTTTTTGAAGGGGTTTTAACCACCCCTCCCCTAGCGACAATCATGTTCTAATGGAAACACTTCTCACCTGCAGGGGCAGAGAGAGAGAGAGAGAGAGAGAGAGAGAGAGAGAGAGAGAGAGAGAGAGAGAGACTGGTAATTTAATTGAACATCATCCAAAGTTGCATTGCAAGCAAACTTTACATTTGATTTTGTTTCTGTCCTGTTCGTGTTCTGATTTAATCGAAAACTTTACAGTGAATCTGGGAAAATTTGTATAAAAAATTATCATTGACCCCAAACCTTAACGATGAGCTTCAAATTATTCATAATCTGACATATTCAAGGGAAGACGCAAGAACTATATTTCAAATGTAAAATTATTGTTAATTATAGGAATAAACATTAATGATAATGCAAGTACAGCTTTAAAAAAGTATTTTTTTCTTTTCCTTTGAATAAAAAAATGGTAGTTTTATGGTCAGAATTACAATTTTCAATGAGAGGTTCTCCCAATTGCATATCAAACTCTGTTTTTTTGTTTGTTGTGTTTTTGTTTTTTTATAATAAAATATATGCTTTTTGGATATGATGCAAAAACCATTCCAAAATGTCATGAACCATTACGTGACAACGAAAAACAGGTAAAGTTAAAATATTTTGTTCTTTTAGAATTTGTCCATAATTAAGGTAATTTTTTGCGTTTGTAAAACGGATGCCCAATGTAAGATTTTACTAGGTACCGTCCCTTATGTTTTTAAAGCACTTTGATTTAAAAATGAATTTTCTTCATACTTTAAGCGAGAATCAATTTTGATCTGAATACGTCAGTGAATTGTAAAAAAATAATCATGAATTTAACAGTATCCAAGAAGTTGACAAATTTGGGAGTCAGGAATCCAGATATTTTGATGTTGCATGTAGAATTTCATTGCATTTTGCATAAGATGTATATGCAAAACTATACACGTCCTTTCAAATCATATATCAATATTAATTCATGAATACATGTATTTGGAACTATGAATGGCTCATTTTGTACTTGACATGTCAAGGCAGTAAAAAAAAAATGTCATGTACAAATGGTGACAGTACGGAAGTTGACAAACAAGATGATATTGACATATAGACACCCACTCAAGTCAATCACATAACAAATAAGCACAAACAAAAAGCTCCAAGTTCGTAGAAGACCAATCAATGACCATACAAAAAAGTGAGCAGTTTCGTAAGAAGGCGGGGCTTAACTAAAGCTCGTGTGAATGATGCCTGTATACCAGCCAATCAGAAAGCTTTATTGCATCCAAGAGCTCTTTCCCTTTCGACGCCGAAAGCGGTAAACTCATTGAACGCGAGTGCGATGCTCCGGCGCGATCTACTTCACTTATGGACATGCCTTCCACAATGCACCAGTACCAACGAAAGAGGATTTTTCTGCTTCTCAGCTCGATAGTCTGCCTCAGTTTGTGTCACGGTAGAGATGGAAAGTGTACGTAAATGCTCATCGACACCATTTACCAATGAAAGCTGGACTGTCTTTTAGTTTCTTGCACACGTCGATAAATCGTGCACGTTTGTTAAAGACGTGATATAGTAGTAAGTTTGCAACCTAATTAGGTGGGCACAGTTCATTAAACATATTTCACGCTGGTGTGCTGAAGTGTGCATTCTTCTAGATTTGTCTTTACAAAACAATTGAGAAACCAATGAAACAAATCTGGAAGGCAATGGTTTTGATTCACCAAGGAACGACCGATGTAAGTTCGAGAACACCTAGAATTCACAAGGTGATCAGGTTAGCTTAGTAAAAACCAGGACAATACATTTTCTCTGTCAATATCAATCTCCTGTTCCGGAGAAAGAAACCTAAACTTGTTTCATTTGCCAATTGTGACTGGATCAACGAGAGAAATAATGGAGCCAGTTTTGCATGTGACATCGATGGAGGGTCTGAACACCGATCGGTTCAACCCCAACGATTCCTTCTCACAAGATGGAGAATACGACTACAGTAGTGTCTACATTGAAGAAGGATGTCTATCACAGGGACACAAATTTTACCGGGATGCGGCCATTCTGGGCATGTTCTTTCTGGTTGGGCTCCTTGGAAACTGTTGTCTGATGATGGTGATTCTGAGCAATCCACGTCTGCGTACATCAGCCAATATACTTCTGACAAACCTAGCGCTGGGCGATCTACTCTACGTGATGGTTTCAGGGCCTTTCTTCCTTGAGCACGAGCTGCACTCCTGTTGGCAGTACGGACTGGCGGCGTGTAAGCTGGTCAATTTCTCGCAGGCGATGGTGCAGGGTGTTTGTGTATATACCCTAACAGCGCTGAGCATTGAGCGGTATTCGGTGCTAGTTCGTGGTGGCACTATCCGGCACGGTGGTCGCATGCGACGTGGAATCCTGGCCGCCGTCGCTGTTTGGTTAATCGCAGCAGTGATGGCCTCACCCATCCTAGCCTACGCCCACATCTCTGGTGAAGATGCACCCGCTTGCCAGTACACCATGCTCTTCAGCAGAGCTGCCAAAATCTATGAAGTCGCCAGATCACTGGTAATGTACCTCTTGCCACTTGCCATAATTACCTTTCTCTACACAGTCATTGCACAAACTCTGTTGAAAAGTGCTGGGGCGTTTGCTGGTGAGACGCAGCCAGGAGCGAGGCACTTCTCGGCTCGTAGACGACTAGCCCTGACTGTCCTCATCTTAGCCTTGTTCTTCGGCATCTTCTGGCTGCCCTACTTTATCTACATCGTCTGGTTTCAACTCGACCACTTCTCTCTCGTCCACATGGCTGGCGTCGCCGAATTTCGGAATCTCTTCTACTTCTCAGCTCTGGCCAACTCCTGTCTCAATCCCATCATCATCTTTGCTATGAGCACGAGCCATAGGAGGGCCTTGATGATTTGCATGAGGTGCCGTAAAGCCGAAACCATCACCTCCAGTGTGGCGCACACGCGATCTTTGGCCAACGGAATCCCAGGCGAGAAAGTCAAACAACCCATTGATAGCAGGTCGGGGTCCCGAAATACCAGGTGTACGGAACTATAGCTGTCAACTCAGATAAGTTGCTCAAAATAAATGACATAAAATATGATTTATTCTGTACTAATATTCGTTTCAACATAAAAGAAAACGGTTTTCAGGAATTCAGTGCACACGCAGTATAAAATATTGGAATATATTTAATTGTTCATTTTATCTTAGCATTGTCATCAGCAATAGTTTTGAAATTTGGATTGTGCATTTATTTTGTACAGGTATCATTCATGCTCTATTTTGTTTACGTAAAATTAGAATAGCTGAATGAATGGTTATTTTTAATGATGTAAATTTTCCATTTTCCATTTTCTTTCGTGATGCTTGTGTGGGTGTGTGTGTGTGTGTGTGTGTGTGTGTGTGTGTGTGTGTGTGTGTGGGGGTGGGGGGGGGGGGGAGGTTGAAGGGGGTGAACTAGTATGTATGTCATATATTTCATAAATCTTTTCTTTTCAAGCGTATCGTTTCTGTATTATAATCTCCTCCAAAAGAATGTTTCGACAGAACACAATCGATTTTGTTAAATCTATGAATTGCAGAAGTAAAACAAACCTTAATTTAAGATACTAAAGAGAGATAATGCTACGAAGTATCTAAATAATGTGATTTACATCTTGATACATGATCTTATTGCTTACTATGACTGTGCGATCGGTCATTTTTTTTCTTTCATATATCAGACAATCGAAACGGGAAAAAACATGTAATTGATGACACACACGTTATTTCCGTCGTATAAGAGTATGCAAGAGCTTTTGTGAAAGTTAATTTACCATGAACCGCTAATGGGAGTACCAGGTACACAAATCGTTCCAACTTTATGCTATCAACCCTGATATATGCAAGCGCAAAAATAAATCAAATATGGATTTGTAAAAATGCAGGTCACCAATGACTCTCTACTAAAAAGAAAAGTCTCAAAAATGATTGTTGCTCTCTTGCTTCGCTTGCTCGCTCGGTAAGTAGACTGTATAAATTCATTGAGGAATGGAACATTCAGTATTTTAGGTGATTAATATATTGATCAGGAGGTGAAGGATATAGCATTTTTTCCCTCTGCGAAGATTTGTGCTAATATGTTAGGGAAACTGCGAAGTTCATGTTAGGGCAAATGCTCGAATCATACCCATACATCCATATACATGACAGTATCTGCCATTTGATTACTAACTTGCCTTTCACTTGATGCTTATTTGAGATTCAAGGAAGGCTTTGATTTTTGCATACAATTTTGCAAAATGGATCGAAATTGAATAAAAATGCATGCAGAATATTTACACGATGCTTATTAAATGGGAATGTTTTTGAAAATGTAAATGAAAACAAAAATGTCTTTGTAACTTAAACTTTCCCTGTTACATGACTCAACTTGTATTTTTCAACTTTATCGTTCCATTACCTTAATAAGGTATAAGACGCATATCAAAATCTAATTTTCGGAGTCATTAATTTTATATCGCTTGTTATTGTCACAAGTCTGGAACTGCTGGCACTTCCCATGCTTCCAAGTCTCCGCCCCTCTCCCGACAAATGACGTTACGAACGCAAAGATTGATCAATTTGCATTCAGGTTTATTATAGTAAAATATCCCATTGAAGAGATAAAAGGAATCCCTTTCCTTTTACGATATATGACTGTCTGCAATGTGGAAGAATATACTGGTAAGATGAAGTGAAAAATTGCACTAGGAAAAAAAAGAACAATTATAAGAATACGAAAAATTAAAACTCTAGTTGTCAGAAACGAATCGTTGTAATATTAATGTTTCATGAAGAAAGATGGAACAAAGTAAGCGACTTAAAATAATAAAAGCAAAAACAAAAAAAAAATCATAATAATTTTTTTTTGCTATTTTGAAATAATATATTTTTTTTTTGAAAGTCATAAGGATAAACGAAACATTCCAAGTATGTATTAAATGCAGAAATCATGTCAAATTGGCGTTTAATAACGTTTGGAATTGTCATTAATCATATGGAGCATTCATTGATGTTGGGTGTGTCGTCCCTATTAATTCACCCGAGGTTAATATGCATAAAAGTCATTACCCTCTTCTAAACCTATCAAATCTGGAAAACTCCATTAAATCAAGCTTGAGATTCCAAGGCAAACGTTGAATAATTTATATATAATGACAATCACGGTAAATAATGCAAGTATATGAACAACTTGGAATAATTTTTTCCCCCCTTTCTAATAGTTGCCTCTTGAGCCAAGTTTACTAGGCGCCCTGCGGCAACACATTCTATTCATAAAATATCTTGATTAACAATATTATTCTTTCTTGAATTAATGAATTATCCTTGCATGTCATGCTGTCATAACCAATAACAGTTTGTACGTCAAAGAAGGATAAATATTCCAGTTTTCGGAGAAAAAAAACCCGGGATGGCCTGGGAATAGAAATAAATATTTACATAAGACGATAGTAAATCGTTGGTTGTAGAGTCCTTCGCTGTTTACATGAGATGGGGGAGGGGATGGAGGGGAGAGGAGATTAGATGATCCCAAACAATAAATGTAACTAAAGGGATATGAAAAAAGACGTTTAAAAAGACCTAATTCACTCTCTCTTTCTCCCTACTATCATGTTTACCAAAACTGATGAATACTTTATTGGAGGCACGATCAACGTTTTGAGACTTTGGCTCAAATTAAGCACAAATTAAGGCACTGAGTTTTTGACAATTATACTGTTAGAAATCGGTCATGTCGAATATTACACCATTATCCAGAGGCTGGGATCACGTTGGAACATGGCGAACATTGTTCGGGATTCCGTCATTCATTCATTTGAAAAACAATGACTTTTTTTTTTTTACAATAGAAATAAAACATCGATCAAAACTG
Organism: Heliocidaris tuberculata; assembly: GCA_025618425.1. Lineage (NCBI taxonomy): Eukaryota > Metazoa > Echinodermata > Echinoidea > Camarodonta > Echinometridae > Heliocidaris > Heliocidaris tuberculata. The sequence goes on along the minus strand of CM046832.1, from coordinate 55,025,441 downwards.
CTACTGCTACTACTACTATACTACTACCACTTCTACTACTACTATTACTGTTACTACTGCTGCTGCTTGTACTGCTACTACTACTACTGCTGCTACTACTACTACTACTACTACTACTACTCTGCTACTACTACTATATTGTTGCTACTGCTTATACTACTATTACTACTGTTACTAAGTTACTGCTACTACTACAACTACTACTACTTCTGTACATTTAGAAGGTATAGACGTATAATACTATTACTATTGTGACTACTACTACGACTTCTGTTGCTACTACTACTACTACTACCACCACCGAAACTGCTACTTCTGCTATAAAAACAACACCTACTACTCTTACCACTACTTCCACTGCTTCTACTACTTTTACTACCACCATTACTACTACCACCCTTCTACTTCTACTACTAATTTGACCACTGCTGCTTCTATTAGTAATGTTTCCCCCACCAATGTCACATTGAGCGTCACTTTTCGTAGGTGACACGACATTTGCTCCTGCGACATTTGCTCCTCCGTCTATATCTCGAAAGGTCAAAGGTTAAGGTCAAGGTCATGATTTGTTGTTGTTGTTTTTTGTTAAAGACAATATGAAGAATAGGATTAGGGTTAGGGTTAAGTTTAGGTTTAGGTTTAGGTTTAGGATTAACATGGTAAAGTTAGACCGGAGCAATTGTATTTTCATATTTTGCAACTACTAGAACTATTGATACTAGTACTACTAGAATATGTGATCATTCTTGAAATTGATAAGGATGATTAATTTCCCCTTATTTGTGTGTGTGTGTGTGCTTCTTTTCTCTTCTTCATTTACTTTCATTTTCAATGTAAACTTTTACAAAGCTGATTGTGTCGGACTTAATATAGGTATCTCAGCTGGAATAATCGAGTATATCCTGGTTGACAGCTTTAGTTTTCAATTAACAGATCAATATGCATGACAATTATCTAGCATTCCGCAATCATGCATATTAAATTGGCGTGTTTGAACAAAAGGTTTCTTAGAGTTACAATATATTTCCTGTGGGTATAATGAATTACAGTATAAAATGATAGTTATTCTTTCAACCGTTTACCCACAAAACAAAAAAGAGAAGCATTTTAATGAATGAATATATCATGTATCATGTGAAAATAGAGTGATATTTTTAATCAAATTCTGTTCGATTCTCTTAATACATGATACTATGACGGATATATTCTTGTCTTGTATAGAAATGTAAATATATGTTATATGATGAATATTACATAGTACTTATTAACATGTTAATATTACAAAAAGCGAGGTGTATTCAGTGATATGTATACATATTGACACATCATACCTATATTAAGTGTGTGTTCATGCATTGACGATGAAAATAGATAAAAATCGAACAAAATATTTGTAAAACACACCTTTGTAATGAACGGTGCAATATAATGTGTTGTTCGATATATCTATAAGTCTATATCCCCATCTCCAATTTAATAACGTGTACATAATCATGATGATTATCTAATAATGTAGATTTCTTGAATCCATGGACTTGAATTAGACAGATGTAACCACGTCCCCTAAAACCATATTGTACCGTTTCAATGCAGTGTGCTTTACAAAATATCGGTCTATGAAGGACTTAGATTGCACATTGTTCTGTGTATTTGTACCATAATGTCTTCACTATTTACACGTATCTGCGGTAAATGCAAATGTTCATGTATTAAATCAAGAACAGTGGCCGAATGAATTCGAGCTAAATCCCCTTTTCTAGACTTCTACTTGCATGATAACATATCATACGTATTTGAAGATGCAAGCAAATGCTTAGAAAAACCTAAACAATTGCTCGGCTTTTGCTAGCTTTATGTAATCGTTGCAGTATTCCAAATATAATTACAGCTGTTGTATGATAACAGAGAAATATTCTATTTGCATTCTAAAATCAATTTGGAAGCATTTGCGAACAATTTCAGCGAGATTCCGCGTAGCTCTGAATATAGATTTAAGCATTAACGTATAGACAGGGGTAATTGATGGCTGCGATTCACCTAAAATCCCATGTTTACGGTAGAAATGTACTTAAATAAAATTATGTTTCAATCATGTATTCTGTCTTTGCTGTTTGCATGTGTTTTATCTGAGGATTGGAGGAGAAAGAAGGACAGAGAAGGAGAGAGGTGAGAGAGAGAGAGAGAGAGAGAGAGAGGAGAGAAAGAGGAAAGGAAAGAAGGAAAGAGAGAAAGAGAAGGATGAAAAAAGAGAGGAGAGAAGGAAAGAGGATGAGAGGAGAGAGAGAAGGGGTAGTAACCATATACGTGGTACAAGTGACAGCACGTTTATTTCACATTTCATACGCTCTCTTGTAAATCAAAATGAGTTAATGGTGTCTTCCGATGGCAGACGACTACCTTGGAACTAATTTAGTGTTTGGCGGTCTCTTTCAAATCCTCTTTTGTGAAAATTTAACTGGATACGAAGATTTTAGTACAGTGATGATACATGTTGTATGAAATGTATAATATATAAACTGAAATATATATATATATATATATATATATATATATATATATATTATATATAGGTAACAGGACTGTAAATGTGACAATCCAGAACTTTAACACTTACAAGCACATTAAACTATTTTCAGAGAACGTTAACAATCATTACTTTGTATTATATTCGGGTCGCTTTTCCTTTCAAAGACAGCCATGGACACACATTGGTACACTGAGCAAAAATAATTGAAGGGCGAACGTTTCTTTTGTTTTGTCAACATTATCTTTTGCGTCACTCGCACGGACTACTAAGTTCTCATTCAAATCAATATTTACAGCAAGCTATCATATTTTGTTTAACCATCGACTGCCAGCCCTTGATAAATCGATATTTATGATTTTGAAATTAAATCTGAAGATCAATGCGTGGCCATCTTTATAGATTTTACTAGTGTAAACGAACCCATAGGACACCTGTTCCACGCAATGACATTAGATAACGCTACAAGGGGCCTGCATCAGCTGATTTGCATTTAACAATTCCAACATGATGCAAACACATTTATATTGATGCAATCTTATCAGCATGATCAGAGTAGAGTATCACGAACGCCCCTAAAATAGCTAAAACTTAGAAAGTTAACACCGAGTAGATTTTACAGTGCAAAAGACAAGGAGTTAATATATTACCATGTCGGTATTTGAATTTATTTACGACGACGCCAAATTAAAAATGAAATAAACCACCATGAAACTAGAATGATTTAATTCCATCTTCGCCACACTAAAACTGTGAGAGGGAGAGGGAGAGAAAAGGAAAAGGGAGAGAGGATTAGAGAGAGGGAGTGAGAGAGATAGAGAGAGGGTGGAAAGAGAGAGGGGGAGGGGGGGGGGGGGGAGAGGGGGAGGGGGGGTGGGGGGGGGGGGGGTGGAGAGGTACAGATAAAATGTAATTAAAATTTTTGCAACCAAAGATACAAATGACAAAACAGAACGTATAGTACAAGTACAAAGAAAAAACACGACAACATGAACTTAACAAATAGGTTTGATCATTTAAACTGAAGAAGATAATGACAATTTCATAGTAAGAATTTTTATTATGCATTTTGCTTCACAATATACTATGTCACTCTCACAAGATGCGTCAAAAACCACTCCAGTCGCTGACGCAGCCCTCCGTCAGCCAATGAAGCCTCGTCTGCAACAGGGTCCTGTTTCATAGAACTTGTGATCAATGACAAGTTGCAATAACTGTTATAAGCTACTGAAATCCTTGCATCTGATTGGCTGAGAGCAAATTTGTCGGTAAAAATCACCGACAAGACACTTGATGAAACGCCCTCCAGGCATATTGCTTTTCCCCATTCCTTTCTATTAGCAGTTGGATGTATTTTTATTGTCTTCATCATAACTTTTTTTTCCAACTATATATTTCTTGGCCAAATACAATTTTCTTTATATGACGTGACTTTTAATATGGAAAAATGAGTTAGATTTCGCTCACAAAACGCACACAATTATTAACCTCATCATCAGTTCCTTTAGAACGTGATTCAATCGATTTCCTTTTTTCAAAGTTTTTTTTTTTGTTTTGTTTTGTTTTTGTAAACTGAAATTAAATCTGATTACATTGTTGAACATTCAGAGATATTTTATAATGGGTATTTTATTAATTTCGGTTCGATTATTATACAGTTGGTTCATATGTTTTGTTCTGTTCCTTCATGTCTTTGTTTGCATTTTGTTGCTTTGTTTTAAAATATTGTCTAACATTGTCTATCATTTCACATTTATGTATTATGTTGTACAATATCTATATGTGTTGTTGTGCAGGGCCCTAAAGAATAACAGTGTTTAACCACTGACTAGGTTACCCTGGGTATATAAGACAAATAAAAAAAAAAAAAAAAAAAAATATCTTCCTGACAAGAGAGCAATCGATATCATCAAGTACGATGATTATCTAACCATGATAACAGAAGGGGGTTATACTCCTTTTCAGGAGCGGGGGAGAGGGACATTTTAAGGAAATCTTATGCTACATAAGATGCACAGTTAATCTCGAAATTGAAATTGAAAGCAACTGCCCCGTCCCTGTCTCAGTACTGACGCCCCTGCAAAATCCGCCTTTTGTTCACCCCCTCCACTCTCTTCTAGATGACGACTGTAGATTGTTTTTAATAACTTGATTTTCATACCATTCTTACAATGAAAGTTTGTGTTTGTGAATTTATCCAAAGACCTCATTCAGGATAAACTTTCGTATCCGGTTTTGTTTTTTTCTACCTGCTCAACGGAACCGCAAACTTCTGCAGGAATAAACTCTACCCTCACGTAAGGATCGCCTTATAATTCGACTTGAAATTGTATTAACTGTCTTGAGGTCTGTAACTTCTACCAATGTGCTTGTTTAATGTTGCTGTTGCTTTACTATTTTGTGATTGCCTGTGACTTCTCAGGTTGTTTTTGATTCTGCTAGTTTGAAAGGAGAGACGGTCAAGTGATAGCCTGATTATGGTTATAGGGTGCCACTTCGCCTGAGATCAGTGGTGAAAGATGATAGGGCACACATCACCACACCTCGCCAGCCGTCACCTCACCGCACAGGAGCCCAGGGAATCACGCACGACCGCCGGACTCTTTCTCTGTGAAACCTCAGTCACACAAACGAGTCCGATACGAGACGGACAACAGACCGAACACAAATTTACATTAACCCCCAACGGCCAAGAATCGGTCGGTTTGGATTCGGTGTGGAGTCGGTTTGATGGTGAGACTTGGGTATAACTGCTTGAAAGAAGCAAAATTCGCAAACGGAAGCAGCAGTTCCATGAAAAAAGAAACTTTGTATTATCATCGTTGTTTTAGGGACTTTAATTATAGTAAGAGACTTATCTTAAATTGTTGAATAAACTTCCTACCGAGAAAATCTGAATTAGTGTCCTTCTAGGAAAGATTTTTGAATTAATAATGTTAACTGAAGTCTTCTTCTTTTTTTTCAAATTATTTTTGTAAGTATTATCAACTTTCTGTTAGCAGTTCATCATTAATAAATAAACAGGGATCGGCAAATTCAAATTTTTCAAGCCACAGTAAAGAACTTGTCAGACATCACCGATAGCGAGCTTGATAACGAATTTATTATTTAAAAGTACCGTACACCCTACTCTGTGTGTGTACGTGTGATGCATGCGCATGTAAATAGTACGATGTACCTTTATTTTTATTTTTTTTCAAAAAGTTTTTATTTTCTCTCATAAAGAGAAAACAAAAACTTTTATGAATAAATTCGTTATCGTGCTCGCTATCGGCGAGGTCTGACCAGATATCAATTAGTCTGACCCAAACTTAACGGGGTAACCTCGCTAGTCATAAGGACCGCTATCTATAACGCGTGACTAAATGAATAGCGATTTTGTATGAATAGCAGTCCTTCTATATAGCGAGCAAACCATAGACAAATTGCCTCGCTATTCATAAGGATTTCCGTTCATAAGGACCACTATTCATAACTATTTATAAGGACCACTATTCATAACGCGTGTTATGGCCACCGCACGCCTTACGATCGGTCTGCGATCCGATTTCAGAAGAAAATGTAATATCATATGACAAATCATTTATAAACGAAAAATATTTTTGACTGAGGGTCTGAATAGTCATACAGATAGTAAAATCGATAATACGACTTTTGCCGAGTTTTCTAGTCGGTGGAATGGCCAAATCGGCTCTGAGTCGTAGTGACGTCACAAAAATCGTACGACTGCCTACGATTGGAAACGAATTTTGCCCTTATTCCCTGTAGAAAGTTGACAGCTCACTAAAACTCTATGTTTAGTATTCATATTTCTTTTCAGAACCTGAATAGGGTAGATTTCATTTGTTAAAATGCCAATATTTAATGCCTAGCGATTTATTTCACAAATCGGATCGCAGACCGATCGTAAGGTGTGCGGTGGCCTTTAAATGAATAGCGGTTTTCTATGAATAGCGGTCCGTATGAATACCGAGCGAACCCCAACTTAACAGTGAAATGTAAGCATAATAAATAAATAAGTGTAAAAATATATGACATATTTGATAGTTAATAAGTCAAAAGTTGAAACTCGTATCAGACTGAGGTTTTCAAAATGAAAAATTGAAGAATGTCAAATTTATTTGGAATAAATTTTGTGAAATTTCAGTCGTTAATATTCTTGAAATAATGCTCTCAATATGTCATTAGATTTTTACTTTTGAACAAGTGAGGCCAAAAAAATCTGTGTGTCAGTAATTATTCAGAATACAGCAATTGCCGATGTGTATCGCACCTGACATTTCTGCTAAAAATTTGCTATCCAGAGTCATCCATGACTCCGGGTTATAAGACGTGCTCTGGAATTTAAGCTGCGATGCACAATGACAATTGTTGTGCTCTGAATCAATTACTGATACACACATATTTTGTGGCCTTGAGTTATAAAAAAGTGAAAATCTAATGAAATATTCAGAGCATTTTTAAAGAATAGTATTCAAAGAGATACCTTAAAATTTACTCCAAATAAATTTGACACCCTTCAACTTTACAATGTGAAAAGCTCAGTCCAATACGAGTTTTAACTTTTGAATGATTAATGAACAAAAATGTCATTTTTTTGTTAAACACCTAGTAGGCTATTACCGGTACTTGCTATTAAAAAATATCAAACACATTAACGGCTAAAGTCAACATACTACTTACTAAGTGCTAGTTGTTAAAAAAAACTTTGGACACTTTTGATTGTTAATAACTCAAAAGTTATACCTCCTATCAGACTGAGGTTTTTACATTGTTAAGTTGAAGGATGTAAAATTTATTGGGAGCAAGTTTCATGACATTTCTCTGAATACTTTTCTTAACATATTGCTCTGAATATTTAATTAAATTTTTCACTTTTTGAAAAATCAAGGCCACAAAATCTATATGCATTAGTAATTAATTCAAAAGACAACAATTGCCATTGTGTGTTGCAGCTGTCATTTCTCCCAACCTTTTGCTTTCCAGTGTCAATAATTCATGACTCTGGGTTAAAAAGGTGTTCTGGAATTTCAACTGCAACACACACAATGGCAATTGTTTTGTTCTGAACTAATCACTGATACACACATAAAAATCTATTTCAATATTCAGAGCAATATTTAAAGAAAAGTAATCTGAGAAATGTAATAAAATTAGCTCCCAATAAATTTTACATCCTTCAACTTTACAATGTAAAACCTCAGACTGATACGAGGTATATTTTTTGAGTTATAAACGATCAAAGGTGTAAAAAGTTTTTTTTAACACCTAGCAAAATAAATAGCAACAGGTGACGGTTAAGTCATCGCTGTATGCAGTTGAGAATGAAGCATCCATACATTTGAATAAATTTGTGATCGGGTCCTTTCGCAACACACTCAATCAAACACGTGTTAAGTCATTAAAACCCGACTTGATGAACTGCGTGCTGCAACCCATATCATCAGGAAAATGGCGGAGTCGGTGTCGATCTGAGAGGTTTCACATCATGCTGGCCAGTTACTCATACACGTCTCTCTCTTTCATTTATTTGAGATCTGATCAGATACATCTAATTGCAGGAATGAAATGCATCTTCCAGGTAAGCTATATCTAATGTGGGAATTGGACTTCCTGTAATGTGTTTTTGGTATGATTTCACGGTGCATAACTGCACATGCAAGACAGTGATCAAATTTGGCGCGCTTCTCACTTTTCGCCTTCCTGAAAACTATGGCCGTCTTTACATTTTAGTCCAGAAAGGTTCTGGCAAGCGTTAATGACATTTTTGTTCCGATTTTCTTCTTTTTACACTGCTCTCCTCATCCCGTTTTTAAAGTTTGTCACCGGGTGAATTTCACCCGGCCTTCTGCAGGGGCCCTTCGCCGGTTCGCGGGTAGTTCTCTGGTCGTATTTCATTGTGTACCTTTCACATTGCCGCGCGTTTTCCTGCCTGGGGACCTCGCCCTCGGGTCTTTCGCTGAATATTTCATTAATAAGATGCAGATAGAAGGTCAAGGTCTTATTAAGCCCGGCGTACGCGAGGCGTCAAAGATTGCGTCAGTACCCGCGCTACGCGAGCCTGTGAAGGCAATTAACCTATGCGCCAGTAATTAGAAGTATAGTTTGCACTGTTCATTTTGCAATCAGTTTTTAAACGACATTATTCTTTCACGACGAGCAAAAGGCCGTACAATTAGCGCAGGTACTGACGCAATCTTATGAGCATTGCTTTAGTATTCCCTTTTAAGTGGAATATTATTGTTCAAGAGGCGTACATACTTGTGGAGAGAATCGTGAAGCGTTTTTTTTTCTCCCCCCACGAAAAGACGCAATGCCAAATACTTTGTGCAGTGGGACTATTTTAGAATAAAAACAAAATATATTTGACGCCGATTGGTTATCAAGTTCGCAGTTTAATGTCCACTTGAAAGGCAGTTGGTCTTTTTTTCTCCCCGAAAGAATTGTTTTGTGTATTCATGACTTCAAAGCTCCCGGTTTTACGTGCCAAGTTTTTGGGATATCAACGACAATAAAAGGTTTCAGTTTCAGTTTCAGTTTCAGGGGAGTGTTTCATCAAGTGTTTTGTCAGTGATTTTAACCGACAACTCTTATAAGCTTCTGAAATCCTTGCATCTGACTGGCTGAGAGCAAATTTGTCGGTAAAAATCACTGACAAAACGCTTGATGAAACGCTCCCCAGTTTATTGTTTCATGTTTCACATTTACAGCGCCTTTACAGTATGAATAGTACAAACAATATAATTGGTACAAACAAGATAAATGGTACAAACAAACATGAAATATATTGTCAGAGAAAATAAAAGAAGGTGAGTACCTCATATCTATACGTTTGCATGCAGTATTAATTGAAAAGACTGGACTAGAATAAAAGTGAAATATTGAGGAGCCTATAGGAGAAAGCTACGCTTGTGAGTTATAGGCTCCTAAGAGTATAGTAAGATTGATAATAGTCTTTAAAAATAGTGGGAACGAGCAATGCATGATGCAGCAATATGAGTATATAAAAGAAATTGTGTCGCAGTATAATCAAAATCTCATTCAAAGAAAGAGTATTGGATGGTTTTGTCATTTTCATTACATCGATGATATAACAATTCACATTTTTAGGATAAATAAGCATTTCCTGTACGCCGTGGCAATTTTTGAATCATATACCGAAATGCTGACTTGATTTATAGCATTTTTCTAAATTTTTACCGATGGCTTAACGCAACGCACTACATGAAAAGACATATAAAACAGCAACCACGTATGCACCAGTGTAAAGGGATTATGATGTCATCATTTCGGTATAAATAAATGATAAGTGATAAGTTCCAGATCAGGTACCTTTTAAAAAGCTAAAGATGTGAAAAAATTCACCCCCCAACAGATTTTTCCCTTTTTGCTCCAGGATTAGACTCGTTGGTCTATTAACATGTCTTATAAATCCCGATTGATACATAGAGGGTTTAGAGAGAAGAGCGGGGGTGGATACATTCTCAGGAAAGCAGCACGAAACGGTTTGAAAACCGCCTGCATGTTTTTTTCCTCCCGGAATACCATTTGGCATTCCCGCTAGAAATCTTAATGTTTCCCAACAAGACGTTTTCCCCGATAAAACGGGAGGGAATGCTACCTTTGGCCCTCCCCAAGAACCGCCTATAATTACGGAAGAGGTAGTCAGGACGGGTGCACTCGTTTTTCCGAATGTTCGTATTTCCGAATGTTCATAATTGCGAATCACAAATTTCCCATGACTGGGGGTTCATAATTCCGAAAGAGAAAAATGGTTCATAATTCCGAACAGTTGTTTCATTGTTCCGAAGGTTCATTTTTCCGAATGTTCGTTATTCCGAAGGTTCGTTTAAAGAAGGGTCATAATTATTCCCCAAATGAAATAGGGTTCAAAATTCCGAAAATGTCAACAGGTTTGTAATTTCGAAAGAAGAAAAAGGAAGGCGGATTCAATGATAAAATGAGATTAGAAATACAAAAGATGGATAGAAAGCAAATCCACCTGGGCTTGGTATGGGAGGGGAATTTGAATTTGACATTCCTCCGGACATGTCATGACTGATATCAATATTCTTTATTTTGACGGAAATTTGATGGATGTAATGACTGCATATGTATACATCAGGACTGGGTATGGAGGAGGATTTCCCACAGAACCTTTGAAAATGTAATTTGCAAATGTCAAAAGAGCAACTTTTATAGCAAACGGGCCCCTTGTCGGCAAGAGTTAAGAAATTATTCCAACCATAAACAAGGAGCTCCTCACATTAACAGTGAAAATTTATCATGAAATGTACACATTTGGAGACGATAATTCTTATTTTTCTAACAGAAATGCCTGAGTAGGGGAGGTGTCACATCAATTTTCCACTTCAGTGACACCCCTCCCGTTAAAGTATTTTGGGCTAAAAGGTGAGTAAAGATTCCTGATGCTCTCAAAAGTGGGAGACCTTTGTGGAGCAGGGTCAGAAAGTTACTTATGGCTACCCCCGCTATGGCTACCAAACTAAAGATATCCGGGACGAATTCTCAAAACTCCCGATGACCATGGGTCCCGGGAAAGACATTTGAATGTCATTTACAGGCATCACAAATTAGAGATTGGACTGCTTCTAAGGGTCCGAGTGTCACTGAAACTGAAAATGAATGAGGGGATGGTCACCCCTTGAATAAAAAAAGAAAAGCAAGGGGAGCCAATGACAGTCCCCAGTTTCCCCCACCCCGATTTTTATTTAAAATGTGGATTCTTTATCGCTTGCATGGCCGCCACATATTCTTCTCCATCTTTGTAATGGTACCTTCCCCGTTTCTTTCACTCTTCATCACCCCCTTCAATCCCATCTTCTTTTAACTTGTCCCTTATTTTCCCCCTCCCATTCTTTCTTCTTTTCCTCCCCTCTTTTTCCTTATTTCATTTCTAGAATTATGAACCCTCTTTCATTTTCGGAATTATAAACCCTACTTCATTTTCAGAATTGTGAACCCTATTTCATTTTCGGAATTATGGGCCGTTTTTTTTTTCATGTTCAGGATTACGAACCTTCGGAATAATAAATCTTTCAGAATTACGAACCTTCGGAAAAAACAATGTGTAACCGTCAGGACACATGGCATGACCATGTGTGCCATGGAGAACACAAAAAGATTTTGGCACATTTAACACAGAGATGGCGAGTAAGCAATCGGAATTAAGGCTTGAGATCAGAGGCAGTATACGAAGACAAAGAACGCAGATGAATAAAACTAATGTAGATTGAGAGAGAGCAAGAGAGAGAGAGAGAGAGAGAGAGAGAGAGAGAGAGAGAGAGATGGGGGAGAGGTAGAGACAGAGAAAGACGGGGGGGGGGGGTGAGAGAGAAAAGAGAAAGTCAGTGAGAAGGGATGCTATAATAACTTCGTTTTCAATGTTTGGATGAACATGGTGATAGGTATGTATACGCCGTAAAAAAATAAACCTGCAAAGAAATTCATTTTGGCCGCGATATTCGTCAGTTTTGTGACATAAGTTGACAATCGTATTTAGATGTAGCTCAGTCATGTATAAACGAGATCGAATTTCACGAATCTCTTTAGATAAAGCTTAGCATAAATCTTCCTAATAAATATTTCTGCTTTCCTTCCCAAGTTATTATGACTACAAGCAAAGTTTACGCTCATAATTGTGTATAGGTATTGTCCTTATTTTGGAAATAAGATTTAAGCAACAAATAATGACTTATACAAACAGAAACATGTCTCTTGGAGCAATCCAAGCCTTCTGTATAAGTCGTGTACTGTGAAAGTATATTATTGGCCGGGGAGGACGATCTTCAAAATTTCTTATCAGTGAATAACAGAGGCTCCATAGGTCAAATATATTTATGTCTTGAAATTTTAACCTTTACGCACTAGTAAAATCACAAAATATTCATGAAATACGTGGCTAAAATCTGAACGATAGCCTGTACAAGTCAACGACACAATTCGTATAGTCCTAAGTGAATATGGTTTCTCTTTACACATCAATACAAAGCGTACATACACGCATTCATCCCCGCACACACGCACATACGAACCCGCACACACAAGAAAAGAAAAGTAATTCACTGGTAGAAATTTGTCTGTTAATTTGCTTTTAGATATCATCCCTCTCCACAATATTTATTAAGAAAAGCATATGCTCACAGGTATCAATCCGCAATTAAGCATAAAAAGCACAAAATCAAAGATATTAATAATAGATCTATAAAATGAAGTGGAATTGTGAGAGAGGTGTGGCTCTGAAAGTAAGAAACGAAAAAGAACTGTAAGTTTGAAATCTGGACAAATAAACTATGTATAGTTCAAGGTACACTGTCGCTTGGTCTACCACCACTTGGTCTAATTATCAGTTCGTCGAACTCCACGTGGTCTAACTTCGTTTTGTCTACAACCAGTTTGTCTACTGAACCATTTCGTCTAATTTCCATTTGGCCTAATAACTAATTCGTCTAATACCCAGTTTGGCTAACCCCATTTAGTTTAAAACCCATTCGGGCTAATTTTCACCTCGGCCAATTTTCACTTCGTCTATTTCCAAATAGTCTAACAGTCATTTTCTCTACAAGCCACATAATCTAATATCCATTTGGGCTACAACTACTTTGGCTAATTCCATATGGTCTACCTATCATTTGGTCCAATTCCATTTAGTCTAATAACCAGTTGGGCTACTTATTATTTAGTCTAACTATCATATGGTCTAATGACCATTTGGTCTAATATCCAATTCGTATAGTAACCAGTTAGGCTACGTATCATTTGGTCTAATTTTCATGTAGTCTAATGACCATTTGGTCTAATTACTATTTATTCTCCTGGCCATTTAGTAGTAAGCTGAGAAAGGACAGGGAAATGAAACTTTAAATAAATGAAACTTCAAAGAAGTCATCTACGTAAATGTGCATTAAAAGAGTTATTCACCTTGCTGCTGCTTATATCAAGATCAATCAATATCCCTACATTTTGTATATTAATTATTTAATTTATTAAAATCAATTATTTAGTATTATTTTTTTAGTAATTAAAACATTCATAGGTCTCCTCTTCCTGTCGTGACTTAAGTAGAAGAACCTGATTTTGTATTGCACTTCAAATTATGTTTGTTGGGTTGATAATCTGTGATTCATGTTTCTTATTTAATATCCGATGTACAAATGTTTGTGCAAGTAGTCAATAAAAGCTAGGGGCGGTGTCAGGGTATTTTCATAGGAGGGGCAAGACGACCCACAGACTTGGGGTTTCAACGAACTGGGTACCTTTTTTTTTTGAAAAGGGGGAACTTAATTATAAAGGGTGAAGACAAGAATGGAAAATGGCGTTTTGATACGTTGCTATCAAGGGCGTCAACAGCTTCTGAAAAGTGGGGGAGGGGGGACACTGAGCGAGGGAGGTGTGGAAGGGGGATGCCCTCCCTCCCACGGTAGGGACTTTTTGAAGTTTTGCCATCGAAATTAGGCCTTTTAATGCACTGTGTAGCAGAACTCAAGCCAATTGTATCATGTTGTTAAAAGCTTATGCAGTGGAGGATTGGGATGATTTCAACAAGGCAACAAATGTCAACAAGGACAGTTGAACATTTATATTTGAGTATTTCTCAAACTCAAGGCATGCAAAAGAACAAGATGGAAGTGCTTTGCAGGTTTTTAGTAATGGGTTTGAACCCCAAAATTGGGGGGGGGGGACAAATAATATGTTTCCCCACTTTTAAAAGTGGGGGGGGGGGGGAGGGGACCCCCTGTCCCCCACCTGTTTACGCCCTTGGTTTGCTGTACCCCTACATTGTATTTGACACATATTAAATTTTAAGGATATATTTTCTAATCTTTGCATAATATGCAATTCTGCTCTACTCCTAACATGCAAGCGAGCAAGCGACCAAAAATATTATGTTCTTGTTGAAGGTCATGCATGGTACTTGCATTATACAGTGATTTCATGACTGTTGTCATATCACGAACTAAATATTCTGCCATTAAGCTTCTCTGATTCTTTTGAACTATGCAAACTGCTATTTTGAGCTCAGCTCAGGATAGAGTCGAGTCAGGACAGCAACCCCCCCCCCCCCCAGGCCCTTTCAAAAAGCTTTGGCCACAATCTGTCCAGGGATGGCCAACAAAATGACCCACAGTGTTGTAAGTAGGTGCGTAGACGAAAAGGGAATAGCCCAACAGGCAATAAGCCTGTGATAATTAGACAAAGTGATGTTTAGACAAATTGGCATTTAGACCAACTGACAATTAGACTAAATGGAAAATGGACTAAATGAAAGTTAGACCAACTGCACATTAGATCATATAAATGCCAAAAGAACAAATGGATACTAGACCAAGTGGATGTAGACTAACTAGTTTTAGACTGACTGGGAATTAGACAAACTGACATTAGACGAACTGGTAGTAGACCAAGTGACAACAAAATAAAGTAGACGAAATGGTAATTAGACCAAGTGATAATTAGCCCAAGTGGTCATTAGACCTTCTGGTTATTAGACCAAGTGCAAATTAGACCAAATGAAGAGAGGACCAAAAGTGTTTAGCCCGAATGAAGGTAGCCCATCTGGAAATTAGACCAAGTGGTTTTAGCCCATGCGTGCATAAAGCCATAAACCGAGTTCAATAACCTGCTTTTATTTAGCAGTACGTTTGTATTTCCATTCTGCATAGTTCCAGAAATAAAAAACCTACTTACGATCTATAACACGTACTTGCTTTAGATTCATTTACTTTCTGATTTTCTCTCTTTCATGAGCTGTTCAGTGCACGATCCTCCCGATCGGATTAAATGTCAAATCCATAGTGAATTAGATTCTAGGAAGATACTTTCACAGGCTCTATGCTTGTGTTTGAATATACATGTATATCTTTAATTTATGACCAAGTATGACGTCTTACCATCGACAAGACAATAGATCAGTCTATCCACGGTACCATAGCATACTGAATTGAAACATTTCCCTCTCTAGAATACAAAATTATGCTAGGCCTATATGTTATCTCTAGATCAAACATAATCAGCAAATGATCAACGTTGAAATGAAATATAGATGAAAAATGAATCTAATGATTAACATTATGATCATACCATTCGATTCTACTTATTGTGAACAATACTAGGAACACGATATCTTGGAGAATGTAATAAGCATAATGTAAAAATGTATGATATCAAATTTCTATATAAATGTTCATTTAAAGAATTTAATTTCTATATACCTCCTCCGCTTTTAATCTCTGTCGTTTGGGAGACAGAGATAAAGCTTAAAGAATATTGTACAAAAATAAAGTCCTTAAGCAACTTGGAGACACGTGACTTTTCAGCTACCTGGCCTCAGAGCAACAAAAAATATGAATTCTACTCATAGAGGTGCTATATTACTTGTGAATTAAATAACTTGAAGAACCATTCATTTCTCTGAGTATATCATGACATTTGAGAACTCGGCTGTGTTGTAGAGTCAATTATAAGAAAGCGTAGCAGAAGTTGTTGTTCCGTCACGTCTTAAACCCAACTCGCTTCGCACGAAACGTTTTAAGCTTTACCGTTAAATTAGTTACATGTATTGTTACATGTAATGCATGTAATGCGGGGAGAATTAAGTAAGGGATATAATACTCAACACGGGATGGATGTGGAGGGGAGGGGGACGGGGGGGGGGGGGGGTTGGTCATAAGAGTGGGTCTTTAGTGATTCAAGGCGCGTGAGATCCAGGGATGACTCCACGGATAACCATTCCATTCCTCTGATTGATTGGGCCGAGTTAATATTTGATGGGAGCTGCAAATCGTAGTCGTCATGTTTGTTTGAAGGTTTAAAACTAGGTGAAAGAGTGTATCTTTTGATGGGTCTATATACTTGCATGACCCCCCCCCCCCCCCCTACTCCTCCTCCTCCTGGTACCGGATCGTTTGTACGACACATTCTTCGACGATAATTGCTTTGCGGTCATGATGCAGTACTAGCCGAATTCTTAACTTCAAACCTTGACCAAAAACTATACCTAAGCCTTACCCTCACCCTAACCCCAAACCTATCCTAAAACCCAGTTACAACCTTAACCTTTACCCCTATGAATATGATTCCCTATCATATTAATAAAGCCCGGAGCAAAGGTCGCCGGAGCATTGGTCGGCGGAGCATATGTCGGCACCACAGGGTCGTATACTACGGAGAGCACTGTATACGATTGGCAAATCCAAAATTTTGTTGTCGTCAAATTCATAAATCGGAGGAAATTTTGCGTGATGGAGATTTTGTTTTAAATCTTGTAATATTTCTTTCACTAATTGTGTGAAAATGGTGAAATCTGATGACTTTTTCACGCAGCCGTTGATTTTTTTTCTTTTCTTTCTACAGATTCCTTCGCAGCATTTCCCCGACATTATCCCCATTATTAGGGTTGGCTAGGACATTGCTCATCATTATTTATTGATGTCATAGCGCCTTCTCATCATGGACATTCTCTTCATCAACGATATGTCATGTATGTGCGGACACTGACGTAGCCAGATTTGTTGAAGAGGGAGGCAAAGGCAAAATCACAGAGTCACATAATGTCTCTCTCCTTCTTTCACACACACACACACACACACACACACACACACGCACCCACACACGCACACACACACATACACACACACGCACACACACACTGGGGCACGCGCGTGCACACGAAAACAGTGTTAGTTCCGTGGAGGACTTTTAAAAAAAAATTGATTTATTTAGCGGATGAACGGGAGGGGGGGGGGGGGGGAATTGCCCTTTGTGCCTCATGGCTACGCATATGGGTTTGGACATACAGGAGGGTAATCGGTTTATCTTCACGTTATCATCCTGATAGAGTTGAATGTTACTCCTAAGGAGAACGGTGATTAATTCAACTCTCCCTAAGGCGTGCTTGGCCGTACGATACCATGATGTCGAAATATGATACACTCGCTATGCATCATAGGCATAGCTTGAAAAAACACGACTAACTTTTTTGAGGCCTCATTATCTGTTGCACATCCACATTGTTTCACATAAGATCAGCGTCCATTTTGTCGATTTATATTCGCGATATTAGTCTCGCATACCAGCAGCAAATTAATAGAATGGCGTAAAGGGGGGGGGGCACAGAGACAAGTGTCCCTCATTTGAATTGCCAAATAGAGAGAGAGAGGGGGGGGGGGAGGACTGGGCAAAGAAAGAGAGGGAGAAGGGAAGGAACATGAGAAGAAGATTACAACCTCTTCCCACATCCTCCCCTTGTGTTGTTTTGCTTCTTCAGAGACCCGTGCCACCACCCCCCCCCTCAAAGATTGGGCCTATGTTACGTAAACTTATCCACGAATACAACCCTAGGCTTAACAGCAACTTGAAGTTATATCCAACAGCATCTTCAAGAGAAACATCATTAAATCAATGCTAAAAATGACACATTTTTCTTCAATCTGTAAAGCGTATAAGGACTTATGTTATGAAGACTTGTCAATTAATCTCAAATGCTAACAATAATAAGCTCAGATATTATGTCCTTTGTTTAAAAAAAAGGAAGTATGAATTGCTTCATTTCGCCAGGGTTTTATGCACATTAGACAATCATGATGGATAAACAGATCAATGTACGCTGCCATTAAAAAAGACGTATTCTTGAAAATCTCGAATGGCTTTATTACACCTCATCGCTCTTTTTGTCACCAGACGGAATACAAGTGTATATTGCAATGACAGGAACCACTTAATCGTTAACTTGACCTGCACAGCATACGTGACGTGAACCACTTTCCGTTACCATGGTAAACTACATTAAAAAATAAATGAAATAAAATAAAAACACTAACAAAACAACATTTTACAAGGTGTGTTTGACCAAGAGCGTCCACGGAATACCAAATAGAGGGTAACGGGGTGGCAGAGTAAATTTGGCAACATATTTGTAGCCAATTTGACGACACAATTTTCCTGATATTTTGCGGCATATAATGTCCAATTTTTGGATCCACTCACACTCACACGCACATGCGCGCACACACACACGCACACATACATTCTAGCGGCACTTTGTATGCGAAATTGCATCTCAATTGCCATATACCATCATAATACTTTTTAACGATGTAATTGATCTATTTTTTGAGGGGGACAAATCGAAAAATGACCAAAAAAAAAAAAAACCTTTCTATTACAAAAATCATCCGTGACTGTCACCATGGAAAATGGCTCAAAATTTGTCGTCCCTCGCTTTGCTCGCTCGATAAAACGTGAAGCTGATACTCAGGCAGTATCGACAGCGAAATTGGGCCAGTATGCCCACGATTTGAACCATTCAACGATTATTCTTCCTCCAGCAAAGATGATAAATCATCATCAATTGTCTGCTTGTGAATTTTTATGGCTTTTGGCTGGCTTATGATACATTATGGATATGATACATTGCAGGCAGGTGCGTCAACGAACGATGTCTTAAACTAGTTTCAAAAGATGATAATGAAATGTGACCTATTTTGTGCTTTAAGTGCTAGTGGTTATATTGGGCATGAACTCATTAACTGGCCTATTTATTTCGTAAAGTATTACATTTATTGCTCATAACGATGTTGGTCTCCGTCAGAAACGCCGAAAATAGACTTCTTTTCACAAATCTATGATTGAATTAAAAATGTGTTTTAATTTCATTTCATTGTGGTTTTACATTGTTTTCTTTTATATAAGGGCGAGTCCAAGGTATGTCCCATACGTTACCAAGTATTATAGAATCATTTCATGGAAGTGTGATCACAAATTAACATAAAAATATAATTGTTCTCGATAATTTGTCTTATCCTAACTCTTGGAACTCTTGGTTATCAGCTTGATACAGTCATTAGATACTCAAATCATAGCTGTGGTAGGTAATGTATGGAACCAAATAGCTTGTACTTGCCATCAAGTATAAATATACAATACTTCTGTCACGGTCATGATGGACTCGACTGCTCACCAGTTGGAGGTGAAAGTTCATATCATTCTCTGTTCGATGATACCGAGTGTTGCTTGATCATGGGCCTTACATCTCGTCAATTACAGTGGCAAAGATGTCGTTACGTGGAAGCTTTTCGATAATGCAGGTATTACCGACTACAAGTTCGTGAGGTATGAAGTTTTATCCAGGGACCAGCAGTAACCATGACACCTCGAATTCCTCAAAAATGGAATTGTCAAAGAGTCCATCAAAGTAGGTGCAGCTTGACAGTGTTTAGGGTATATCGCTTTCCCGATTGGAGTAAGGGAATGCCGGAGGTATTACAATGTTACGTTTTGGGAGCTTCATTATTTCGCCCCGGTGAATAGGGAGGTGTAAGGAATAACCACTCCATGGAGAATACACGTCAAACAGTCAGGCCATTCAAGGCACGACCATGCTGTTTGCCTTTCAATCAAAATATGTGCTCGTTCTCACCGTCAACATAAGTCGGGTTAATCGCTTGGGGAAGGTAAAGGGGGCGCAGATAATGTATCACCCTTCTTTATTCCACCACGCGGCGGCTCAAATCATAGTTGGATTTACTTTCTAATTTTTATATCTGTAAATAAGTGCGATCGACAAAATGTGGAATTTTTAGCAGGACATGATGTAGTATCCCACCTCGTTTGACTCGAAACCACGGAGATTAGAATTCCCATCTGCCTGCCTCATCTATCTGCCGTAACGAAATGTATGTTGCATTAAGTCACCCTTGCCATTCACTTCAACACGACCCCTTCCCAGTCTCCATTCTCCGATCTCACGACCCCTTCCCAGTCTCCATTCTCCGATCTCACGACCCCTTCCCAGTCTCCATTCTCCGATCTCACGACCCCTTCCCAGTCTCCATTCTCCGATCTCACCGCTAGTACCCAACCATCATCACATATCTCTAACCAGGGAAATGTAACATTTCCCTGCTCTAACCAAACCCTTTTTATGTGTGCACATTTTCTTGCCAAGGAGACTTAATATTTGGACCTTAAAACACACTTTATTACAATATGATAAAAAGTGGTGAAGTAGATGCTCTTTCATTACTTTTCGGTGACAATCTGTGGTAATGACCACCGAGTGCGATAAAACTGAGGGAATGATTAACATAATGAATACTGCTAATGAATTTCATACAGGGCCTACTTGAGGGGTGGAAACTGTCCGAATAAGAACAATCATCCGTGTGATGTACTAGGATATGGTTCTCGTCTCTCTTTCACTTTCGCTAATCTATACTCATTTCCTCAAATGTATGAGCAGCTAGTTC
The DNA here is from genome assembly GCA_025618425.1 of Heliocidaris tuberculata. NCBI lineage: Eukaryota > Metazoa > Echinodermata > Echinoidea > Camarodonta > Echinometridae > Heliocidaris > Heliocidaris tuberculata. The sequence goes on along the minus strand of CM046832.1, from coordinate 55,004,651 downwards.
CCTGAATCAGGCACTATTGCTTATTTCACTTCGAACCTTAGCACGTGATAAATGTACAATCATTTTTCTCGCTTGCAAATAGTTAGCGAGGTATTCCAGGTAAAAGTGAGCATGGAGACAGCAATTTATCCATATTTACATGAAACCAATTAGTTCATGGCATTTGCTTCCATTTCTCCAATAGTGCCTTTTTGACGATGCCCCTCCCCCCCCCCCTCGGAAAAATGTTCCGTTGCCCCTAAGACAGTATAAAACATCATCAAATTACTAGACCCATTTTCTAACCGTGAATTCCGACTTCAGTAGCGTAGTGTTGATCCAGCCAGTGATGGGGGCACTGTTGTCAAGAGGTGGAGGGGCACCCGTCTCACTAGATGAATGGAATACTAAAGAACAAGGCCGTCTTGTGGGTGAGATTGTGGATGGGGTACGATAATCTTCCTTCGTTGCCTTTCCCGCTCCCTTTCTTTCTCTCTTTTCCTCATATCTCTCTTTTGTCGCCATTCGAGAGGGAGGGGGCACGTACCCCCTCGTCCCCCCTGTCCAGTGGTCGAGGGAGGATTTTTATCTGCTGTATATGGTTCATTATTGTTGATGACGCCGATGTGCTAGATCGACTGCGAGATCCTACTCCAAAGTGACGGATTTTCTCCTTGAACGACCAGAACGCGATTCGACTCCTTAATACCCTCAACGAGATTACCAATCACATCTAGCGTGCCTAAATGATGTCGGGAGCAGCAAATCTGATTGCTCACAAATCATAAGCAGACCTGTTGGGAGGGTTTGGGGGCTCCATCACCGATGGATGTGGTGTCTGGCAGCCGAGTTTGAGCTTGGTTGGGCGTGATTAGGCGGCGGAGCCAAGTCTTGGGTTTCTCTCCCCAAGGCTTTCGCGCTCAAATCGCTCTCGTTTCTCTTTTCCGCTCTTTAATCCATGGATGCGTTCGTTTTCTTGTTACCCATGAACTTAACCGTAATCCAAACACTCCAACGATCGGATGGGACAGCTTTGTGATTTCCTTTTCTCTGTTTTGTTCTACCATGAGTTCCCGTGGATTCCTTAATTTATCTTTCTTAGATTTTTAGGAAATGACTATCCATTTATTCATGATCTGGCGCTTAGTGGTGCAACATGTGAGAACGAATAAAAAAAATCCCTGTCTGGTTCATCATTTTTATGCTTACTTAACCAGATTTTAGATTAGAAATGCATGTATTCTTATGATTCATCGTCGTACATTCATTTTGACTGATCAAGTTAGTTTTGCCAATTTTAAATACGAAAATCGAAATGTAGCACGCATGGTTAAATATGCTATTTCTAAGAAAACGAATGCACTCTTGCAAGCGGGGGAGGCACTATTCATATCCCACGGTGTAATGGAAAATGAGAGACCGAATAATTGTTGATTATATTTCGTCTGATATCCAATTAGCCATCTATCCATTTGTAGTTCAATGAGTCAATGAAACTCATCGTTCTCTTACAAAACAATATTCATGATTAAGGGTACATTTTAATAAAAAGCTTTGACTTTGTTGACCCAGTAAAAGAAATTGTGATCAGGGATGCGTTTAATGAATGTGGTTTCTGTGGTATAATTACTACCAATACCTCCTCGTGGAAATCAGGAGGCTAATGGAAAATGGTGTATGCATGAGCTACAATCAAATCATCTTCCACACTGTTAATGTAATTGTTATGTCTGACATAGGCGTAGCAGGGGCACAAGGGGAGGGGGCATGGCCTGTAATTGTTCATCCGCTAACAACAACAACAACAACAACAACAAAAAAGAAGTCATCCATGGTACCTAGGGGTCAAGACTTTAACCCTATAAGGTATACCACTACCCCTGCGCGTGTGTGTGTGATACTATGCGACCATGTGATGCAGTTGTGTGTTATCCCCTCGTCTGTGCTCCCCCCGATTCAACAAGTCTGGCTATGCCAGTGATGTCTGATATTTCGTGGACGCAAAATTCTGTGAGCGAGTGTATTTTATTCAATATACTGTAGATATACATGCTAAAAGTAACACATACTCTCTACAATACTAGTATGCAAATCAAGAAATATTTAAAGGAATTTCGTTCATTCTAAGACCAAAGTATGCTTCATTTTCTTACCCACATTTTTTTCATTTGTGAACAGCTGAAATTGTTTTTTTATAATGGAATTAAGGTTTTTTTTATTGCATTCGGTACTAGAAAAATTGCACTTTTCGTTTTATTATGCAATGTAAGCTTTACATTTTTATACCCCACAAAAATTCTTTTCACTTCTTTCCATCTTTTGTTCATGTCCGGACGCCTACTTTGTAACTAAAACTCATGAAGCTGCATTAAATATAAAGAATTTCTAATGCAGTTTAATGAAGTTACATGACAATTTATGGGCCTGTATAATAATAAAAGAATTAAATATAATACACACATGCACCCCCTGCATGCACCGCATTATGGAACGCATAGTACTAATTCGTTTTTTTTTAGAACCGACTGCAATAAAACCATAATTTAATTATGAAAACACAATCAATTGTTCACAACTAACCGAGCAAAATGCGGGTAGGAGAAATCTGCATATTTTGATTCATGAATAAACAAATTTCATCAGGTATTCTCGAGTTATCAAAAGCTGTTGTGGGGGAGGGGGGGGGGGGGCTTATTTTTGGGTAGAGTATACATTTACATTGTTATTTATGCTTATAAAACAAGATTAAACGATTGATGTCATTGGTATAATGGTATTTAACATTTAAAAATAAATGCTTCTTTGTGAGTAGCTCACATTTATCTCTTAAGATATAATGTTTACTCATAATTGTGTTCCAGTTTTTGCAAGTAAATTGTGGTTTGCACATCGCTATGTTGGCATGTACATTGTTTTCTAGTATACATTGTTTTAACAACCGTACCCAATAAATTACATTGACAGCTCAACAATTGTATTCGATTTAATGAACCGCCTAAGTTCAATTGTATATGAATGTTTAATGACCCGACAAATATCATGAAAACAATAATGATATAAAAATAGACTTTAAAGGAGAGTATCTTTGTTGTGAAAGAGAGAAAATCGTGCCAAAACTATGGCACCCGACGCCGCGCACAGAAAACATTCGATAGTATATACACAGCAAGATAGCACTCCCTTGACCTCTGTCATTGGTGGGTCTCCGCTGATCACGTGACCACATGGATGTCGCCTCTTTTATACTACTGGTGAATGATAATCTGTACTGACATTCATGTATTCAAAAGAACTAATGAGTCACAAAGTCTGCATCATCGAGAACATTGTGAAGTACCATAAATCTAGATGTATGAAAATACAATGTAACGTAATAAAATGCTTTGTGCATTTTTGAAGTGCAAATAAAGAACATGGGGGAAAAAATCAAAATAGAGATTACTGTATTAAAATGCAAGTTTATAAGTAAAGCAGAAAATGGGGAAAATACGACAGTTTGCTCTACAATCTAAAAGATTTTGTACATGGGAATAGACTTTAAAGGTCCCCTGCAACCCACATGCAAGTTGATTCCTGTTGATGTGCAGGGATGCATGCAACTTATATTTTGTTATTCAAACATCTAAATATGTTTCATGAATTTTTCATATATTTTTAAAGTCATTTTCTCAAACATGTTAAGCTCCACCCTAAATAAAAGCCCCAGATCTCATTCCTGCAATGACATCATCTGTCAATCATTAGTGAGCTAAGGAGAGACAGTGGTATGTAGCTTTGCCAGAGATGACCATCTGTTCTAATAGACCATACAATGCCTACATAGGAGTTGCTATGTCAGACATGCTGTAGCATCACCAGGAAAAGAATGGTAATGAGGAGGTATTGCTTGAAAGCATGCAATTCTATTGTGAGCATGTGCTGAGCTGGGGAAAGTTACATTTCACTGTCTATTGCAGAATGTTAGTGTAGCTGATTAATGATTGACAGATGATGTCATTGCAGGAATGAGATCTGGAGCTTTTTTTTAGGGTGGAGTTAAGGAGGTTGGGAAAAATATTTCAAAAAACATTTAAAAATCTATAAAACATATCTAGATGTTTCAATAACAGAATATTAGTTATATGCATCCCTGCACATCAACAGCAATAAACTTGCATTTGGGTTGCGTTTGGGTTGCAGGGGCCTTTTAATTTGACATGAATTATATATCTCGGCGTTGTCATACCTTAATAATTTTGCGTCACCTTTTATTTCATGTTAAATCCTTCTCGATAGTTTTAAGTTATCTCTACATTTCAAAATGTTTCATCTAGACGGAATGTCGCATATAGAATTGTAATGCATAAAATTTGCTATATACCTGGTGTGTTGAATGATAAACTAATGTCCAATCAATGAATGGCATCACACGCCTTGATGGCGGGGGAAACGATTTAATTCTGTTCCGGTGTCCATTTGCTAGTAATCACGCTTCTTTTCGTCATACAATTACCGGTAACGGTGAGCTCTATACATTTTGATGCATCATTCGGAGGATATAATTTATCATAATCATTGTAATCTGTTGGACCCTTTTCTCCATTGTGGGTGTATAGACCGCACGGTTTATCAGCATTTACATCCAAATGGTGTGGGTTTTGGAAGTAATTACGTGGTTAGTATGACGGGCATAAAAAGCTCTGACAGGAATGATGTCATCCAATTACCAATTTGATCAATTTTGAGTGTACTCGACGTATGTTTTGAAATAGGTTATGAATTGGTATTTGGCAACTTTTAATATTCCTAATATATATATATATATATATATATAATTGTAAGGAAAAAATAACATATACAACAGCTTTGGCAACTCACGTGGAAATAATTATATATATATATATATATATATATATATATATATATATATATATATATATATATATATATATATATATATATATATAATTAACCTGCGTTGGTTGATCAGAATTACACAAAAGTGAACAAGAAGTAAAACAACCGTTTAGAGATGAAAAATATCGAATTTTCACCTATATGGTTTCATTAGGAAATGATGAACTTTATTAAAAAACGCGTCCAACAGCAAGGCAACGCAGTGCGCTAAAGGATAAGCGCAAAATTCGATATTTTAAAAAATCTCTTAATTGTTGTTTTATTTATTGTTGACTTATTGATATATATATATATATATATATATATATTTATTTATATATATATATGAATAATACCCACGAATTTCAATGTTTACAAAGTGAAAAAACTGTGATGATTATCCTGACTTTATGCCTGCAAACAACAATAGCCTCAACAACTGAGTTTATGGTGCACGCCTTTGTAGTTATTTTTGAATACATGTACCTCCACTTTAGGTAATGCTCTTAAAATTGACGAAATCGTCAATTCTGAACTGCTTTAAACCTTCTCCTTCTGATGTAATGCTTTAAGTTTTTCCCTTGTAAGTTTTTCCCTTCAAGAGGCTTAAAAGTGAATAAAAGTTATCCTGTCCCCAAATCCTTGCGATGTCATTCCTCTTTGTCTACAGTAAGTAACAGATGTTTTTATCAAATTTCGCAAAAAAAATTGTGAAAGAAAGGAAAGAAAATGAGAGATTTGATAGGCAGCGTTTCACCGTGCTTCAAAAAATCAAAGCAAGTTAATTGATATAAAAGTATAGGCCTAATTATTATGTAATATTTTATAGAGAAAAGGCAGAAAAGATGTAAATATCCTGCAAACGAAAGGCATTAATGTGACATTTAGAATAAAGCCCACCGCACACTACACGATCAGTCTGCGATCCGATTTTGGAAGAAAATGTAATAGTATACAAATATATACTGTCATGAGAGGGTCTGGTTGGAAATATGGTCCCCGAAGCGACGTGAACCAAGACCATTTTCATGCAGCCCCTCACGAAAATGGTCGTCTTCACCTCACCGAAGGTACCACAGTTTAACCAGAGATTTGAATGTAGGCAGTATATATTTGGTTTATATCCGTCATTTTGAACAAAACCTTATTCTACTCATCTACTTATGATCATCTGCACCGTAGGGTATAGTAGGCCGCACACGTACTACACAAACAGTTTGAAGAAGGGATGAATACAAGCGCGTAAAGATGACATCATTACGCACCGGTGCCTAAAACAACAGGTACGCGCTGTTCATGGGTGATGTCATACGCCGTAAATAGTATCCGTGAATAGTACTACTATTCACAGATCGTGACGTCAGATGACAATTTGCTTATTTGCATGAGGCTAGCGGGAACGGTATTTTGTCACATGATGCGCATTGGACCAATCAATTAAGCAGATTCTTTTCATGACGGATATGACATCTAACATAAACATTTAAACTCATAAGATATTTCTGATTAAGGTTCTGAATAGTCATAAAAATCGAAAACAAGGCCTATTGCGAGCTTTCTACAATGTCGCAGGAAAGGCCAAATCGGCAGACGTCAGAGCAGTCCTACGATTTTCTACGATATGATAATGAAACTGATTTGGCCCTTATTCTGGATATAAGATTGACAGCGCACGAAACCCTTATATTTAGTATTCATATTATTGTTCAGAACCTGAATCAGGTAGGTTTTATTTATTAAAATTCCCATAGGCTATTTTATGCTATTGAGATTTTTGTCCAAAATCGGGTAGCAGTTGATCGTATAGAGTGCGGTGGGCTTAAACCAAAATACATGATCGCCTTTCGCGACCTTTTTAGATCATCACGTCGGCGAATATAGAGAAGACGTTATAGGAGGCGTTACACATCTTAGAATCTACTTTATATCCTCTACTTTGATTTCAATCACAAGATTATCGCCTCAAAATCTATGATACCTTACAGGTCAAGTCATGTTTGATCTCTGTATAGGGTTGTCAATAATCTTATCACGATTCCTAATGCCATTATGAGATTTGACTCTTGTTGGAAATTGACTTGCGTAAAGTCAGCCTGGTATATGGACTGGTTAGAATAGGTCAACAGGGGTGAATCGATATGGAACCCTCACTTGTCCATTTTTCTCTACCGCTTTTTATCTTTCAGTTATATGTATCTATGGCCGACTAATGGATGCGAGGAGGAACATTAGCCGTCGGAGAGAGGTGAGTGGAGAGACGGAGGTGGAAATCGGCGTAAAATATGCCTTGACATGTCTGCCGACTGCTAGGGAGGGAGGGTAGGTGGATACGTTTGAGATGTAGGGTGTGGGTGTGTATTAGGTGTGGAGTATGGGTGAAACAGAATTTAGTACTGAGAGAGAGAGAGAGAGAGAGAGAGAGAGAGAGAGAGAGAGAGAGAGAGAATGAGAGAGAGAAGCTGGACGGTGGCTAGAAACGATGGACAGACAGACATTCAGAGATAAAATATTACGAAAACCAACAGAAAATGTGAGATTTTCATTTCAGTGTTGGATGGAATGTGAGAATGGAAGATATCAATCGGTGATGCCAGTAAAATAATCCACTTTGGACATAGAAATTTGCATATAACGACTTTTATAGCAAAACAGGAGAAAGGATATCAGAAACACAGTTACTGGTCTATTTCATAGAACTTGCACTCTGAAGCTTAAGTAGATTTACGGGAAATTGTTTAGCGGTGGTAAGGGAGGTATACGCCTATTTAAAAATGACATGGTATGGATTAGTTTTAAGTTCTTGCTGACTGGAATGAAAATAATAATATTTTTATATTTATATTATTACTGTTATGAACTTCTGGTATCAAAAGGTACATTGAAACGAAACTTGTGGAATGTGTCCTCATATTCCACTTATATCACAGGATGCATGTGTAAAATTGTGAATGTTCCGTCTACTCTTGCGATGTACTGTTTAAATATCTTTAAACAACGTCAAATGGAGGCTACCCGCCTCCCTCTGCCCGCCCGCGCGCTGGCCGCCCGGAAGCGCACTACGCACGGGAATCGTAGATCTTCGTATAGAAACCCTTGACACACACCTTCTTCATGTTCTTCTGTATTTTGCACGTGGCTGTTAAGAGAGAATTTATAAATTATTTTCATTTATCCTTTGCTTACTATGACACATGAGGAGGTAAAAACTTAACAGTAAGTGTTAATCTGAATTTGCAACATTTCGGGCAATGCTGGAAGATTGTAATAATGCTCCCTTGTAATAGACGCATCTGTTGTATGAAATGTGTAAAGTCAGGTTTATTCAAACTTCAAAAACTTGTGAAGAATTGCCCTTCTGCTCAGTAAAAGAGTAACAGAAAAAGAGTGGGACCTGCGAGAGAAAGGAGAGAAGTGAACAGCATGAAATATTTTGAGGAATGGTAACATGGTTAAGGATGGTATCGCAGTGGTGGGTGCGCGCGCGCGCGCGCGAGAGAGAGAGATAGAAAGAGTATATGTGTGTGTGTGTGTGGGGGGAGGGGGGGGGGGGGGTAAGGGCACCCGACGCATCTCGTCTGTCCATGAGTGCATGGCGGTATAGAACGAACAGACTGAATGGTTAGGGTAGATCGAAACCCCATTTCAAAAGCACTTGAGCAGTTTGAATGTGGCTCGACTATTTCTTACCACGACTGTCACTTTGTCTCGGAGTCCGCCGCGAAACGAGGCGTACTTTTCAGGGGGTGGTGGAAGATGAGACCCAGCGAGAAATCAAGCTGTAAATTATAGGAGAATATCTTAACCGTATTTAATGAATATGCAATATTTAGCCTTGACATTTCATATTATACTTTCCATTTTGCTTCTCACTGAAAAGAAATATCGCGTGCATGGTTCCCATTTGAGCTGCGGTCTCTCTTACATCCCCCCCCCCTCTCTCTCTGTCTCAAACACACACACACACGCACACACACACACACACACGCGCACGCACACACACACACACACTCTCTCTCTCTCTCTGTCTCTGTATATGTCTCTTTGACCCTCTGTCTCTGTCAATCGCTCTTTCAGTCACTTTCTTTGCCTATTCTCTCTCTCTCTCTCTCTCTCTCTCTTCCTCTCTTCCTCAATATTTTATTAGTGTCCCCACTTTTCCTTTCTCCATCACGTCCTCCTCTCCGCACACTTTCATAAATATTATATTGCACCTGTAGAATTTGCAGTGACTTCCTTGAATTTAATGTAACATTTTGTTGAAGGGGATGAGATAATCCATCTGTTGAATGATGATGTAATTACTGATTTAAAGTTTGAAAACCATTGGAAGAGGTATATGGTGAACCAACACTGAGTGTGAGTGCCTTTATTAAACAACAAACCAATCTTCGAGTGGAATTAGAAACATGGAAATTCAATCGTGGGATTCTTTAGCGATTCTTCGTCTAAAAAGTGTCTCTTTAGCATGTGTACAATACTGATGCAAGTTGAATTATCTATGAATTTGAAAGCTTTGCGTTCACATAAAAAGTGTGTTACCATCAAAGTTGGTTACCGATAAATCTTATCAAAAATACATTCGACCCTACCATGCCTTCAGTAAGAACATACTTGTTCACTCGGAATGAAACCATCTTTCAGTTCCCTACCGAAGAATCAGGGGAGCGTTTCATCAAGCGTTTTGTCAGTGATTTTTACTGACAAATTTGCTCTCAGCCAATCACATGCAAGGATTTCAGTAGCTTATAACAGTTGTCGGTAAAAATCGCTGACAAAACGCTTGATGAAACGCTCCCCAGATGATTCGTTTTAATCTTAAAGGGAAGGTTGAGTTCTGGGAAAGGTGTAAAATAATTTGTGAGCTTTCTCATTACTTTTATGTAAGTTTGGAAGAAAATCATGGTAGACAAATCCCCTGAAAAAGGATTGCTCTTCAAATTCCCTCATATTTGAATTATGACTAGAAATAGCTGAAATTTTCAGGCCGAACATTCATGCCACTTGTGTGTAGTCCCATATACCAATTTCTGTGTGCAGTATATGTGCTTTTCAGCGAGATTGGGTCAATTTCTTGTCTATTTTGATGATCCCAAAACAACACAGTATAAAACAATTCTTATGGAGACATGGTCAACCTTTCCCAATTGCTTTGAGACAGTTTCTTTCACAATGTAATTGCATGACCAGAACTCAACTTTATCTTTAAGTTGAAAAGCCTACAGACTATGCCAAAGGGAACGGAATAGTACATTATTTGACCATCCAATTCAAAATGGCGGCATGGTCACGTGATCCTTTCTACGTCGACCTGTCAATAAGAAAGACACCCTATTCACTTGGCCAATCGATGCTTGATGGCTTACTTCCGTCCTGTCACATTGCTCTTGCTCGATTCGTGCCAAAACTTGGGCTCACTTTGAGTTCGTCTTCATTCCTGTACATTACTAGTACTTCTTGGCTGAAGAAGAAATTGGAATCGCAATTATGGAGAGGACGCTATTGCCGATGTTATGAAAGAATTGCAAAACGTCACAGTTTTAAGTTCACCCACTATTTCCCCTTATTTCCCCTTTTTAAAAATATCGATGTTGCGGACACGACAACAACGTCATAAATAAACCGTTGATGACAAACACTCTGAGGTAATCCTTAAAGCATGCTTTTTCTCTTACATAAAATCGACATAGGTACCATGCCCATGACTGCGTATGCCTACAATGCATCTCATCATTAAAAATCATAGCATTTCTTGGAAACTACTCTTTATATTCGGAGATATATTTAGGTCATAATCACTATTATACTCATCTGTATTCCTTTTACTTCTGCACATGCTATACTACATATTGATAATGCACGAGACGTTCAGCGTAATCCACACCTTGAATTTATAGTTTTATCAGGTGTTTTTCAGAATCAACGAACGCATACTTAGAATACATCTGACGTCGGTGTTTGAGTTTTCTGATAATTATAATTTCAAGCTCCTTCTAACATAAGCGATCTCGGTATGGATTTGGAAGACTTAAAATGGTTTTAATCAAGTCTAAGACTTGCTGCATCGACATAGCAACCAAAACTTTTTTCTTCTTCGCAGCACTAGAATAATTCATCCCTTATTTTTTATATTTAAGATATTGTTCCCTTTTTTCAACTGCACAATACACAATTTTAATTTACAATCTCTACCATATTACCTTGTATTTCTTGGAAATAGAATATGGAATAAAAGTGTAATGCAACTCTCTTGATTAAGGCAAGATATAAGATCCTAGAAGTGATATATCATGTCTCTTACTTGGGAGGAAAGGTGCGTATATTTTCATTATTGATCTGTTGTTGTTCTGTTTTTGTTTTATTTTACATTTTGAATGTAGGCCTATATTGTGAAGTCATGCAATACACCCGCCATCTTTTTTCAATCCCCTTTGCTTGATTTGTATTTGGTTCTGTGCGCCATTATCATTGATATAATTTCATGTTGTTGTTGTTTTATACGATCATATCGCTTGTAAAAAATCCCATTTTAGACTTCCAGGTTATTTTATATATAAAAAAGGAATACATTCAATAGTGACCTTTCCTATTCACCACCGACATATTTCAAACTAGCCACATAAAAGGCACACGTGAATAAAGTAATTGAATAGCAGAAGTAATGTTCTAAAATAATTGTATAGAGTGTAAAATAAGAACTGACGATCATGTACTTGTCTCTTTATTCATTTCATTTTTTTAAAAGTACTTTGATAAAGCAGACAAGTCAGTGACCATGAAAGCCCCATTCTAATCTTGTCTCTTGGAAATCATTTCAAAATGACGGAGATGGTCTCCCTTTTTCTTAACCTTTTAGTTGAAAGAGCAAAGGGTGTACAGTGACGTATTGTCATTAAACCGCATCCGTTAACACTCTTTTCCTCATCATTTTGCCTTTTCCGACTGACAGGTTTACTGTACAACTTTCACGCACGCGAAAAAATACTCTTCAAAGGGTTTGTTTGTCTGCCCCAAGAAGAAATCTGTTATCCTCAAATTACGTAAAGAGTGTCGTAAAAACTCGCGTTATGGTACTACTTCGGCTCTTATCCCTGGTCGATTTTCTTTCAATTATTAAACGAGTATCGGCTTTCGCATTCGTGTTTCCGTTCATATGGCCCGTTTATCTAAGTTGAAGTGGCATCCACGCTCGCTTTGCATTGACGCCTTTTTCCTACGACCGGTAATAAATCTGCCCAAATTTGCTCCGCAATGTTAGTTCTTTGATCGTGAATGTGTCACCATTTGTGAAGATGCCGTGCGCTCTCGCTTATCAGAGGGCGAGGATAGATTTGAGCTCTGATCAGCCTTTCAAATTATTTTTTGTTCTGAGCAGAGGGCATGGAGGGGGCTGAAAGGGAAGGGTGGAGAATATCACGAGAGGAAGTAGCTTACGAGAAGGGGCGTCCATTTTGAATGGAATGGATGTCTGCTCGAACTTGCCGAACGGTTTGCCGCAAAATTGCCCAATTAGCGCCCCCCAAAAAAATTATTTTGCCAACAACATGAATTTATTTGTGTGTTTTGATCTCTCGTTATGTGTACATCTGTAAACATGAATGTCTGTCTTCTTGTAACATCACCAACATTATCATCATCATCATCATCATCCCGATACAAGAGCAAAATCACTAAAGAAATAAAGGTTTGTACTCGCTCCCTAACCGATACACCACCAAAATAGGGCTCAAAATTAAACAATAACTACTTGATTTAAATTCGTTGCATAAGCCGAATAAGGTGAAAACTGAACAATATGCACTTTTCAGGGTGCAATATTTAAGAATTAAACGATAGTGTTCACTCTCGCACCTCCAGGAGGTTCTGCTATTGTGCCGGTTATAAGGTGCACATTTTAACCATTTTTTCACAGTGTGTTGGCTGCTAATACTTTTATGAATATTTCAACTGCTTTCTTAGAAAAAAACATTGCAATATTGTCTGAAAGTCCGTCCCTGTAGATATGAATGAATGATTTCGCATGACACCAGTTGAAGTCCAGAGTTTTCTGGCGATTAGTCGCTAATGACTGATGGAGTGGTATAGTGTAATCGAGTGGAAGAAAATGGCGTCTTCCTCTTCATGCGTAACAAGGCATCAAATCAAAGTGACAAACGTGAAGAAAAGAACAGAAAAGAAAGACAGGGAGATAAAGACTTGATGAGGTAAAGAGCGAGAGAGAGAGAGAGAGAGAGAGCGGAAGAAGGGGGTTTAAGTCTGCTGCTTTGGATTCATTTTGAACTCTACATTACTGGGAAATAGGAATGGCTTCAAAAAGATGTATATACTTAGATAATTGGTAAGATGGGGAAGTAGATGTAGTAGTAGTCGTGGTATTAGTATTTGTCGTAGTAGTCTTAGTCTTAGTAGTAGTAGTAGTAGTAGTAGTAGTAGTAGTAGTAGTAGTAGTAGTAGTAGTAGTAGTAGTAGTAGTAGTAGTAGTAGTAGTAGTAGTTGTTGTTGTTGTAGTAGTAGTAGTATAGTAGTAGTAGTAGTAGTAGTAGTATTAGTAGTAGTAGTAGTAGTAGTAGTAGAAGTAGTAGTAGTAGAAGTAGTAGTAGTAGTAGTAGTAGTAGTAGTAGTAGTAGTAGTAGTAGTAGAAAAGAAGAAGAAGAAGAAGAAGAAGAAGAAGAAGAAGAAGAAGAAGAAGAAGAAGAAGAAGAAGAAGAAGAAGAAGAAGAAGAAGAAGAAGAAGAAGAAGAAGAAGAAGAAGAAGAAGAAGAAGAAGAAGAAGAAGAAGAAGAAGAAGAAGAAGGCTACTAATCAAGAATACTGGCAGTAAATGGTAAAATCAGTAGTTTTAAGATCGGTAGGAGAAAAAAAAACTACTAGAAGAATAAGAATATGAGAATAAGAAGGAAACTAGTTAAGAAAAAGAAGTAGTAATAGTAACTGAATAAAATGTAGTGTTAAGGTTAGTTAACACTATATAGGTAAACTAGTAAAAGTGAACCGATTTGGGGACTAGAAATCAAAGTCGAAAGTGGCATTTTTCCTATAAAGATAATATATTTTTACCACAGAATCTGAAAAGGAACGAGTCTTGCCAGGAGTAAAAGCTGATTTAAACTTGAACATTCTCATCTACTTTATTTATCTCCCTTTTTGCTTTTGGTCACGTCCATATCATCGTAAACTTTATTAGTAGGACAGATTTATGACGATAATTATCACGATGATCTTTAGTCTAAGATTTCGTTGTCAGAGAGTGACGTGTTTTTCGACTTTTACTAATGGTTCTCTAATCAGAAATAATTGAAGATATAAGAAGGGGGTGAGAAAGACTTACGAGGCATGCCTGAGATGGAAGAGTGAATGATAAGAGGACCATTAGCTCTGATTTATTGGTTTAAGGATACAGATGTATTGCCGTTATCAAAAGGGGCTCTGGGTTGGTATGTCATCGGAGATAGGGGTTGGAGTATACGAGTTGAATTATGATTGCTGGATCGTGGCACGGTAACTTGTTGCGAATACATCCACCGTTTGTTTCAAAACAAGTGGTACATCGACAACATCTATCGTTTGGTTAAAATTTCGAGAGAATGTTGAAGCTGAACAAGCTAGCCAAAGTTTTTCTAGTATGCATGAGTTTGTTGGGATATGGTTTGGCTGATTCAAATTAAAAAGTTAAAGTTCGGGAATTTGTAATGGGTTCTGCTGTGGAAATGAATACGAAATATCGAATGCATAGACTGTCATCTTATTTCTAGTTGTTTTCCCAGACGGCCTCTGCCCTATGGCATGTGCTGTGCTCGAGATCTTTCTCCCTTTTGCCTGCCTTTCTCTGTAATTCAACACATTGTCAGTCGCTGAACTTTTAGCTCTGTTTCACTCTTTATTTTTTCTATTGAGTTTGAATACCATAGGACATATTACGCTTAAATAAAAGAATGGATTTAAATATCGGGCCCCCAAAGTTTGATTTGATTTACTTCATTCCTCTTAGAATTTATCTTGTATGTAGGCCAACATCATGATTGTTAGTTTGGGTATGCTGAGATTGACTTTAATTTCAGAAAGTGCCATGAATATGAATATTTAAATTCCAATCACAGGTTACAGCATCGTGAAAATACACACCCTATCATCTTAGTAGGCCTATACCCTAAGCATAAAATACAAAATATATACTCCTTTGCTTCTTGGGATGTCGGGAAGTGGGTCAACAGAACGAATTTTGAAACAAACGTTCCAAGACTTTTTGGGAAAAAGTAGTGGCTATTAAATGATCGTGACAAATCACTTTATCTTCATGCTAAGTAATCTAAGTTATCTATCCGGTGTAATTTGGGGGTAACCTCGCTAGTCATAAGGACCGCTATTCATAAGGACCGCAATCCATAACGCGTGACTAAATGAAAAACGGTTTCGTATGAATAGCGGTCCTTCAACATAGCGAGCAAACCATAGACAAATTACCTCGCTATTCATAAGGACTTCCGTTCATAAGGACTTCCGTTCATAACTATTCATAAGGACCGCTATTCATAACGCGTGTTAAATGAATAGCGGTTTTCTATGAATAGCGGTCCTTATGAATAGCGAGTGGACCCCGTAATTTGTTGCTCGCAGTTTATAGAAACGGAACAGTTAGAGTCATGCCTCGTTTGCCTGCATGCCTGCATGCAACACGCAAGGCTATGGAGACGTGCGCGTTGTGCCCGTATACCATCGAAAAGCAAACAAACAAAGTAAACAAACAAACAAAAAAGAAGGAAACAAACAAATAAACAAATACTGTATTAAGCATAGTGGTGTCGCATAAAGCCCACCGCTCACTATACGATCGATCTGCGATCCGATTTCGTAAGAAAATGTAATTGCATTTGATATAAACTTTCAAACACACACAATTTTTTAAATTAAATTCCTGAATAGTCATATAGGTAATAAAATCGAAAATACGGCCTGTTGCGAGCTTTCTAGTCGGAGGAAAGGCCAAATCGGCTCCGAGTCGTAGCGACGTCAGGGCAATCCTACGATTGCCTACGATTTTAAACTGATTTGGCCCTTATTCCGGGTACAAGGCTCACAGCACACCAAAATCCTATGATTGGTTTATAACCTAAATCAGGTAGATTTTATCGGTAAAAATGCCAATATTCAATGCTATTGCGATTTATTTCCAAACTCGGATCGCAGTCGATCGTAAAGTGTGCCGTGGGCTTTAAAGAACCGACCCTGAAAAGCTAAGCCGACTACCACCGAATCAGTAAACTGGTAAATGAATTTTGAACAACAATATCTACTACCCAAGAGTCAAAGTAACAGTTCGAGACACCTTTGAAGGTATAGAGCCGAGGCGGTGATTGCTTTGATCACGGGGGATTAAGAAAGGTGATTACTTGTATGAAAATTAAGACACGGTCGGATTTGATGTGATGACATTAACGCTTAATATCTGATACACATGAATTAGTGTGCAGAAAGTAAGAGTCATGCGATAGAGAGGAGGAAAGTTTTCAGAGCCGATAATGAAAACAAAGAGGAGAGACGACAGAGAAAGGACAGGGGGTAAGTAACCTAGATCTTTTGAATTGGGAATCACTCGCCGAGAGGAGAAAGTATAATATTGCTGTATTGCAAGGTATTTGTATAATTTACACACGAATGGTAGCCCAGATACTTAACAAGTTCCTCTATTATGTCTTGTCAGACAGGTGCAGATGGACAATGGGTGTGTTTACATCATACTAATAATGTCATTTGACTACTTTTGAGAAAGCAATACAATTTTCACAATTTAATAACTTATTATTGAAATGATCATTTTACACCAAATTGCACCCCAAGAAAGTTACAATACACAAAATTGTACTATGTAAATTTGACATGAATTGAATGACTCACATTGGAGTTATTAACGTTATAATGCCTAAAAATTGTTTTTCTCTACATACAGAGCATTTTGGGCAGCAAAGGGGGAAAAAAAATTCTCAATTTTTAGGGGCCGTCTGCCAATCCATCCGGACGGATGTTTTTGTGTTTTGGTAATGACAAAGTTTGCGCATAATATTATGTTAGACGGGTTGAAATCGACCCGACTTTGGGGCCCTTTTGGGGGGCTCTGGGGCCAAACCCGGCAGCTTCGACAAGCTTTTTTTGTGAATGACATGGATGGTCTAAGTAACTTTAAGAGGTCAAATCTCATATGTAAAATGGGGTGACTATTTCGGGACAGGCTCCCAGGCTATCTTATAATGCTTTCATATATAATATGCCGTATTCCAAAATTCTTTTTTCTTTTCTTTTCTTTTTCGGAAATATGAATACTATTACATCTTTATGGTGGTGGAATGGAAAGGTAAGCTTACATAAAACTAATCTGGAGACACCGAAAACTTACCTCCTCTAATTTATTTTATAAATTTTGTTTTTTGTAAGGGATCTTCTTCTTCTTCTTTGCCTGATTTCATCGGGACATTAAGTAGGAGATAAATTTCTTTATGTTTTTAACATAATTTATTTATATGTTTTGTGTTCTTTTACATTACTATTTCATATATTATTTTTCATATTTCATATTTCATACTATACATGTATATCTTTTGTTTTTACACCCTATCTATACTGAACTTTTTCATTTTGATATGCTTTGCAATATTTTTCTAAGCTTATCTTAATTAGTATGATTTATATATTGTTTTCTCATAATTTAATGCATGTAATATTGTTTAGATATTTGGATTGATATTTCATCATTTCTTCTTTTTATTGTTACACGGCCTGATTGTAAATCAGTCAAGTAGCTGAATTGGGCCTTTACTGTGTTTAAATAAATAAATAAAATCAAGTTTGGTGTGGGTAAGTACGTGTATATGCATGGAAGACAGAGAGAGAGGGGGGGGGGGAATAAAACATATGGGTGATGGACAGTAAAAGAAAGAGAGAAGGAGGGGGGGGGGGCTAGTTAGAGAGAGAGAGAGAGAGAGAGAGAGAGAGAGAGAGAGAGGAACAGAGAAACACAGAGACCGGGGGGGGGGGGGGGCGTTTCATGAAAGGACTTGTCAGATATTTTATCCGACAAATTTGCTCTCAGCCAATCAGATGCACGGATTTTAGTAGCTTATAACAGTTGTCGGATAAAATATCCGACAACTTCCTTTCATGAAACGCTCCCCTGAAGATAACTTTGACTAAATAATGAACTTTAACATATCTATGAATTTTCTCAGGTTTCGATGATTTAAAAAATTAAATGCGCAAAACCTTCCTTTTTCCATGTGAAAAGTTGACTTGTAAGATGAGAAAATAGGGATTGTACAAGATTGCCATCGAAATTAATTCATGTTTGCGGCTCTGGAATCAACGACCTCTCAGGGGAAAATTGAGAGATATTGAAATATTTGAAAACTTGATATTAGACACCGAAGTGATAACAGGTGTGGATAATGTAAGGTTATATACAGAGTGTCACGAAGAATAAGATATGGCATTGAAAATGTGGAAATCCAGGCCAAAAATGTGCAACTAACAGCACTGACGTCTAGTTTTAAGTCAAGTCTCTCTCTCGAAGGAATCATGTGGGAAAATACGCAACACTCTTTTTTTTCAGTGGTAACCATAATTAGTTTCTCAGTATTAAAGAAACTAGGTATTCCTCTTGAACTCTTAGAGACTCCTCCATGGGTTTCTCTTTTTATCTTCTTTTCTTTTTTATCTTCCCCGGAAAGAGTAGAATTTAGAAGAAAAAAGAAAGAAAGAAAGAAGAAAAAAAAGCACGGTTACATGTCTAACCACACGAAATTAGATCATAATGAAGAGTAAACTGGTTTTGGAAAAAAAAAATCTCGGAATGAAGAAGGATTTAAAAGGGTGAACGTATTTTCAAATATGGCCACCCTTACACTTTTACAGTCTATGGGGTTCTTCCGGAACCAGGCGCTATGAGAAAAAAAAAAAAAAAAAAGAGAGAAAAGTAAAAGCACTGTTATATGTCGAACCACACGAAATTAGGATCATAAAGGAATGTAATTTTTCTTTGATAGAAGTCTCAGGATGACGAGAATGTAAAATGGTGGCCATATTTTTTTAATAATCAGTAAAAGCAGAATCCAAACGCACATGGCACGATTGCATTTTCTAGAAAAAAGGTTTTTCATTTTTTCAGCTAAGGTAAAAGAGTTCTTTCATGTTATAATTTGTCAGATTTAGTTGGGTACGTCTAAAAATAAGCAGAACGGACATTTCTTCTAAGCGATGAGACTTTGAACGTCACACACGGAGCAGATGAATTATATTATGTCAAAAAGCTAATTAAATAAATCATTTGTGAATATGATTATCAAAGCACAACTAATCGAATGTCATTGCACAAATTTAATTTGAATCCGTTCATTGGCGATTCAGGGTGTAATAATCAAGAATGTCTAAATTGAAACTTTATGAAGATACCCGATGTGAATGTTTCGTTTACTTCATTTGCAAGCCCTTTATGTATTTTTTTATTAAAAGTATAAAGACTATGTAAAAGTATTTAACAGGTGAAAATAATTGACAACGTGCATATTAACAAATAAGTAAGGGTCACTAAAATTAAAAACTGGCTTCTGACATCACTGACTAAGGAGGAGAGTAAAGGCCACCGCACACTACACGACCTGAGGTCGTACGACCTAGAGGTCATACGACCTAGTCCACGACCTCGCAAAAATTCAACATGCCAAAACCTGGGACCTGATCGTGCGACCTGGTCCTACGACCTGAAACTTGGGTGTTTGGTGACGTCATACCGTAGTTCAGAAGGTCGTACGACCTCAGGTCGTGTAGTGTGCGGTGGCCTTAAAGGCCACGCACACTACACGACCTGAGGTCGTACGACCTAGAGGTCATACGACCTAGTCCACGACCTCGCAAAAATTCAACATGCCAAAACCTGGGACCTGGTCCTACGACCTGAAACTTGGGTGTTTGGTGACGTCATACCGTAGTTCGGAAGGTCGTACGACCTCAGATCGTGTAGTGTGCGGTGGCCTTAAGAGAAGCATAGGGTTTTGGGTTATTGCGCGTCCGATAATTGCACGCACGCTCGCACAATCGCACATACGACACACCCACATTACCAGGCACACAGTATCGTCTCCTTAATGACAAAGTACATAGCCTACAGACATCACCAAATCTCATGAATTTCTGAATAACTTGGTCTAGCCAAACAAACTCATCCCTCAAATGCCGGTTATCGGAAAAGGGAAAGCCCAATGGAAAAGATGATTAAAAAAAATAAAACAACAAACGAATATACTACCACATCAACACTGTCTCATTAATATAGATCCGAAATGCCTGGCAAACACCGAACCATATGAGGTTGCGTGTTATTTAAAAAAAAAATAAAACACCTTTCTTCCATTTTCATTTAAATCGAACTGACAAAGTTATCACGTACACCACAGGATTGTTCATAGATCTAACAAAAAAGTAAATTCACAATCCCCCCCCCCTCATTACTAAAATCATGAAAATACGGTAGACAGATGAATACTGATAACGAAAATTCTAAAACATCGTCGAGAGCAAAGAAGTAAAATCAAGAAGCTGGCATGACTCGTGTTTCACACAATTTTATTTGCGCTATTTTTCCATATCCTTTTTACATTCACTCGAGCAGTGATGATGATTATCGACACAGAGTTTGGCATATGACACACTTTGGAAAACTCGTATGAATACAAATTTGACAAATCTTTGCATATATTACACTGTTTACAATAACGATTACAATCATTGGTGCGTAAACTGCGTGGACGGAATCTGAAGACAGTAACGTTATTATATGAAGCTAATCGAAGAATAAATAAATAATTAAATCGGTAAATAAATAAATAAATACGAAGAATAGCCGATGCTAACTATCACATAGAGAAATATAGAAAGGGAGAGAGAGTGAGTGTGTGAGAGAAAGAAAGAGAGACGGGGGGGGGGGGGGGGGGTTGGAACATGCGGAAAGAAGCAGAGGTAGAGTAAGAGAGGAAGGGAGAGATTAGACGGAGGAATGAAAAAAAAGAAAAATACAACGGATACCATATACATTCATACATGCAGAGTAAGATGGACAGACTGTAGAGAAATGATTATAAATTCAAGTTTACGTGTTTCATAACCCGTTTAACTAATTTTATACATTTCATCTATACATTTTGCATAATTGTCAGTGGCAAACGGTTTGAAATCATAATTCGTTATGCAAAGAACATTAAACAATGTCACTGAGAGAAAACGTGAAAAGGAAGGAATATTTTCTGATCCTATATCAATTAAAGATCATAATAACACCTGATTTCCTTTGTAATATTTCGTTGAGTAATTTATCAATTAAATCGGACTTCAAGCGCTCATTGCCAACAGCCTCACGGTTGTTTAGGCAGTACAGTACTTTTAAAGATCTTTGTGAATCCTCTTCGCCCCCATGGGAGACAGGGTAGACATCATGTCAAGCAGTCTGTCTGCCTCGAACACAGGTTAGTGACCAGCTCTTCCAAGCTGGCAATCTATTTAAAATCTACTGAAAGCATTTTAGGAGCTGACTTGCAAAAACTTTGTTTACTTGCAGAGAGATCAATAACCTATTGAGGCATTAAAAAAATTAGTGGATTCAGTACAACGAAAGACAGTGCTTCCCTGACATAATTTTGGTTTTGCCGTAAATGAATCTGCACGATCCACAAAAGTCTTTCTAAAAGATGCAAACAAGTTGCCTCTGTCAGTCATTACGTATGAAACCATTATCTTTTAATAAAAATACATTTGCATTTCATAATGTGCTTCACCTTTATATGAACGCTAGCAAAGCATGGACGCATATCTTGAAATATTATGTTTCTCTCATGTAAACAAATGTCGCATGAAGGCAATTGGCATTTTCCATGCATCAGTTATGTCTTTTTAGCTCTGATCGGCCCCGTTTCCTATGACCTTCTACCAATACATCTGCATCATCATCATCGCTGGAACATCTAAGTTGGAAATTGGCGCGCATCATCACTATTCAGCGGCATTGTCGGCCAGCGAGTGGAGGAGATTATTATTATGAAGAAGAGGATAATGGACGACGGCTCATTTAGCGTGGAGCATTTAAACAACTAGCGAGTAATCAGTTCTGCATGACAGCAAACGAACCATCCATAATGGATGCCACCATGTTAGACATGATTGTCAACACATCTGGCCCCTCCGACGTGACAGTTTCAATTATATCCGAGGTGTCATGTGACTGAACATGTGATTGATACGCTGATCAATCATAGGTGAATTTCCTAATGGGGTTGTAATTTCTTTACGAGTGATTTGATGACTTACCTATAGTTCTACCTATTGTCTTCTTTTTTTCTCTCGGAAAAAATAAAGTTGCAAATGAGAAACTTCATAAGAGAACTCAATGAATATAAAACAACTATAAAACTGAAAGAAATTTTTTTCCCGCCCTCCCATCTCAGGCAATGAGCAACCCTGGGAGCGAAATGTACGATGGTATAACAATACTAAACAGTTGGTAACTCATAGCGATTAATGCATAAGGTCGCGGCATATATATATATATATATATATATATATATATATATATATATATATATATATATATCAAATAATAAATTTGCTGATAAAATATAGTACATTCGACCAAGTAACAGGTATTATACAATCAATGAAAATTATATCGTCAAAGAATTTTACGTAAAACATATCCCTTTTTCCTGTATTATAGTGCTTTCAATAATGCATAAACCTTCAGTTCTACATTTCTTTTCAGTTTTTATGCGGTTACAATACAGAGAGTTCAAGGAATAAAGATTTATAATTTTCTACTTGCATAAATGTTAAATAATTGCATATTTTGCATAAACAATAAGAAAGTTCAGACTTCTAAATTGTTTATTTTCAAGGTCGTAACCCTTTATAACAACAGATTCAATCAAATGAAAATTCAACGCTGTAAATTTTCTGAACACAATGACTAAATCTTAACCAAAAGAATTGAATACTGTCATGTAATTCACTGTCAAATAGAAACGAAGGATTTATTTTTTTAGTTTTCCCACTTGTAGAAATTATACCTATGTGGTATCAAGTTATAAAATAATATGTACTTGAATTCTATTATTTTACTTTTTTTAATAGCTCGTAAATTAAATAACCATATGACTTTCCAGTTGAAATTTTCTTTCCTGTTCAATAATAATCTTCCCATTTATCTTCAGCTTTGGGTTTAACAATTCAATTATCTGATATTATATTATACAAGACGTCTGATTTTCTTTTTTATTCACATTTTTAAAAAACAATTTTCAAAGTGTCTTCACTTATACTTTTGTCACAACATTATATTTTCATATTTTTGGAATAGCATTAATTACGATATTGTACTCTTGAAACAAAGAAGGATATTTTTTCTCGAATAAATCTTCAATATTTCCTTTATAGGCTGAGCCTGTCCCGAAATACTCACCACATTTTACATATGAGATTTGACCCCTTAAAGTTACTAAGACCATCCATGTAATTCACAAAGAGCTTGTCAGCCCGAACGAAGCCGCCGGGTTTGGCCCCAGAGCCCCCAAGTCGGGGTGATTTCAACATATCTAACATTATGCCCCAAACTTTGTCAGAAGAAAGTTGTATGACTATATATTACCAAAACACAGAAACTGACAAAATTTTCCTTCCGGTTGGGTTGTCAGAGGGCCCCTAGAAATCGGGGCAAATTTTCCCATGGCCCATGGACCAAATTTTGTCAGAAGGAAAAGGTATGGATGTACACTACAAAAATATAAAAACTGAAGGGAAAAAAATTCCACCGGGAAGGGGATGTAACACGCCCCTGAAAAACACCACACCAAAGTGCCCCTAAACCAAGCTTTGATGCCTTAAATGCTCTGGATGTAGAGAAAAACCATTTGGCATTACGACCTTAATAACTCCAGTGTCTCATTTAATTCAGTCAAATACATAGTACAATTCTGAGTATTGTAACTTTCATGGCTGCAATTTGGTGTCAAATGATCATTTCAATAATAACAATAATTGTAAAAAATTGTAATTTTTTTTCAAAAGTAGTTAAATGATACTGTCAGGATTATGTAAACACACCCATTGTCCATCTGTTCCTGTTTGACAAGACATAAGTATCTGGGCTTTGTGGCTGCCATGCTGATATCTACCATTCATGTGTTAATATCAGCAAATACCTTGCAAGCTCCCTATTATGCCTTGTCAAACAGGCTCAGGTGGACAATGGAAAAATGCATTCAGTAATAGTAAAAATTATAACATCATTAAAAATATACAATGGACGGAATACTGCATGTTCTTACCTTTAATCATAACATGATAAGATGCAACTTTAAACACAAAAAAATTAAAACCCTGAGCTCAACTACAGACTCCATACTGCTTGTGTTATTTACAATAATTACGATTTCTCAAAAATATAATCGGATTATGATTTTGGAACGCAAAATACAAACATGACTAAAAAGAGGTGGAAGAACAATACAATGTAAGGCGTGCAGCATTTTTGGAATATATAAAATATATTACAGGAATGTACAATATACAATTCATATTATTTAATAATTCATTTTTTAAACACAACTCAACACAAAATATGAAACATTAAAATTCTTTAACGAAGAGAGGTTAACCTATAGGGGCGAGGCACATGTTATTAAAGTATTATGACCTCATAAGCTTCGATTTAATATTATATTAAATTAATATAAACAACAGATAAACCATATCAAAGAGACTGGAATTTCTAAGCATGGCTGATTGAATACTATGTGGGAAACAAAATATTATGTACAAGCATATGAAAAGTGGTTTATAAAAACATTGTGACTTTATAAGCTTGGATTTTAGGAATAAATCCAAGTAACAGATAAACCATGTAAACAAAACTAGAATTTATAAGCACTGCTGCATTAATAAATAATGAGTGGGCACATTTATTATATACAAAAATATAAAAGAGGGGAAAACCCACAAAGATTTAATGGTTTAAAAGAATATATTCATTAGATTCTCTTCAGAGTGCAGATCCTCTTGTCGTGTATACCATGCATAATTCACTAGCTTGCGACTTCAGCTGGGAGTGGACGGGTTGAGCAGTTCTTTTTTAGAATATTCTGCCATCTGCGTAGGCAGGGTGGGCCTTGGCATACTCGTGGCGTGCTCGAGAGGCAGCGAAGCTCGTCTCCAGTAGCTGCTGATGCTTGGCCGCTTCCGCTACACGTTCCCGTTCTCTTCGTGCCATCTCCTCGCTGCAGCATCAAAACAGCAGGAGAAAGAGAGAAAACGGACATGACTTTAAATATATATACGAATCTAGAACTAAAGATAGAATGCTTTTTCCAGGAGAAATCTTCCTGGACACATCATCGATTGGGCCAGAGAAAATGTACAAACAAATCTTCAAATGCAGAGTTGTAAAATGTGCGTTGGCGTTTCAGGAAAGGTTAAAATGGGTGTGGGAAATAATAACTTCGTTATTTTGATGTAAAACCTCAACCGCACAAAAAAACCCCAAAAACCAAAAAAAAAAAAAAAAAAAAAAGACCCCCCCCCAAAAAAACCCAACAAAAAACACAAAACAAAACAAAAAAGTAAAGTGAGCATTAAATTCAAAAGGCAATCCAATCTTTGCAATATTTTTGTGAAAGCAGAAAAATCAGTGAAAGCAGACAAATCAGTGAAGCAGACTGGTGAGAGTTTGAACAAAATCGAACAAACAATAAGAAAGTTGTGAATGTGTGAAAGTTGTAATCACTGTAACTGCATATGGGAATTTCAAATTTGCCGAATTGCTACGGTCAATGTGATGTAGCGGCGGTCAATTTTCCAACTCGCTCCAACACACAAAGTGACTAAAATGTAAATTTTTCAAAATGTGTAACTCTGTAGGATCTTTTTTTCGGAGGACCCGTGTCTACAATATATGTTGAGTATTGCCCCGAGGGAGAAGACGCTTAGGATAAAACCGGAATTTAATTATATTTTGGTGTACGACAAATGAGAGAGTTGACCGTGAAAACGTCATACTCGATTCACCAAATTGCCATTTTGAGATTCGCATAGATGTAGTGATCTCAATTTTTCAAACATTCATAACTTTCTTAATCTCTGTCCGACTTCTCACAATCTGTCACCATCATGTTTCTCTTATTTTTCTACTTTCACACAAATCGGATTTTTACAAAGGTCGGATTGCCCTTTAAGGAAAAATTCTCACTTGTTCAAGTCTGTGAGAGACCCAAAGCGTACAGTGGAATAAAGATGCAAGTAAGTACATTTTCATTAACATTGATGATTCAATTTACATGGAATTATGATAACAATAACAAACACTATAGTTGTTACAAATTTCTAAAAAACAAGCCTTATTTTTCTTTCGCAACTTAACTATACAAATGTATTTACATGATGATTGATTCAACTTACTGAAAGAAAATAGGTTAATCATGATATTACCTGAGTAGCTTGAGCGTGAATAATCGCACATCTTCGAACTATTTTCAAATCTTATCTAGGACAAATCATAGCATCTCACTGAATCAAGATTAACCTTTCCACAAGTCTACCCACAGTGACTTCGTTATAAAAATAAAATCAAGCTAAACATATTTATGAGGGTACACTTAAGCTGGAAGATGCTTATTAACATGATTAAAGATTATCTCGATCACAAGACGCTACAGTTGAGCAAACAACAATCATGGAACTGTTTTTTTTTAAATATTTATTTATTTAAAAAAAGGAGGGAGTCTAAAATGACCAACTTTACGGCTTTTAAAATACATCGCTACTGATGAAAAAACAAACAAACAAAAACATCATTACTAAGCCAGAAGTACATTAACTTACTACTCTAAACACAGAACGAGCTTTTCTGGCTCTTAAGCAGACTTTATACGGAATTAAAGATGAAAATATCTTTTCAAACGCATGGATTTCTCTTTGAAGCGAGAGAACGAAACACAGCATCACTCTTCTTACATCCCCTTTAGGCTTTAATTCCGATAGACACCACACATAATTTCAAGTTCAAAGTTACTATCAACTCATTCCACGGAAACCAAGACCGATAAAATGTACAATGTACATAAATCTTTCTTGACATCATTAAACACAATTACGTTTCAAGCACATCGTTCATTGTGTCAAGAAATCTACCCTGCCGGAAAGAACACAGTGTCCCACAGTGTGTTCACAGTGTGTTCACATAGTCGACTCTGTGAAGATGTGATTCACAATGTTAAAACGCTCGAATTTAACAGTGTGAAGATGATTTCACACCATGGACACCTCCACAGTGTGATTCACCACAGAGTGTTCACATAGTGATGTTCGATTTCACAGTGTGAATTTACTCACTCACAATGCGAAGATGTGATTCACAATGTTAAAACGCTCGAATTTAACAGTGTGAAGATGATTTCCCACTGTGTTTCACACTGTGAACACACCGAGGGGCACTGTGTTCTTTCCGGCAGAGATACCTTTATCGTTTTCTATGTTTTCTTTTGAAACAACACCGAAGAATGACACAAATCATCTAGAAATACATTCAAAAAATATTATAGCCGGATTTTTTCCCCTCCTATATTAATTATGTTGCTATCTATATGTACCACGTCGTAATAATTTCGTGTCACAGCCCTCAAAGTTTGAACGGTAGCTTTAATAACTTGACTTAAATGCCTGAAGAGGTTTGATCGTTTTATTTCGTATCTTTAAATATGATTTGTATGGTGATTTCGTACAAATTTTACGAATCATTTATTGAAGGAGAACTATTTTATTACGTGAATATTCAAGCAAATGCGTACAATGGGATATACCGAATCGTGTCGACAAATACAATGATATAACCTTGTCCAAATGATTGGTATCATTAAGTGTGTCAAAGACAAAAGGAGTATTGCGTGTACAGCTGACAATGGTCTCTATTCCGCTCTATGACACATCTACTGTCTCATAGATACTAATGAATCGGGATCCTCTTTTGTTATTCTGACGTGAACAGGCTCATCATTATTGATCTGTATATGATTAAATACATTGTTCCGTCAGGTCTAACCGTATATTAACTAATAAAGAGTGGATCTTTCATTCTTTGACAAATGACATCTGACGATTGGAAATTAATATTAATTCTCGCGGATATTGACAGCAGCATGTTGAAATCAATGATAACTCAAATATGACTCCCCTCTTCGACAATCATGAAATAATTATGTATGTTACAGTATGACCTTAAACACATTGAATGAATACATATAATACATAGAAATAAACAACGATCTAGGTTTATGTATAATTCTTATTGGGCCCTTCCTATAGAAAACTACAAAAACACAAACGAAACAAAGCAAAACACCTCCCCCCCCCCCCCAAAAAAAAATAAAAAAAAAAACAAAAACAAAACAAAAACAAAAAACAACAACAAAAAAAAAACAAACAAAAAAACTAACAAAATAAGGGGAACAACAAATCAAGCATATTCACATCTTATGCCGATAGCAATTCTACAAAGAACTGAGGTGGCAGATAGTCAGACATTTATCCAATGAGCACAAAATAAGCTGTATGAGCTGATACAAACGGTACAATGACGTGGAAAAAATAATCAAAAATCAAGTACATTGTAATATAATGTTGTAATTCACCTCATGACTCGACCGAACAATAATTTTCTGATTTCCAAACTCAATAATTATTATATACTGCAAATTTTATACTATCACGCATGATCTTCTTGAATAAGAGAGCTACTTCATAGATCCACAGAAGAAGTCGTAATTGGTCACGTGATAGAGAAGGGGACAGTGGGGAGAGAAGAGAAAGAAAGAGAGATAGAGAAAGAGAGAGAAAGAGAAAGGGAAAGTACATCGGCAGTTTTATTTGAGGTTATTGGTTCACGGGGTAACATTTGTTTTGTGACGTCACGGTAATGTAAAGGCGCGATACTCGTAAGTCTGATTAGCTATCGGCGAGTTACAGGGGTGGTGGCATGCGGTGATAATGATGATGATGATGTCATTCAACATACTACATTATTGAACCTATCTCTCAGGTGATATCACGGACGAACTGTTCTATTTTCTATCGTCTCCTGCTCATTTTCGAGTGCCTTGCTGTACTTGGTAAAGGAAAAAGAAAGTCCCATTTCATGCAGAGAGTATACTTAGTTCTAGTATGGTCCATGCTCCTATAGTAATAATGGTTTATTTAATTTTGGGCCACTCAAAGAAAGAAGCCTGTGACGGGATCCACAGAATAACCGTTATGAAAATAACGTAAACGTTGTAAAAAGGCCAGATACCATCTTGTCCAACTTGGGTGAGAATTAAGAATAATATTCCCGACTGAAGAAAGATTGATGACATATATACGCACAAAGTCTATTCAAAATAATGGCTAACAGAGACTGTCAAATTGTTTTCAATTTTCAATAACATAATCCAGGGGCCGCGGAGCGTTTTAGATAGTTGGGGGGGGGGGGGGGGGGGGGGCTGATCTGATTTCACTCATTCATGACAATTTTTGAGCCTTTTTCCCAAGATTGTTTTTAACGTGTCTACTCAAAAAAAGTGAGGGGGCTGCAGCCCCTCCCCCCTCCCGGTTCCGCAGCCCATGAAATCAGCTTCCCTAGAGACTGGACCCATGATAAAGGAGGGCTCAGGGTGATCAAGCATCCGTCTTTTTGACGCAAGTGCACCCACGCCATGGGCATTTACTCGCTAATTGACCCCCCCCCCCCCACTACTAAAGTCTTCCTGTGACGCCTGCAAGGAGCACCCAATAAAAGAAAGAAAAAGAAAAAAGTTTTATACTCGGTAATGGTAATTGGTGGAGGAACCTCCTTTACTATTTACTGTGTGGTCCCACAATGTTTTCGTATTGTTATAATCAGTTAAAATGAGGTAACCAGGCGTCCTCTTCGTACACTGGGGATACGATGACAACAATGTATACGCAATCTCGTGCAATCAAGGAGATATCACAGAACTCCTTGGTGCAATCCCGCACCTCAACTTAAAGCAAAAAGGATACAAGGAATTTTTCGCCCTTGTAATTGCGAATAGTGTTTAAGGAGTGCTATGTGACCGTGACCAGTTGGCCCGACTTGGACTAAGGGAGAGAC
Organism: Heliocidaris tuberculata; assembly: GCA_025618425.1. Taxonomy (NCBI): domain Eukaryota; kingdom Metazoa; phylum Echinodermata; class Echinoidea; order Camarodonta; family Echinometridae; genus Heliocidaris; species Heliocidaris tuberculata. The sequence goes on along the minus strand of CM046832.1, from coordinate 54,974,617 downwards.
TTGAATCCAAAACGAAGAAAAGTCAGAGTGGGAGGAAAGAAAAATGAAGGGGAAACAAAGAGAAAGAAAAGAAAGTGAGAAAGATAGAATAAAAGAGATAGAAGACAAATTGAAGGAGTAACAGATACACAAAGAGAGATAACATAAAAAAAAGACATGGAAGGTGAAGCAACTAGAAACAGCACAGACACTTTAAAGAGAGAGAGAGGGTACATATATTCATATTTTCTGGTAGAAATCACCCTATAACCAAAAGTAATGACCCCAAATGAGTGAAATACCTAACTGGCGTGAGTTGCCGCTTTAGGAAATTGCAAAGACAAAGAGCTCGACAGGGAGAGGGAGAGAGAGAGAGAGAGAAAGGGGGGGGGGATGTAGTACAACCCAACCCATCACATAAACTGATAGCTAATTATGGCATAAATTTTCACTTTAACGAACTACATGTACCTCCTTCCCTTTTTATCCTTCATTCGCTTGTGCTTTGATCTTAAGCCATAGATGACCTAGTTCTGAAGACGGGTGCAATGACTTCATGCTTGTCTTGAAGGAAAAAAATGGGGGATTGAACTCGAGCCAGGGGCGTCGCTAAATTTTGAATGTGTGGGGACGGGTTTACCATCCCTGCACCCTCTCCCCCCATTTAGAACTTCTGTCATTGCTGCCTGCAAACAGAAAATATGAGGACCTCTTTTTTCCTTTAGATGGTAGGAAATTCTCGGCAAACTTGTCAGCAGTGCCGGCCAAATAACCTCCGCCCTCTCCCCCGCCCCCTATTCATTTAAAATATTCTCACAATACTCCTGACTGCTATGCCCTTATGTAATTGCTGTGAACTGTTAAACAGACCCTTTTAATGTTTTACTGATGAAGTTCAAGGCATGAGGAAAGTTATCAACGGCGAGAAAGGGCAATGAGCTAATATCGTGGCTCTGGCAAATTAGCGCCGAATTTCATACACAGTGCCTGACGCTCTGTTTGGCTGTCAAAACCATTAGCGAACCCATTGACTGGAACTTGTTCATTTAATGAAGTGATTAGCTCAACGTTTAATCACTGCCTTACGGCGAAGAAATTAGGACACTGTTTAATACAGCACGCAGTCATCGTGCGGCTTGGAAGCTGGTAATGATTATGAATGTAATATAACTATAATACTTCAGGAGATTTTTCAATGGAAATAGTACTGCTTTTTCATGAACGCCGCTCCTAAACTAGCGCGAACCTTTACCACTTTAATAGCTTCCTCTAATTGCATGTGTTGAATTTGTTACCATTTATCGTGTCTTTCGCATCAAGATATCCTATCAGAGCTAGGAGTATGTAAGAAGTTAACCATCTAATTATTTCGAATGAATTTCTTAAAATTTAGGGTGTTGTCTTTCTCGAAAGCTGGTGTATAGGGAATAATATAGGGAATAGCTGAATAATTTACACACTCTGTGCCTAATTGCAGGTGTAGAAAACGACACAATGGATAATTGGTAGGAAAGTACACTGCTTCTAGTGCCAGATGGCTCTTCTTCTAGAAAGAAGAATTAAAGACGGGAGAGGGCATGGGAAATGAGAAATGGAGATCAGTTTAGAGGGCTGGTCACATTTGTCCGGTAACGAAAACGAAATTTTTCATTAAAGGTACACCCTAGAGCTGCCCTACTATTAACAGACACGAGCATATTCACATATACACACCATATAGTAGGGTGTACATTTAATTGAAAATCTTATCTTATCGGACAAATGTGACCAGCCCTTTACAGAGAGTGGCGAGAGATAAGAGACTGTGAAAAAATAAGATAAGGGAGAAAAAGGTGAAAAGTAAAATATTAGGGGAAGTGACAGAGAACACAGGATGGTAAGACAGAGAAAGGGAGAAAGAGAGAAAGAGAGAAAGAGAAAGAGAGAGAGAGAGAGAGAGAGAGAGAGAGAGAGAGGGGGGGGGGGGTAATGTTAGGTAATAGAGAAAGGTAGCATATGACAGTGAAACGGAGCGATGTTTTTCTTTGATCATGATTAAAAAATAACTGAAGAAGTGCTTTGATGCCAGGTAAATGCCACAAAACCTCCACATCAGTACACAGACCTAACTGGTTCCATGACATTTGCTCCTGCGACAATTGCTCCGGTCTAACTTTGCCATGTTAATCCTAAACCTAAACCTAACCCTAACCCTAACCCTAATCCTAATCTTCACCTTGTCCTTAACAAAAAACCAAATCATGAACTTGACCTAAACCTTTGCCCTTTCGAGATATGGACGGAGGAGCAAATGTCGCAGGAGCATATGTCGTGTCACCACCAAACTACACTCTTATGATATAAAGGTTGATGCACCTCTTCTTCCCAAAGTCTTCCTTGTTACTTAGTATCATCCTATAGATTTACATTTATCCACTATTTTGAAGAAAACTTCTCTAAATACTGTATTACAAAATGCAAAAAATAGACCAAAGTTAGCAGTCATGGTTATCCTACAGTATCATACATGGAAAAAAAAAAGCGCAACATTTTCACTCCTGAGAACCCAGGTATACATGGTAGATGACTATGACTAAGGCATACATGGTGCAAGTTTATGACTAAGAGATTTAGGTGACTCAATGTCACCCAGAAACAGCTTTCCAGGAAAAAAAAAATAAGATGCAACTTGTGCTTTTATTGTCACACAGCACTGAACCAGATACAGGTGCATCTTAAATGAATTAAGGAAAGAAGGATGCTAGTACAGGATGAAGATATTCAATTAGATCTGTATGACTTATGAAACTCTCTTCCTCAGTGATGCATATATGGCATGAATACCTCGCACAGACTTATTCAATAAACATACATGTCAGTTTCATGGAAAAGGGTGACTGCTCTTTGAAATGCTGTGTGCTACATGTACAAAGCAGAAATACTCATTTTTAGCAAACATGGGAATTTTTCAATTTCAGAACCTTCTCAAATCATCGGAATTGAAATCAAGTATAAACATTTCAAGGCACTAAGTGAATTACCACAGGAATTGCCAGTATCTCAAAGTGCACATGTATATTTGGCACCTACATCACTTGTTTAATTCAATTATTTGAAAGTAAAAATGAGGAGGGAGATGAGAAGAGAGAAAGAAAGATAATACTTTTGATTTCTTTTAATTATCAATGAGCAATGACCGAATAATAAAAAGCAATAAATATACTCAGTACATGTATTTCAAACATGTCTAATTAATAATCTATACTACCTTCTCAGTGTCACTTTGCTTATGTCTGCACTATTATCTTGTTTTTGAGGATACCATAACATAACAAATAGAAGAACTGAACAGGTGCATCAGGGTAAACTGAATGTGATTTGATATCCTAAAGGGGGGGGGGGGGAATATACGTTTTTACAGGTACAACATTAAAACATTTCAAGAAATCACATCTAGAATACCCGCAGGGATTCCATAAGTAGTTCTACTTCTTCCCTATCTGGGCATGATACCTAATGGCAGTGAATATCAAGGTCCCGTGATTCTAGCCAAACTGAATTTACAATATGCCTCTCAGCGTAATGTTCGAATAACAGAGATCCTTGAAATAATTCTACTGTACTCACAAAATGAATCTCGCTGCCACCGGAGAAAGAGGGGTTTGTTTCGAAAGCCACTTTGTCTGGCATCAAATATCAGACAGACATCACTTTAATGGAATAATGTCTGAACAATGAGCGAATGAGGTCACTTCACATTAGTGTTCTGATACCTATTTTTATCTCGAATATTAGAAAAGCGTCATTAATTCCCCCCCATCATTTTGCTAATGTGTCTGTCTGGTTTCTAACTGCAGTATAGTTCCACATAAACACCAGGCAGGTGAGCTTAACCATGTAAATATGTTTACTAAGGTGAGGTCTGAGTGATGTGGTAGAGCAGAACATTCACTTGAAGTCTCAATCAAAATGTTGAGGGTTCATATCTCTACCCGATGTGTATGTCCTAGACGAGGCATATCATCTACAGTTGACTCTCATCACCCAGGTGTTAAATGGATCCCTAGCAGGATTTACTCCTTGAAAAGCACTGCACAAGTTTGGGTACTTATATCCAAACCCCTTTGGAAGCGGAATATTATATCACATACAACCTATTTCATATACAACAATGATTTACCATGATTTTATTATCGATTGTAAGTGAACCACTCAAATACTGCACATCATTCTCGGTGTTCTATTTCAAAGTCAGATGTTTATATAGAAAAGCATCATTTACAGCACATTTTTTATGTCTCTGGCCCATTATTAACAGTCAAAGCATAGTCAAATATTTGCTAGATCTGCCAAGGAGAAGTTAAACTTTACCAACATATTTACCAAATCAACCATACAAATGTTCATCACCACCTCAATCAAGGTGTCAAAAGATAAGACAAGAATGTCAAAAAGTCAATACCCTTTCAAATGTCCAGAAACTATAAATAATTCTCATCCCTAAAAAAAGTAAGAAAAAAATAAAAATGAAAGAAAATGCAAAAGCAGTAGATCGATGCAAAAAAAGAAGGGGGAAAAAAAAGAACAGGAAAGGAAGTAATTGTAGATGCATCATCTCAAGGAAAATGAAGCAGATATTGCCAGTGAAGGGTGCTATAAAATCCACTTGTGTTTTCTGCTAACAATCCATATCTGCCTCTTTGCATAACGGTGCTTGGAGGTGTGATGGGTGTGATGAAGATGATGACGACGAGAGTCCATCAGGGGCATGCAGTGACTTCATTCTCTGACTGCACCTCCTGTTTCAGCCTAAGTGCTGCTCACTTTAGAAACTGTCAAGCTTTGGCTGCGATCGATAAACTCCAATGATTTCCCCTCAAGTGACAAATGGAGTCTCTCTCAAGGGGTTGATTTCATGTTTGACTGCTCCTTCTTTGACTTCTGGGCCTTCCCGGTCTCCGAATGGAACCCAAGATATTATTCCAAAAACAAGCAGTCATAAGCTAATGATGAGGTGAAGATGCGAGAAGGACGGGATAATTTTCGAAGTAATCTGCAAAGCTTTCGGAAATCTTTGACAGTCTAGGTTTTCCAAAAGCGCATCGATGTTGTGATAAGAACTAAATATGAAAGCTCACACTTTCAACGTGGAGGCTCTGTAACTGAGGGATTATCCCACGGTAGTAAATGTCTCTCATACGAAGCTAATTTGTGTAATTGATTCTAAGAAGTGATCAGGTCCCTTACATCCTGCCATTATGTCTACAACATGGAAAAAGAAGTCTGTCTGAATAATTCATTACTGTGCAGTTCTTCCCTCCAGCACAAATGCATCTCACTGAGCACAGGCACAGTGATTATCATAAATATAAAAGAAAAAGAAACATTTTATTGTCTATTCATGGTCAAAGATTATTCATCATCTAATCTGAATTGAAGATTGTAATATATTGTAACTACCCCCCCCCAAAAAAAAAACAACACAAACCCCCCCCCAAAAAAAAAAAAAAAAAAAAAAACACAAACCAAACAAACAAACAAACACACCAAATAACATAAAAAAGCACCAACAAACAAATAAACAAACAAAATAAGCAAACAAGCAAACAAACTCACAAACATTTAAGAAAATCACTGTTATATGCAGACCTTCTGATTGACTAAAACAGCTGAATAACTACAGAGCCTTCATGTAGACTCATTTGTTCAATGTAATAAACATGTGCATATGTCCGTGATATATGCATTTTATTCCAATCTTATCGATATGCATTACAACAATTATACACAGACCATCTATTGAATTTTGAATTGAATTGAATTGAATATCTAGTGTCCATTCGGAAATTTGTTTTTTCACTGGTACAGAATACAAATAAATGAGTTACAGAGTACAAATTTGGTCACAGAAGGTTACAGTGTTTGCAAAATCAAGTATATATATAACTTAATAGAAATCTAAAAGGTAATCTGTGCGTTTAATGTGATGCCCTTGATTGGAATAACATTAACCTTGACCATGCCAAATATGAATGAGAAATGACTTTTCGTTATGAAGATATGACCATAGGTTCTTTTTCACAAAATGGCTCCTGGATGACGTCACGATAAATTGATGACCTTGAACAAGGTACGGGAACTTGACCTTATAGAACCTGATGACTGATGAAAATTTGAAGAAAATTGACTGAACCAATTTTGAGGAATCGTCTCCACAAAAAAATGGGAGAAAAATAATAAATAAAGAATAAAGAAAATTCTGACGATATTAAGAGATGGTCTGTCGATGATGACAGACCACCTAATAAGTTCACTGATTAACACAAACTTATGTCAGTATTAAAGTGAAATTCACTTTAATACTGAATTCTTCAACTAGGCCATCAGGTGCAGTCTTCATACTACACATTAATGTATGGCAGGCTACAAAGTCCTTTCAACGGGCAAAATAAATGCTGATGAAGACAAATTGACACTACTTTACAGACAAAGTGCAGACAGAGCATCTCCAAATAAGAAGAAATGAAACCTTGCTAAGAACCGAAAGGGCTCAAACTCAAATTTGAATTGACATTATCTTATTAGATCTTGCACCTCTAATTTTCATGGAAATGATACTTGAATAAGCTTTTATCTTCATCTTTTGCAAAAAAAAAAAAAGTAAATGGTTAAGTGTTTCTTTATTTTCTTCAGCCCACATGACATCAAGTTGACTAATTTGAAGAAAATAAGTACTTAATCTTGAAAATCTGTTCTATATATTTTCCTAGAAATTCTCAAAGTGAGTCTATGCACCCGTCCAGTTCCCATTAAGCAAATTAAACATTGTCAAACCTAGTAAGCATGTTATATTTTCTGGTCCAGTAAGATGCTTTCTTTGTTTAGTGATGTGTCAATACAATCTGCATGATAGTTTATTTGTAATAGAAAGATGGCACTTTTACTTTGTTACATTTAGTCAATTGACTTTCCTTGATGATGCTAGATCTGCAGGGAAAGGCTCGACACCACGTTGACTCCACACCAACATTACTTTAATGACTTTGTTTATGCCATTCAGAGGATGATCCTTTGTAACCTAATTTGGAGTTCTCGTAATGAATTTGCACTTAGAAAAAAAAAAAATCTTCTTAAATTAATGTAGAATTGTTTATTATGCAGTCTATATACATGCAGGCTACTTGGGCTGGCAAAGTATAAACAAACTCATGTAAACTTGCCGGAAATCACATTAAAGTGAAAATCACAGCTCTATTTCGCACATACATGTAGAGACAACCAATAGCAGTACATTGTCTTTATAGTCTTTATAGTTTGGATGTTGTATTTTGGAGGTTGATGTTTGCATTGTGGAATAGATAATGTTGATGAGGTTCACCACTGAAAAGGACTGTTGGGTTGGAGAAGGATAGTAGAGCAAGGAGAGAAGAGGAGATATAAAAGAGCGCAAGAGAGAGAGAGAGAGAGAGAGAGAGAGAGAATAGGAGTACAGAGTATCTTTCTTGAAAATGTGAAGTCCTGAAAAGGACCAGGAACCAGATGAAAGGAGGAGAAAGTGCTCGACATTCCGGACAGCTTGACTGTCCGTCTTCAGGAGTGAGGCGGTGCGGGTATATGTGGCGGAAATGCGGACTTAGAGGGATTGGGTGGGCCGTCGCGATAGCCGACGTGACGAAATTTGGCGGGAAAACTTTATACCAGATGCACTAGTACGCGCACATCCGCACTTAATTTTTGGCCTTGACATTTTTCACCCTTATGCTCTTTAGTCCCTAATAAACATTTATGTCTCATACAGATCGTTTGGTGTTTTTTTTTTTTTGGGGGGGGAGGTGATTTTATGTATTCTGACAATATACAAATTACTTTGGAGGGTAACCGGTCCCTTTCACATTAAAAAAATATTAAAGTTTAGAACTAACCTGACTTGGTCCTCTGTAGCGTCATCTGTGGAAAGGTCTGGTAGCTTCAGAGAGACGGGGGAGATGATGTAAGGCTGGTTGAACATTAAAGCCTGTATAATACAATGAAAGAGGAGAGAGAGGGAGAAAAAGGGAGAGAGAGAGAGGGGGGGGGGGGGGGGGGAGAGAGAGAGAGAGAAAGAGAGAGAGTGAAAGGGAGAGAATGAGGTTGGAGAAGAGGGAGATCGAGTGGGACAAATATGGAGAAAACAGGCAGAAAAAAGACAGGGATATAGAAATATGTAAAATTGGATAGAAATATGTAAAATTGATTTGAGAGGAAAATGGAAAAGATGAAACAAAAGAAAAAACAGTAGAGGAGAAAAAATGTAAGAGAGAAAATGATAAATTATAGAAAATCTCAAACAAATACCAAAAATCTATATAAATTAATGATAATTACTTATCAATCAAGTTCATTTGCCATTCTATGATCAACAAATACTAAACTATATTTAGCACAAAGCAGAAGTTGAACATTTTATTTTTGTACTATTAACTTGTGGATACATTTAAACATGCTCCTGAGCTGAGCTGAGCAAAGGTAAGTTCAAAGTTATTGGTAATATACCCTAACAGAAAATAAAACTGTCTCCATGCAAGGAAATGTTTCAAATCCCTGCTCCATTTTAAGAGGAGGTCATCGCGTGTCCACAAAGTCACAGTGTTTCTAGAGACTCCTCTGCTTGGGCAGGTAATGCTTACTCGTAAGGATCAGGGCGAGCACACTGCTGGGTGCTGGACGGTTGACACACATTTGGCGGATCAAGTCATTCTACGGCCTAATACGATTGAATCAGGCTAGGGGATTTACTCTTGATGACAAGTCTAACACGGTTGGAATGGCCAAATAAATACTGCATTTTCAAGAGGGTGCGTTCACACAAGTGTATGTATATGACACAGTTGCGTGGCCCAACAGATATCACATCTTCATTGAGATTTGAGTGTAGCATGGCTGTGTGAGATATACCTCCTGCTGCAAAATTGGGGGCATGTCTGGATATAGATTTTGTTTCTCTTTTGCAGTGTTAAAGACTAATATATACTTACGTTCTTTGTCAATGATTACATGAATGTATGTTGCAAATATTTTGCATCATAGAACAGATTTGGTGGAATTAATGTACAAATCTTGCACGCAGCGAAACTAGTGTCCCACCTAGAACTTGCTATGAGAGACTTGGGAAGCATTCAGTCACCTTTTGGATTCAGAATTTATGACTTTTTCTTACTGAGCATTTCCTTTGAAATGGATGGAGGATGCACCAAGAGTCATGCCTATCGGTCATAAAAGTGATGTCCACTCTTGGTGCTTGATAACACCCACTATCTGGAAAATAGCCAGAAAGCGTCAAATTCCCCATGAGATTGCACGACTGTGTGTCTTTAAAAGGGATTTCTTTTTATACCAGTATAAAAAACAGGAAAGAACTTATATACTGCATAAGAATTAACAGCCCTTTATATAAACAAGTATGCCACATACTGCACACATTGCAGTGTTCAAATACAAACATGTACATGTATGAACACAGCTTTGTATGTATCACAGGTGAACATACAAACACATCACTTATAAGTGAGAAATCCTTGCAGTCTACAGGTATGTGAGGATAGGTAGGCTTGACAAGTGGAGGGGATAAGATTTCAAGATGAAATTCTATTGAGATTGGCTGGGATTAGATCATGTAATGAGGTGTCATGCCATTCATTTATAGGGTTTGATGATTCCAATCATCAATATTACCACCCATCTCTCTCTATCACTTTCTCTTTCAGAATCTCTCTTAAGGCCTCTCTCTCTCCCTCCCCCTCCCTTAATCTTTCTTTCTCTGCATCTCTCTCCCACACTCTTTCTCTCTTGATACACATAGGCCTACATATCTCTATAACTCTTCAGCTTCCCATCGTCCCCATGTCCCTCTCTCTCTCTCTTCTTCTCTCTTGCTCACATATATCTCCCTTTTCATCTCCCTCTCCCACCCTTTCTCTCTATCTTTATATACATATATAAGTAGATATCTTTGTTACTCTTTACTTTCCCATCGTCCCAATCTCTCCCCCCCCCCCTCTCTTGCTCCTTGTCCTCCATTTTGTTACTTTCTGTATATTGTCTGTTTTGAGCCAGAAGGGTGTTAACTCTGTGTTAAAGTACACAGCTCCAAACGATATATTTCCAAATCAAGAAGAACCTATCTACTTATAATACTTCTAACTGCATGTTGATCAAAATCAGTAATCAAACAAACTGCTACATTAAAGTTTCTACTTCTCATACTGCATTTTTCCTAACCCTAAAGCCGATAAAAAGACAGCTAACTCAACAAATTTACAAATCTTCAGAATCCAATAGCCTATAAATTGTTTCCACTTTCCTATGAAGTTTGAAGTAACCTATTCCAAGAAATGTTATTTGTTCACGTGGACCAATCAAACAGGCATTTCTGCATGGCACTTTCTCTAGGAGCCTGCACGGGAAGGCATCTTCTCAACTTTGTTGTCGTTGGCGACACGCAGCCAACGCCACACCTGGCGGCTTGAGTCAACTAAATACGTGTTGCAGCGTCTCCCAGACGGGGATTTCACAGTGATTCTGCAATCCCCTCTCCTTTGAACACGTCAACCCTATTCCAAGTATCGATTTCATGTTGTCTGTTATCCCCAGATTTTGCACTTTATCTTTATTGTATGCGGTGGAAATGAGGACAAGTGATGCGATTTCTAATCCAAGCAAAGCCAATTGTGTTTACCTGATATGCTTCCGGTATTCTCAATGGACTGTAATTAGAACACGAGGTATTAGTCTCACAAGTTTTAAAAACCCAAGTGTGAACTACAAGGGAGCAACATTTGTCTACAGAACTAAGAAATTGTAACTCAAGAAGAAAAGAAGAAAACTTTCCAGACACTATTGTTTGACTTCATTTGTTGAACATTCAAGTTCAATTTATCTGGAAGACGGTGCGTTCATTTAAACCACACCGCAGCTTTGTCTATTCAAAGGAAAACCACTGAAATGGATTCATGAGTACTTCTACGAAAATGTACTATCTATAAGAATATGAATTCCAAAAGAGGCCAAATTACTACTCATCCACACATACATGTACATGTATCAAATTGGCAGTATAATATCATATACAAGCAGATGCCTCATTTCGTGTATGTTTTAAGAATTTGTCAATTATGGTAAATGACAACAGGTATCCATGGCAGTCTGCTGTGTACCCTTATATATAAAAAGTATTGTTTAAAGAATGCATGATTCATTAAAAAATCAATATTTTGTCAATTTTATGCTAGAACCACAGTACATGTTCTGAATGACATCCCAGATTTTCCAATATGTAAAAATAAGGAACTGAAAAGATGATTGGTACTACCAACATCATATTGTTCGATTTCAACTTTCTGATCATTCTTGCGGTTTACTCTGATGAGTGCAAGAAGAAAAGCTTTAGTATGCCTCGCTTCAATGCTATTCTCCAAATAAGGAACTCTGCTGTCAAATAGATCTTCATTATTTATAATTGATCCAGTGCTGAAATTATACTAATTGTGATTGAAAGATTTGGGAAAGTGTAGTCTTTTCTGACCAACAGGGGTTCAGTGACTGCAGCAATCTCTTCTTGCTTTCAAAAAGGTATCACCATCCTCTACCAAAGGGTGAGGTGGAGGAGGAGGAGAATAAAGATTCCGACGCCTCACTTCGAGCATAGAGTGTAGGGTATGGTGTGTGATGGTGGGTGGATTCTACACCCATTGCACTCCTAACATGTGAAATTAAGAACATCTAAATTTCAACGTGTATTGATACAGACTTGTTTAAATCTGGGGGGAATAAAAGGGAATGTATGCCATGTGTAGGTGAAAGTGATAAAGTACTTTGAACTGTGATGCCACCTCAGAAAGGTAAAAGCAATTATTAACTTTATATCAATGAATAATGGAGAGAGAAAGACAAACAGAAGGAAAGGGAAATTGTCATAAAGAGAGATAGAGAGAGAGAGGGAGAGAGAGAGAGAGAGAAAGAGAAAGGGAAATTGACATATAGAGAGATAAAGAAAGGGAGAGAGAAAGAAAGAGAGGGAGAAAGGGAAATTGACATATAGAGAGATAGAGAGAGAAAGAGAGAAAGACAGAGAAAGGGAAATTGACATATAGAGAGATAGAGGGCGAGAGAGAGAGAGAGAGAGAGAGAGACAGAGGGGGAGAGAGCGAGAGTTGTGCAATGCATTAATAATTTCAAAATTTCTTACTGGAAAACAGTAGGAATACCAAAGTAAGTTTTGAGTACTGCTCATTCACAACATGTCATTATTTCTCATATGCTGCTTTTTGTGAACTGCAATTTTTTTTACTACTAGTGGCATATCCAAAAATTGATCAAAAGAGGTCAAGAACCGCTACAGAGGAGCCATGCAGGATGTACCTTAAGATGCAGACACACTCAATTTGTTTTACAGAACTGGTTCTACTTCAACTTCAGATCACTATCCTTCATCAGGCTGCACACACCACTCAGAATAGCCACCACTGATGATTGGACTTAACCGTTACTGGTGTTAATCAAATCCTATCATTTCAGAAAGTATCAAACTATGTGTGCATTTTACGTATACATTAGGATACATTACAAAATGTACAGTATGTAAGTGTAAGGCAGAACTGTACAGTTTTTAATTTAACATGTTCTACTTCTAACTTCATTTTCAAGATGACACCTATGCTTCATGAAGACACACCTACTATGCTCAATAAAAAGTGTTCACAAAAAGATAATGATGCCTTCATAGTTCAGCTTTGAACCAAAACCCATCAACTGTCACTGCCCAACGCACAAAGAAACAGCTAGGCTGTCAATTCTGTGAAACTTTTGAACAAAAGCCAAATGAAAGGTCAACCGTTATCTTTGTCTTGCCTAATCAATGCAACCAAAGAGCAGTTGGGACTTTATAATTTATCTGCGCCGCTGTGTCCGGGACATCCCATGTCAAGATGAGATAAACAGTCATTCATTAACCTGAGCTGGGCTATCGACTGCTCTCATTATGACAAGAGAGTGTTTGGCAGGCTTTTAACATTAGCAGTCGGATATTAAAACAATCTGCTAATGACTGCACACTACTGTACAATACTTGCAAACATGCTGTGCTTAAACTAATCAACCTTTTTATTAGATTTATCTTATAAAGAATGACCTCCGCTGAAAATTATGCTTTAGTGAGACAAAACAAACAACTGCAGATTACTACTTTTTAAGAAAATCTTGGGGTATCTGCACACTATAGTAAACTAACTGAAAATACCCCTATTAATATTATTATATGCTATAAAAGTGATGGAATTATAAAGGCCAGAATCTGGAAATCATTTTCATTTCACTGGTATAATTGCATTTATATAATTGCTAAATTTTTAGAATTACAAGAAGCGTAATGTGAGAAATATGCTTTTTATTTCTTTCAGTTGTAGACATCCCAAAACTTTTAATTTTTTTTCTTTTATACTAGTTACAACAAAAACTAGCATTATTCCTATATATCTTGCCCAAATGAAACATGTCCAGTGCTATCACATTCAGTTCAAATGCCAAAGTTGATATTAGACAAGGTACAAACATAAACAGGCAAGGCAATCAATGAGGCAGCATAAGTGAACTATTTCCTCTCTCTCTTCTCTCCCTTCCTTTTTCTCTCTCCCACTACAGTGTATCTCTTTCTTTCTTGAGTAGATACACATGTAATCATCCTGGGTGACCCACCCCCTAATTATTCTCCAAGTTTAGTCTACCAGATGTCCACCTACTACCATCGCAATATTTATGGCATCTTCCGTCATATTTCATTTCTCTTTTCTTCCTTCTCTCTCCCCATTCTGTCTTCATCTGCCCCCTCTCTCTTTGTCACTCTCTCATTCTCTTTCCATCCATTTTCAATTAGCCCTCTATTTTATTGTGATTTTATCTATATCTGCCCAGTCACTATTCTTTCACTCTCTCTGTGCACCCCTCATCACCTTCTATTTTTATTTTCTTTATCTTGTTTTCCTTTTGTCTCTCTTTTTTTTTTGTATACTCTTTTTCTCTTTCCCTTTTTCTCTCTGTCTCACTGCTTTGGTCTGCCTGTCTCTGTCTCTTTCTCTCTCTCCCTCTGGTCTCACTGTCTGTTTCCATCTGTCTGTCTGTCTCTGTCTCTCTCCCCGACCCCCCCCCCCCCACCCCCCGTCTCTCTCTCTCTCTCTCTCTCGTGACATTACATCATGCTATTGATATCTCCAAACTGCCCCTGTGACTAAAGCACACTCTATAATGCATGACCGATTGCAAGTACGATTTGACACTGCATGGCATAGAAAATACCCCCTCTGGAATGACGTGATGTTTCAATTGGATGTGCTGTATAATTAGGCACTTGAAATCAGAAAAGAAACGAGGACAATCTCCTATTTTACAAATGTAGGATGTTTGTTTCAAAGGCATGAGGCAATGGATTGAAAAGATTTAAATTAATAGGATTATTAAAGGATATTGTCTGCTCAGCGCCAGAAGAGCATTAATTCACGTACATGTACTTCTAAAGGGAGTTAAAGCCTTTCTGGCTCTCAGCTGACGATGTTTCATACCTGGCCTGAATAATAGAAGTCCATGGCTTTTTTCACTGACTCCCGATCTGCCATAAGCACCCACGCATATCCATTGGGCTTCCTCTGAATTGGGTCCTGCAAAGAATACAATAGAATCAAATAGTGAAATATAAACCCATGACAGAAAAATACAAGTAGGCCTAATGGCTTGGCCAGCAGGGTTTGGCTCTGTAATCCTTGATCCTCTTTAAAATAAATTATCTCCATTTTAAGATTAAGTTCATTTATAAATGAATCAATACCTGTGGGCTGATAAAAGAAAACTGTCTCCACAAATCAAAAAGGGAATTGCATGTGACGAGGATGAACAATTTAATAATCATGTTCTAATATCTCAAGTGTATAGGAAATTAAAAAAAAAACACAAAAAAGTCATCTTTTGAGGTATACATTCTTCTTTTTATTTTTATTTTTTACTAACCAGTAAGTCCTCCACTAGCTATAAGAATGAAAAGAGGGAACAACTGAGGAATGTTTTTTTTTCTCATGTATCGACTCAGTGTCAAACATATCTCCCATAAATATTGATTATGCTAAGACACCGCAAGCCATTTGAGGAATACGAGGGATAATCCTGAAGCTGTACACATCTCTTGAAGAAATACCAGGCCTCTTGCTGCTTTCACCGCATTCCATATTTTATTAAATCTTTTCAAAAGAGGATCCCTTCTTGCCATTTCCTCCTCCTGGCTAGTATTCATTTGCAGTCAGAGCATTCTTTTTCCTCTAGATCAAATTATGACAAAATGCTCTCATGACAATTTATGTTTCCTGCATACTGATTAAAAAAAAAATGTTTTTGATTTACTTTCTGTCACTAGGAGAGAATACATCTCTGTGTGTCTGTATCTCTCTCTTTGTCCATCTTCTATCTCAATCCCATTCTTTTATTTTTCTCCTTTTTCACTTGAAGATCCCTTTCTCTTGCGACAATTGAATCTCCATCTGTCTCTATCTATCTCCCTCTCCCAGCTCTTTAATGTCTCAGTTTGGTTTAATGATGGCCATCCATCCTCCCTCCTCTTTATCCATCTCTCTCCCTTTCTCTCTCAATCTCTCTTACTTTAAACATCTTCTTTCCACATCTGTGAAAACCAGCTAGCCCTTGACTCTCCCTCTCCCTGATCATCTTTTTTTTCTTATCTCCATCTCTCTTTCATATACTCTCCATTTCTATCTCCTAATGTTCTCCATCTCTTTAATGCACAAATTTCTTTCTCATTCTCCTCTCTTCTATATTTTGTTCTCAATATGGGTCAATGACTGCTTTTGATTCTCTTCTCCATTTCTGTGCCACTTTTTCCAAAAAGCTATTTCTAAATGTCCATTCACATCTCAACCTCCCAGTTTTGATTTTCAGTGCAGTTCAATGATGAGAGCACCTATCCATCCTCTCCATCTTTTTATTACTTCTCTCCACCTCTATTCACCCCCCTCTCTCTCTTTCTCTTACTCATCTCTCTTAACCCAATCTCCTGCTCTCTCTCTCTCTCTCTCTCTTAATCTCCCTCTCCCTCTCCCTCTCTCAATCTTTGTTCTTAAGGAAGCTTAATTATAGGTGAAAACTGTAGGCACCACCCCTCTCCCTCTCCTCCTTCCCTTCCTCCCCCATTTCTCTCTCTATCTCTCTCTCTCTCACACGCACAACCCACCAACCCACACACACTTTTTTTTTTTTTTGTTGTTGTTTTGTTTAATAACACACATGCACACGTTGGTATCAATATGCCGATAGCACTTCATTTATCTGATGTTGGATAAAAGAGCAATGTAGATAAAATGCCTTGCTCAAGGGCATAAATGCCGTGCAGGGGATCGAACGCCCGATCCTTACATCTCCAGTGAAGCGCCTTAAACCACTGGACCACGGCACCTCCACTTATATACACACACACACACACACACATACACACACATCAAGATAGAAAGTAGAGGACCCCTGATGAACCACCCTGGATACAACAAACCAGCCAGGCAACTAGCCAGCCAGCACCCTCCCATCCCCATCCAGACATCCCCCATTGACACATTGATAGCCTAATGAAGAAACGAGAGTCGCATCTATCATTCACAGAGTGGAGCTAAATGTGTGTGTTGCCAAGGTGTTCAAACACCGGCCGGGGATGATGACGGATGACGCTGACATCTCACGACTCCTTGAGCAGCTCTCACTAGTCACAGCTGCAATTGATTCCAGCCAAGCTGCATAAATAACCCAACTATCACAATTCTATCTCCTTTCCATCTTGCTTTTCCATCCCAGGGAGGAGAGAGAGGATGGGAGAGAGGGGAGGGAGGATGTTAAGGGGGGAAACTTTGAAGCTGGGATGGTTAAGGACTGACTTGTCACAACCGCAGGCTTAGTGCACTTCTTGGAGGGGTCTTGCTAGAAACTCATTGCTTTTATATTAATTACCTTCTCTTAATTATACTTAGACTGAAGAATGATTCTAGTCATACCCTCTTCAGTATTTGGTGTTAATAACACAGATCTGTATTTGTGCAATCAGGTGTCATTCTGGTTTTGCTATTAATTTAACTTTTTATATTTCTTTTGAAATATTTTGAACAGAGAGATTAAAACATCATCATTGTGAAATATACACTGAATAAACAATAGAAGTATGAAAGCTGGTACATGTAGTGACATAATATAAAAACATATTTTAAGAAGTCAAACTTTTCAAAGAGGCTTGTAAAGTTGTAAGTGAATTCTTCTTCAACAAGTTTATACGTACATTTCAAAAAGCAATCTTTTTTCTATCCATTCAAATCAAAGTTACTCTAGTTAACAAAAATATGCTTAAAATATTCCCCTTATACAGCATCTTGCTAAATATGGGATTGAGAAATAAAAACTGAATTGCTACTTTTCGAACTCATTTCGCACTGCCCCAAGAGCATCTTTCTGAAACACCTGTCAGTAATAGGACAGATGTGACTAAAAACTCCCTCCGAAGCACACACAGCACCATACTCACTTGCAGGTGATGAAGCCTGCCAGCGAGGGCAGCTCAGCACACTCTCAACAACAATTGCCTGCTGCTCAAAATCCCAATCAATTGACAATTGGATGTCAGCAAATTTGCATTAACTACTTCCACCCTCGGTCTAAGTATCTTTTGCTTCTTACGTATCAACACAAGGGAAAGCAGACATGCACATGGAAAATGTTGTTTACTGAAGTCTAAATCTGCGCACTTTTTAGAAACTTCTTCATAAAGGCCTAAAAGACCAGGATGCTGTTTCATGAAACATGTCATCATTAACATCTACCAAAATTCTTTGCTCACTGCTTATCAAATGCTACAATTTCATTATAGCTAATATCAATGAATTGCAGCTTGCTTTCAATTGCTGAAAAGTTACATGACACAGGAAATAGCTAATGAACATTATACATCTGTTACCAGTAAATTTCAAAATGATGGAGAACATGATCAATAAAACAGAGAATTAAATCGCCTTCTATTTGTGTTATTTTCATTCTCTTTTTTGTTTTTGTTTTCTGATCTATACAGCACAAATCTGCAGAACATACATTAACATAAAAAAAACATCATGTAACATTTTTTTTATCAAAGCAGTAAAACTGAAGTTCTGCTGAATTCCTGAACCTCTCTTCTTAGCTCAACATTTTAATTATGAACCTGCCCATCCATTAAACATTTGGAGAGTTGT
This sequence comes from Heliocidaris tuberculata, assembly GCA_025618425.1. Classification (NCBI taxonomy): domain Eukaryota; kingdom Metazoa; phylum Echinodermata; class Echinoidea; order Camarodonta; family Echinometridae; genus Heliocidaris; species Heliocidaris tuberculata. The sequence goes on along the minus strand of CM046832.1, from coordinate 54,956,369 downwards.
TTTTACTTCTTATATTTTGTTGATAAAATAGGAATGTTATAAACACTACAATATGCAACTTCACAGTAAGAAAAATACAGAAGTTTTTTTTTTAAAATTATGTATTCATGTGAGTGAGAGAGAGAGAGAGAGAGAGAGAGAGAGAGAGAGAGAGAGAGAGTGAGAGGGGGGGAGGGGAAGCAAGGAAGAGAGGGAGAGAGGGAGAGATGGAGAGGGAGAGAGGGAGATAGGGAGAGAGAGGGGGGAGATAGGGAGAGAGAGAAAGAGACATTTGGAGAGTTCTTTTACTTCTTTATTTTGTTGATAAAATAGGAATGTTATAAACAATACAATATGCAACTTTACAGTCAGAAAAGTAGATGGAGAAGTATTTTTTAAATTATGCATTCATGTGTGTGGGGGAGAGAGAGAGCGGGGGAGCGAGCATATCATAAAATGAATTAATCATAAGGGCTTATAAATCATTGTAGTGTAACCAGACAAAATGACCAAGTTCTCAAGTAATAGATACACCCCCTCAAATAATGCATGAAATTCATTCCACTTCAATTAATCTATTATTTTTCTTTGGTTAATAATTCAATTGTGAGTTGTTGTTTTTTGCACTTCTCTTGGTGATTCATTTCTCTGTCCTCCCATGCACATTAAAAAATGTGTCCATCTTGCTGTATGTGTATTTCTATATACTTCTTCCACACTATTCTCTATCCTTTTATTTGCTCACATATGTGCATATTACTTTCTCCAATTCCTTAAACTCGAACAAGTCTTGTGCTCTCTGAAAATCTATTGATTCCTTAATACTTATTAAGCAATTTCTGAAAATTCTATTGATATCTGCAATTAGCTGAAAGCAAAAATATTTATTATTTTGCCCTGCATTTAATTCAGGCTGCATGAACTGGGCATAATACAGTATATGTTTTCTTTTTTGAAATTATGATTACACTTATATATGTTTAATTTTTTTTTCTCTCTCTCTCTTTCTCTCTCTCTCATCTACAGGATTCTCTTTTTCTCTATCTTGCTGTCCATCTTCCCTCCCTGCACTTTTGCTCAAATTTTGTATGTGACAAATCTTTTTTTTTTCTATCTCTCTCTCCCTCCCTTTCCCCTCTATGAATTTCTTTCTTTTCACATTATTCCTTCAATTATTATTTATTGTTTCATCTACATTACCCAGCGTATGAACTTTTTTTCTCTTCTCTCTCTCTCTCTCTTTCTCCTGTATCTTTCATTCTCTGTCCCCTCTCCCCTCTTTAAGCTTCTGTATTTATTTTCACATTGTCCCTTCTATCAATTCATTGTTTCATCCATAAATCCCACTGTTTCAACTTTCTTTAAACATGCATTCTCTCTACTTTACTCTATAGCCCCACCTCTCTCTATCTCTCTTTGTCTCTCTATCTCTATCTGTCAATCTCTTTTACTTCTCTCTTCCTTTCTCTCCGCTTCTTACCTTCATGATGCAGACCTCCTTGACACTGCAGTCAGCTTCTGCATCCAGATCCCCTTCTAGTTTACCTGCCGAGACATTACTGCTTAAATTACTGATGTACACTGCACAGTCTCGCAGGCTCTCCACCTGTACATAAACAATGAATAAAACAGCCTTGATTCGCAAAAAATTCTCAGAATTTGCTTTCTAACTCACCAGATGTGAGTGACATGCTTCAGTTTTTGAACTTAAGAAAAAATTCCTTCATTTTGTGTTTGTCACAAAGCATAGTAGTAGTTCATATCTACTGAAGATATGAAATAAATGGATCTTCAACACATGCTTTGGAAACAATCGCTCCACAGTCAATCTCCTCCATGAACTGAATCCTAACTTCAAACCTAGACCAAACACTATATCTAACCCTAACCCTAACCCTACCCTAACCCTGAGCCCTTCACTAATCCTAACCTAAGCTACATTCAAACTGCACCCATAACCCTATATCTTTGATGAAAGAAAGCCCAAAGCAGATGATAGGTCACTATCAAGAGAGGGAGAGAGAAAGAGAGAGAGAGAAAGAGAGAGAGAGAGAGAGAGAGAGAGATAGAGAGACCATAAAAAGAAGATACACATGGAGGGGAGATAATTTTTTTAAAATAATGACATAGAAATCTATAAATAAATACTAAACAATATCTTAATCCATCCTTCTAAATTCACTTGAAGCAAATGAGGAGTTTCTATACAAAAAAAAAAAGGGGAAAAAACACTAGGAGAAATAATTAGACTGAGAAAGAAAACAGGAGCAACAATAGATAGAGAGAAATAGGGATAGAGAGAGAGAGAGAGAGAGGGGGGGGGGGGGAGAGTGAATCAAACAGATACAGAGAAAGATTGTGAACTCGCACTAAGAAAAAAAAATAGAGAGAGATACAAAGCAAGGTCAGCATCTCTGATGGTAAATGAATTACCCCTCTCATATTCCTTTCTTAAATAGACCCCTGTCTCTAGATAATTAATCATAACAACACTTCATTGGATTAGCTTACCCTCTTGATACCAATTAACCTAACAAAACATTATACTGAGGAGAGACATATATTTCCTGCTTCACTGGAAGTCTTCCCAGGCGATCAATCAGAAAGCAATCAATCGATATCAGGTTCCGGGTACAATATTTTAAAAGGGGTTTTTATGCAGTGTTTGTACTCGTCCAATTGAGTTAAGTTCCTCAGATGAATTTATTTTCATATGCTCTAGCTCTAGTTCCTGTGACATCCACTTCCCTTTTACCCTATTAGAGCAAATTTCATTTTACTTGCTATTCAAAATGTTTGCCCAAAAGGAGAGGACTTGTTGCCTTGCCTATTAGACTAATCACTACTTCAAAATACAAATTAAGATGGCCGAAAAGCACAAGACTAGATTTCAAAATACTTACAAGGATGTATTGGAATGTTCCAAGCTGTATAATTATCATTGTGTTAAAGCATAAATTTGCAGTCTTTGTATTCTACATCGATCACATCGATCGAACAAAAGTCATTGTAATTTTCTGAGCATAATCCCTCATTTTTCTTTTCTTTTTTTTTTGGAGAGAAATATGTTAATATTTTACGACAAGATATGTAAAAAAAATATTTAATATGGAAAGTTTTCTTGATATGCTGCTGTCCACATGAGTTTAGATTGATTTTGCATAATAGCTTTCAAAATTGTGACATGTAAAATCAATGCGTATGCTGCACTTATGTGGTTTTCATGTAGTTCACTGTACAATGACTGTAAAGATCCCCTCACCTTATTAATACAGATTGCTTTCAAAGTCATTTTTAATGTTGACTATTTGTGATACAGAGCTGCCTCATTTCCCAATCACATTATCTTTCTTTTTAGATTCATCTTTGATTATTTACATATAAAACCTAAAATCTTGATGAAAAAAACAATATAGAATTTGTCTACATGTATGGATTTTGTTGCCCCTAAAGCATCCTGCAATGATGCTCCTTCAATCTTCCTTCTCTGTATATATGAATATTTCATATAAGAGGATTCTAACTATCTTATCCTTCAAATTACTTTTTTCCATTTAATATTTAAATCCAGTCCCTCATACAGAGCAGATTTTCAAATAGCATGTTCTTGCTCATGTTGCAAATGTAATATCACCGTTGCACAGAGATCTGAGGCATGTTTTAAATTCATAAATCGAGGATTTGCAAGATGAGCTTAATGCGAAACTGCAATGACTAAGATCAGAATAACACACAATTATATCTGTACAAGGAGGTGGATTAAAAATGTTTGCCTTTCTTACTAAATGTCATATGTAAATGAAACATTTAAAGGTACTTCATCCCTTTCGCAGACTTACACTAAATTCCACAAAACTTTGCACAGGTTTAGTAGACATCCTGTGGATACTGCCTATGAAATTTCAAGGTCACAAGTTCTATAACTCCTTTGTGAAAAATGGAAATCTTGCTTTTGTCTCAGAGAAAGCTATTCAGAAATCATTGCAAGTATATTTACTAGTAACCATCAAAAAATAATTTTAAAAATTATGCGATCTTATCGAGTCAGAAAAAAAGTGTTACCAAATTGTTATTACTTACTTTAAAACAATTCATCCTTTTCACATCTGCACAAGTTTTCCAATTATAATTCTTCATCATTTATTGGATACTCAAATTCAGGGCTGAACAAGGGATGAAGTACCTTTAATGCTGCACCTACATTTATCGGCTTACGGTAATCTAACAAAAGCCAACAAAGCTAGTGTAGAATTAATTTTCCAATTACTATGAAAATCACAAACTCCTTTTAAAATGAGATCTCTAGAGAGAACGTATCCAGATAAAGATGCAACAAATTTACAAAGTAATTCCAATTCTTTTAATGCTGTGATTAAATCTTCTAAACTTAATTGATAATAAAATCACAAGTTTATCATAGTGTTTTTTGATTATCCATCTTATAGCTGTAAATTTATAACTGAAATATATGGTAAGAGGGGCTGGGGTGGGGTGGGGAGGTGGGAGCTGCAGCCCCATCCCTGTCTTGTTGCCTTATGTATCCTGAGAGCCATTAACATGTAAGTGTATATTCTCAATGCAAAATGCATATTTACTCCGTGTTCACTAGGCAAAATATAAGTTGGTTTAGTGGTCAGTGACCCGATATTTACTTCGGGCTTTATTTCATCAAAGATATTGGATTATACGGTTAAGATTAGGTTGCCGGTTGGCTTCAGGTGAGGTTAAGGGTGGTCAAGGGTTGAAGTTAGAGATTTGGTTCATGTAGGAAAATGACTGTGTAGTACTCTAAAACCTGAGACTTTCGCGGCATTAAACTTATGCAAATTGTAAATGACAGTCAATAATTTGCAGTAAGAAACTATTGCGAATTGGAATAATATTATGGTGTTTCAATTGTGATTTGATTATTTCGTGGCATGAAACTTTCATGAATCTTGACCACTTGCGAGTTCACGAAGGTTTCATGCAGGCAAAAATTTCTGGATTTAAAGTAATCTTTGGGGTAGCAAATGTAATAGAACCCTAGTGGCCATCTAGTCTAGTCTGTCTAATCTATTTTGTCAACAATATTAGGTTATAGGGTTAGGATTAGGGTTGCCATTGGGTTTCAGATTAGATTTAGAGTTAGGTATAGTGTTTGGTTGATGGTTGAAGTTTGGAATTCAGTTCAGGTAGGTAAATGACCGTGTAGTAATCTTCGCTGGAGCATGTATCACAGAATCCTAGTGGTCATCTGTCAAGTGTTTAAAATCTAATTCATCAACGATATCGGGTTATAGGTTTATTGTTAGGCAGTTAGGGTTAGGGTCGTCAGTGGGTTGCCACTGGGTTTCAGGTTAGGTTTGCATAAGGGTTAAGTATGGTGTTTGGTGGAGGGTTGAAGTTAGGAACTCATTTCATATAGGAAATTGACCATGTAGCAATTTTTGACAGAGCATGTGCCATAGCCATTGAGTTGTTGGAGCGTGCATGTGCTGTAGAACTTACTAGCACAAGCTGTGGAAAATGAGTTAACACCCTTCTGGCGCTCAGCAGTAAATATAGAGTATTAACCCCCTTCTGTACCATGGAAAGCATATCCTGCCTAAAAAGATGAATTGTGTACTGTATGTACCAATGGCTTGGCTTTCTCTTATGGAAAAGAAACAAGAAAATGTACTGTGAATTTTGTGCAAGAGAAATATTTATAAGCCTAATTCTTAATTAAACATCGTAAAAATGATTCCTGAAAGTTTATCTATGGTAAATGTTTGTAAATTGTAACAGGGTTAATGTATAGCAGGAAAAAAAAATTGTTTGAAAAAGTGTGAGTGGCACATCAAGGAATACATGCATATTATTCACTTAAACATAAATTGAGCTTGGTCATGAAAGGTTGATCATGATCATGTCTACATAAGACTTAGTGTATACTGTGAGGTATTTTAATGATCAAAATGATAAGAAATGGACCCCATCTCGCTGCATAAGCACATGCACTGCACACAGAAATGAGTATATGGGACTGCACACTCATCTGGAATGAATGTTTGGCCCGGACACTTCAGCTATTTCTCATATTTTGAATATGAGGGCATTTGAAGAGCAGTCGTTTTCAGGGGAAATTTCTACTATGATGTTCTTCCAAACTGACATAAAATGAATGAGAAAGCTCACAAATTATTTTTCACCTTTCCCAGAACACAACCTTCTCTTTATTAAAATACTGTTCTTTTTTTTCCCCAGTCCTTGCACATCTCTTCTGGTTCAATAAGCAAATACATACATTTGACAACAAGAGAATAGTCCAACCCCTTAAAAGCTCCAAGTTACTCCTGAATGTAATGTAGACCCCTTTAACATTAAAAGAAGAGATCAATACGTCACTGGCATTGGAGTTTCATTACCTTCTTATCAAAACAAACACTCATCCTGTCTTAATCCAAGACCAAGCTAATTGAGTTGTGGTAATTGATTCAAAGTTGTGCCACAAGTTGAGACTCTTCTACAATACTAGATCCTAGAATGTTTAGATCTTGATTTCTCCCTCTTTTTTCCCCCTAACTCCCTCTCTTTCTCTCTCTCACCTTAGTCACACTGGCAAGACTGACACCAGACCCGGCCCAATGTATCTTTCTTTCTCTCTCTCTCTCTCTCTTTTCCCCTCCCCCTCTTGAAATTCCCTCTCATTTTCATTGTTTTCTCTCTCTTCTCTCTCTCTCTCTCTCCCTCATATCATAACATCTTCCAAATAATGTTGCTTTTCTTTCCTTTTGGCATATCCAGACAAACTGAAACAATTTGTGCTCTTTTCATAAACAAATACTCCCTTGCTCCCTATTATAAACTTTTCCTCAATAGTGACTGAAATGTTTTCCTCTTTAATAATCTGTTTCCTATTGTCAATTTGAGTCCATAATATCCTTTTCTTTTTCATAAATATATAAAAGTGTTTCCCTTTTTCCTAGCAGATATACACAGACTACCTTTGATCCAGCAAATACATGAATTGCGTATGATAAATAATGATTTTATGAACTCACAGCTAACATTTCTATGAACATGCTGCTAATCACCATGGATTGATATTGCAATATAGCTTCCTTCTCCATAATGTGACCATACATGTATGCAATTCAATACAGTATTGCAATGTGTAGAGGGGAAATCGCTGAAAGTTTCATAAAATCAAAATCTTGGAAATATCAACCAAATCTCATGCAAATCAATTAGTTGGTATTCCAAGGGACTTCATTCATTTAAAGAAGAGGAAGAAGAAGAAACACATTATAAAACATGAATTCAACCAAAAAAGACAGGAGTTCTCTGCCAGAATATACACTTATGATGGATTTGGAGGGAGAAGAAGTGAATATCTTAAAGAGGATTACTTGCCATATTGCATGACAAGCTGGACATCTAGATCTTATACCAGAGGGATATCTTGGCGGGGGAAAGTGGGGACCAAGAGCTCAAATCATGAGATCTAGTTAAGCATGTCAAAACTAGCCAGAGGTACTTATTTAAGTATTCCATAGTACAAAAAAATCCACTGATGCATAAAGCAGATAATTCTATTTAAAGAAAAAGAGCTATTTTTCAAAGGGAAATGATGGTAAACACTGCATTGCTTGAAGAAGTTTGAAGTCAGAAATAGAATGCATTTTCTCAAGATGAATCATCATAACTGATTAAAACAAGTCAGTATTTAGGAATACATTCTTACAACAACAGCTTTAAGCACTTAGAATACAATCACAAATATTTTTGACAAATCAAGTGTATAGTCAGGTTCACTATGTATTTTTGTTCAAAATTTCTGCAGATTAGCAAACTATACAGTTGTGGATTGTTAAAGCATGGATAATCCAAACACTGATGTTGGCATTTGCACAAATTCTGGCATGGTGGCCATTTTAAATTTTCAAAATGGCCGCCATAAAATACATAATTTGCCTTATCTTGGCTTCTTTTAAAGGTATAAACATAATGAGATGTGCTAACCCTACTATTTCTGGGTGGAGAAAACAAACTGTGACATCGCTGGACTTCTACTTTCAACGCTTCCTTGCATAAGGAGGCCATTTTTGGTTTTCAAAATGGCAAACATGTAATATGTTATCTTATCTCTGCTTCTGGTCAACCTAGAAACCTTGTAAATTATGCTAATCCTCCGTTTTCTGGGTTAGTAAAACCACTGGTGACATAATTAGACTTCTAGTCTTAATGTGTCATCGCACGTGGCAGCCATTTTGTATTTCAAAAAATGGCCATCATGAAATATATGTGTACATATATATATATATATATTCCAGTCAACCTAGCAACTTAACAGAATATATTAGTGCTTTGTTTCCTGAGTCAGAAAAACCATTAGTGACATTTCCACATGGTTGCCATTTCTAAATTTCAAAGTGGCTAGGGGCCCCCAGACAAATTTCATTACGTTCTCTAAACTGAAAAATTTCAGAGTGTGCCACGTTCTGGCTTTTGTCCTTGAAGTCTTGCATATATTTTGACAAAAAGTTTAGAAAAAAATATACAGTCATGTTATATTTTGGTCTTCTAATTTTCTTCGCTTCAGTCAAGAATCTATATTTTTTGTTACAAATCGAATGAAAAAGACCACATAAATTTTTTTTTTCTTTGTAGATCAAAAAATTGGATACATCTATGAGAGTAGGACAAAAACCCTGAAAGTTTGCTCTGGAACGCCTACATTTTTGAGAAATAACATGCAAAGCATCGATTTCTAGGATTTCTCTGTCTCAAACATTGTGCAGTACCTTAAGAGAGTGACTTTATGTTTACATACTATATTCCAAAAATCATTTTAAAAAGTTAATCAATAGTCTGGTAATAGTCTGTCAAAAACTTTATCCCTCTATATTTGGGTATATTTTTCAAGGTTGGCCAAAACTTGTGCTAATCAATAGATAATAAACTTAAAGGAAACCTTCATGCTAAGATCAAGAAATGTAGCACACATTTTTTGCCAGGGGACCTACAACAATAGATGAAGTGCAGACATTATTTGTTAAAAATCTTCCACGGTGGATGTGATAAATACCTGAAGCCATGACGGGACAGAAGGATCCTTCCTGATGCCGATGATCGCTTCCCAGGAGGCCGCCGATAGTTCAGGTTGACCTATGGATGAAACCCCAAATCAAGACATGAATAATGCAGAGAATACAATATCCATATACTTCATCACAGAATCAATCTCAGACACGCAGGACATAAATCTAACGCATCCTCCTCCTGGCCTTACCCTCCACATTTCCTGATCTCCTTCACTGTTAATTCTTAATTTTGTTTACTGTCTTTCATTTTCTCTCCTCATATCTCTCTCATTTCCTTGTTCTTTCTACCCCCTTCCCTTCCCTCCTATATATGCGTTGGTATCTCTTCCTGTATTATTCTCTCTCTCTCTCTCTCCTTTCTTTTCTTAAAATGAATTCACTGTAACTTACATTATTCCTCTTCAATGCCTTTTAAATAAAGTTTCTACCTTTTTCTCCTTTTTTTCTTCCCTCTCAATGTTTTCAATCTTTTCTCTGATGTTGCTTATCGTAACTCTCTATCACATAATTATACCAACATATTTCTATATCTACATATCTATTATCACTCTTATGCAACAATGTTCATAAGCAAATTTTGTAGATTTTTTTTGTAATGATGATAAACTTCCTCTACATTATTGCCTTTACATTGATTTGATTATGTTTTTTTTTAATGCATTATTTAATTGTTTTTCTTTTCTCCTCTTCCTCCTATCTATTTCTTTCATATATTAAAGAAACTAGAAAAAACATATCTTAATTGCCATATACACTTATTAGTATACTTTTAATTATTGGTATATCAACAAACTTTTCCTCCATTTTAGGTCAATACCATGTCTCCATGGGAACAATAAACATAAAGAGTGGAATTGCTCCATTGCTACTTTAACAGTGTTATAATAATTGAAAGTATTGTCTACTGAGAGCCAGAAGGGTGGCAACTCGTATACTTCAACAAAGAGTCAACCCCCTTGTGGCTGTCAAGAGATGACATGATGCCTCTGACACCACCTTGAGAGATACAGACAAAGCCACTTTTAGAAATAAGAGGTCATGTGGGCCCAGATGGAGAAACATGTATCCCATCCACACCATGCCAAAGTTATTTGCCCTCTTTCCAGTTTCATAATAACTGTCTGTTAACCTCACAGGAGTATACCTGATGGCTTAGGGCCTCCATTGCTGACACCTAAACCCCTTTCAAGTGAGATATGGTGAGCTCTCCCAAAGACCCTCAACAAGTAAGTATTTTGCCCTCTTTCAAACTTCACAATAGCTGTCCGGTAACCTCACAGGAGCATACCTGATGGCCAAGGGCCTACATTGCTGACACCTAAACCCCTTTCAAGTAAGATATGGTGAGCTCTCCCAAAGACCCTCAACAAGTAAGTATTTTGCCCCATTTCAAGCTTCACAATAGCTGTCTGGTAGCCTCACAGGAGCATACCTGACAGCCAAGGGCTTACATTGCTGACACCTAAACCCCTTTAAGGGCTGGTCACATACATGTATGTCCAATAACGATAATCAACCGGATTTTCAATTAAAGGTGCCGCCTACTATATGGTGTGTACGTGTGAGTATGATCATGTATGTTAATACAGAGCAGCTCTAGACTGTATCGTTATTGTTACTGGACAAGGCTAACCAGCCCTCTAAAGCATTAAGATATAAAGTGAGCAATCCCAAAGACCCTCAACAAGCATTTTCCTTCTTTCAAGCTTTCAAGGGGCCACATTAATGACACCTTAACCCCTTGAAATAAGATTCAGTGATCACTCCCAAAGACCCTCAACAAGTATCCAAACCCTATCGATCTCCTCCCGACCCCCCCCCCCCCCCTCCACCTGGTGACGGGTAATGGGGCAATATGCATGCAGAGCACGGCAGCAGCCATATCTATAACCATATGGGTTTTACGGACTGCTCTGGATATATTACTCCCTGTCCAGAGATATCTCATATCTGTGAGGTGAATACTGGATCCTCCTGCCCAGGATTATTGAAATACACAGGAGAGGTTTGGGACATTCGGACAGAGTGCAAAGAAGATTGAGAAAGTGAAATAAAGAGAAAGAGAAAGAGAGCGAGAGAGAGGGAAAGAGAGAGAAAGAGTAAGGGAAAGGGAGAAAGAAAAAGTAGACAGATAGAGACTGAGAGAGAGAGAGAGAAGGGCAGGGGTAGAGTGAGAGAGACTGGCAGAATTCAGACAGATATACATGTAGAAAGAGGAAAGAACAGAGACAGAGGGAGAAAAAAAAAATGACCCATACAACAACAACAACAACAACAAAAAACTCTTTCCTTTGAAAATATCTTCAATTCCACTTTTCACTCTCCCTACCCTTACCTAAAAGTTTATATACATGTACATATAGAGGGCAAGATGAGCTAATAATATAATATGGATGGGCCTTGAGGGGGATACAACATTTATTGCCTGAACTAGAATGGTATTGCCAGAGTCGAAGACAAGGGAAATACGATTCTAGTGAGGGCAATTAATGTTGTATCCCTCGAAAGTAGCCAGTCCATATCATTATTATTAACGGCATCAGACATCTAGAGCGAACTCGAAAATATTGCAAAAAATCCAGTTTATTGCCTGCTATTTAACACGCAAAATCCCATCGACTTTCGAAACCGGTCAATAAACAATTCATCGGCCCGCAATTTTGTTGGCTTGTCAAAGCTGCGCAGTAAAATGTAAAAATTGCATTGCTCAGATGTCTGATATGGTTAATAATATGGAATATACCTCTCTGAAATCAAATAAAATCACTGAACAATGCACAACAAAGAAGCCCATAGTATAATCACTGACAGAAAGCATGAATATTCTATACTGGTACTCTTTCTATAGTCCCACTTCTGAACTGCACATTGGATGTCCATTTAAACCAGGGAGGTACCTCTCCATTCAAACTATGACCCACTCACTAGCACATGGGTGAGAGATACAATGGTTTTTCTCTTGATTGGAAAAGGCACCTGTCCAGTAGGCACACTGCTTCTATCACTTTTATCCTTGTTCTGACTGATGAACTTTCACAGAGCAGAGAAAGAGAGAGAGACAGAGAGACAGAAACAGACACCTCTTTTCCAATTAGTCTCCAGGTCTACGCTACTAGAAGAGTTTTCACTTGAAATCAAAGTACCGTCATGTCTGGCTCAGTCACATTCAAATTGACATAAGAGTGATGTGATAGTACACTGCAACAGGGCTCCAAAATACCCTTTTTTTTAATGAGTGTTCAGAATGAAAGTGGGGGAGGTGCGTCCTGTGTGCGCTGTGCCCTTGTTTACCTTTTTGGAAATTTTGGAAATTCAGAATGAAATTGAAGGGTCCATGTGGACCTGAGCCCTGTTTATAGAGTCAAGCCCTGCATGCTACAGATTAAATCAACCTTTGCTTGCCTCATGAAGGAAATATTGAACTGTACATACTAATCATACTGTATTTTTTATTGTTAATGAATATTCTTTTCACATGTAGCTTCCTCTGCAGTGATGTAGTGCATCTTTTTGTAAAATCTGAACAATACTTTTTTTTTACAAAATAAAGACACGGTGCACTGTGGCAGCATGCAATATATGCCACACTTGTCCATGAGAAAAGCACTTTGATAAGACCAAAGATAAGTTGACATTCTAGATTGAATAGGCCAATTAGAAAGTTGTTAGCATGAACCATGTCACCCAAATTATCAGTAAACTATACAATGTGGCCCTCCACCTCTTCCAATGTAGCAATCATTACTAATTCCTCAAACCAACAATTCTACAGAGCTAGATTAAATCAATAAGTCCTCAAGTGTGTACTTGGGCAAGAAAATCTCAAACATACATAAACACACACTTACAAAAAAAATCTATACATAGCAGTTTGGGTTGAAAAAATACAAACATTTGAGAACTCACTTTTCAGGTGCTAAATCCTTGGAAAAGGTTACAAAAATAGATGTATAATGAAACAAATTAAATTTCTTTCTTCCCATGTAATGCACAGTTTTTTTTAATATCTTAAATGTATGTAAAAGATTAAATACAGGGAAAATGATAAGAGCACCATGGGCATAAGTAGAGGGGGGGTGGGGGGGGGGGGGATTACACAGTACACACTCATTCAAAATTTCTGCCGGCAAATCCACAATCATTGTTTGTAACTTTGGGAATGTTTTGGCTCTAACAGCAAACCAAAAAATATAAGGACTTCTTTTAATGCTTGTTGAATATTTCCATCTGAAGTCTTAACCTCCGTTGGCAAATTTAAAAATCTTGATGACCTTTTTTGTGTGCTTGCTGGATTTTTTTTCTGCTTGACAGTAAAAATGTTCTAGTACTCTTGAAGAGCACTCATTTTTATCATTCACCATACATTTTGCTTTAATTAAAAAGGACTCTTGTCAGCAAATTGTAAAATCTATGGACTTTCTTTCTCACTTTTTTTTTTTTTTTTTCTTTTGGCAGGGGAAGGGGGTTGTTGAACATTTTTCAACAACTTGATGGCAAAAAATGTTTAGGCGACAGCCCTGAAGAGCACCAATTTCATATGTCAACCGCATGTCTGCTTTAATAAAAAAAAGAAAAAGGTCAGAGTGACACTCAAGCTCATACTAGTACATGTTTCATTCTTATAGGTCTATGTTCACACAAACACATTCATTCAAACTCACTTCAAGTACTGAACAAAATGTTCACACATTGATGCACACCTGTAAAGTTATCTAACTCACTCAAAAGTACACTTTCTTAAACACCCTGCATAACTGCACAACCTTTAGGTCAATATTCCCTCCTGTTAATGGCCCATGTTAAAAACTTAATCTAAATTCATTGATTCATTTTGAGGTAATCCTGGTGCAAATGTGTGGGGAACCCGAGGCATCAGTCTGTTGAGAGGCAGAAGGGCATTATCTCACTTTGCATAGAGTTAATGCCCTTCTGATTTTCAGTAGATAAATTGACATAAAACATGCCTTTCCAGAGTTCCAAGTTTCTCTTGAGCAAAACTCCATTATAAGATGTCCTAAATCATAGAAACCCACAGCCCTCATGAAGATGACTAGTGCTCGAAGTAATACATCTTAAATCTATAAATATGATTACTCTAATTCTTCTAAGTACCAATTTCATTTCAAGCCCGTTATAAAGAAACCATTTATAGATATCTCCAAAAAGGTCATTTTCATGATGCATTAAAAAAATGCATACTCTATGTCAAGTTCCAAGTGAGAAAGAATTACATGCACCTGCAACAGAGATGCACTACATTACTTGTTAGTTAAACAAGAGCATCTATGTATGACTTTGAATGCATCACAAAAAGTTGCCTCTTTTTTAAT